>LNGK01000005.1:865920-960361 GCA_001510575.1 Knoxdaviesia capensis
GGGGGGGGGGGGGGGTGCGCGCTTACCGTAGCCACAAACGCCTTAGCCTGGACGATCGCGTTGTCGCTGACATCGACTTCCAAAGGCTGGATCCGGTTGACCTGCTCGCCAAGGTTGAAACTGCTGGTGACATCGAGAACCTTCTTCTGCTCCTCCGCCGTATTTTGCTTGAGGATGAGAAGGTTACCATCGGCATCAGCCTGGAGCCACGATCTGTTTCCGATGTAGCCCACAGACACTCCCCATGCGGCCTGATCATGCCGGGCGGCTTCGACCAGGCGGGCTTTCGGCGGCTGCGATGGATCGAACTTGAGTAAGATAAGGGACTTCATCATATCCGTCACGCCGATGAGATCTCCAGAAACATCCAGCGACACTGGCGACGTGGAGGACCGGTATACAGCGATTTTGTCCAAGCGGGCCGAAATCGCAGAATCTTCAACATACTCGTAGACGACTACCGACTTGGACAGCGCAGCCACGATGTATTTGCCCAACGACACAAGGTCCAGGCACGCACCGCGCAGGCTGTGGCTGACCATCTTGTAGGGATTCTGATTGTCATCCACGCCAAAGACCAGAATGCGGCCTGACACAAAGTCAACTTCCGCGAGCTTGCCATCCTGGGTCAGCGATGTTCCCATGACGAATCGCTCCACCTTGTCTCCATTGGCATTGGGGAACGTGGTTCGGATAATGCTCTCCGGGACTTCGGATGCCGAGTACTCGTTTAGGATGTACGGCTGTCCACGGACCTGGAAGCTAATTTCATCCACAAGCTTGAAGGAGGTGGTGGCAACTTCCACGTTCTTCTTCAGCGTCTTCTTGATGCATCCAAGTCCAAACACCTTGAGAATGGGCGAGTAAGCAAGGCGGCGAACAGTTTCCCCCATGGGGAGAGGCTTGACGTGAGTTCTCCGTTCTGTATCAATCATCGCGATTCGAATCTGCTCAGACGTCGCAATAGCCACACATCCCTTCATGACCTCCCAATCAAAGGGAACAATATCAGTCACATCGTCTGCAGTGGTTGCAGAGAACAGGATTCTATCGCCGGTATTGTAGATGAGACTGGGGAGATCCGTAGACGCAAACACGTTGCAGTAATCTTCCTCGCGAGGAAGGATGTGAAGTCTACCAGACCGACTTCCCAACGTGACGGACTTACCGCCCGAGATAGTGAAGTCGGTGGGTGACACGGCGTAGACAACCAGAGCACCATCACTCATGGAAACCAACAATGAAAGGCCCTTTTGCTCCTTGCGGTAAAGTCTCACGAGAACAGCCTCGCGCGGGACGGCGGCGTTACCCTCGGATTGGGGAATGGTGACCGTCTGCACAACATCCAAGGTGGCCATATCAATGATTGACACGGATCCAGCCTTCCAGAAGCCAACAACTCCGAGGTGGCTGGGGGTCTGGGCAGCACTGATACAGGAGATCTCATCCTGGCTGTAGAGAGGAGCAATGTCCTTGCTCTGCTCCTTCAGCCCATTGCTTAGATCGAGCGACACGAGATGACGACCACCGACTGCAAGAAGAAGCCAGGTGCCATTGGATGACGCTCGCGTGATGAAATGCCCCTGAGGAGGAACCCAGAAGTTTGACTCGGAACCTTGCAAGATAGTGGCAGACGTTGCGGTCACTTGGACAATGGCTCCAGACGGCAAGGTTGCCGCCAAAATCGTTTCTTGGTCCAGGACAAGATTCTTGTAAGAGCCAACTTCTTCGATTCCGCCCATCGAGTCAAACACAAACACACGGCTCTGAGTGGGGAACGACACCAAGAGGGCATTGTGAAACGTCCCATCATCGGAGGACAGGGAGAACAACGCCGACACATTCTTGAAGTCGTCAAGAATACCAACAGTCTCAAGACCAACGCCACTGCGCACACTTCTCAAAGAGCCATCCTGGAAAGAGCCGCTACCAGCCACAATCTTGGCCTGTCCAGAGGAGAACGAGGAGCCGGGCGCTTCGCCCTCAACATCTCGGTTGCCGAGATCCATGATGGAAAAATCCAGAATCGGCGCGTTGTTGGAGAATTCGACAGGAGAAGGCATGATGCGGGTTGATTCTGACTCCAGATCGACTTGGACATACTGACAGTCGGCCGAGCGCGAGCCAATAAAGAGGTGGCCATCTCCCATATAAACAAGAGAATCGGCCTTTGAGATGGCGCCGCGGAGGATCTTCGTCTCAAGACCGGTGACAATATCGCCGTCTGTTTGGATTCGGAGCACCCACAAGCGGCCGTACTCATCTCCGAGAAGGTATGTTCGCACATCGACTTCAGCCCACGCGCTGAAAATGGTCGGCTCAGGAAGATCGGCGCTCACGACCGTGTATTCCAGTCCATCGAAATACGAGATGGTGGTTTCTCCAATAACCAGAAGTCCACCCAGACGTGCCTTCTTGGACGTCGCATGGCGGACATGGTATCGCTTATTTTCGTCGGGGACGCTCGACACGGGGATGAGGTGATTTGCGTGGAGTTCGTCGAGCTCGGCCGCGAACTGTCTCGTTCGCAGGTCAAAGGGGGAAGGAATGGTATGGGCGTCGTCAGATGTCAGCTTGTAAATAGCCAGGACCGAGTTTTCGCGGACATGATCGCTCTGGTATAGAATGGCCACGCGCGGACCGTTCTCGTGGGGGAGGAAGCAGCTGGACTTGATGAATATTTCGGATATGCGGACTTGGCCGAGGAAGCGGATTGTGCTCTTAAGTTTTCCGCGCTTCTCCAGACGACTGATATTAATGGTACCCTCCCAAAGATGAAGGACCATGAATGTGCCGGTAGAGTCGACGATACACCGGGTGAGGCTATCTGACTCGCGCATGTATTGCGGAGTAGTGTCCAAGATCGACTGAACGGTTTCAATCTGGTTGTTGGCGGCAGACCATGCCAGAGTGAAGTACTCAAACTGATCGGTTCCCACCAGTATTAGGTCGGTGTCCATATCCTTCGGCTTGAGTTTTTGGAGGACGTTGATCGTGCCATGGACGGCTCGCGTGTGGAGAAGAACGAAGGTGTCATCTTTGAGGTCCCATACTTCAAGACGGTTCGATTTCCTAAAATATTGGAAAAGCTGGACGTTAGCTGTTTGTTAAAGTATCCAGGCCATGCAGTGTAACACGAGACTGGTATCGCACACCGCACCAACGTGACAGGTGCATGAAGCGCGTCAACTGGGAGGCAGGATGGAGATCTTAGCTGGAGCATACGCTAGAATTAGAACGTCTTCATCGGGGGAACAGAACGTCGCTCGAAGTGCTTCGCTGACGCTCGTGGATCGGTGTAGAGGGACGATGTAAGCCATGATTGCTCGTTGTCCGGAGGTGGTGGTCAGTAGAGAATGTGAGACCCGTGGTCCATTTCACATGCCGATTACGATCGGCTTCACCATAGCAGGATGGGACAGTATCAGATAGAGACACTCCTTTGAAAGAATAGGCACCAGGCACGAGTCTAGAGGGGAAAACGCGTAGTAATTAGCTGATCTCACAGCTGCAACCTGGTCCTTGGTCTGTAAATGAGGGGGGGTGGGGGAATGTTTGTGCTCGTTTGGAAGAGTGAGAACGGCGGGGAAAAGAGGAAGAAAAGTCACAAAGCAGCCAGGTCGTGGGGATAGAAATAAATAGAGGAGAAAGGTAATAACAAAATAGAGCACTCTGATAACGCGCGTGCGTGTAGTTTGGGAGGTCTGAAGTGTTGACTCTACTCGGATTTAAAGGTGATAATGGTAAGCATATTGTTAATCGATCTTGTTTCAAAGGAGGGCTGGAATAGAACCCTAATAAATGTTTGCAGAATTAGGGTTATCTGGCCACTTGTCCAATGGGTTCAAGAAAGAGAGGAAAGAGCGAGAGACAAGCTCTTTCCAGTTTATTTGAGTTTAGCAAGCACACTCTTTTCATTTATTACTTCAAGTAGAAAGTGTGACTTGATAACTCTGACCGGGACTTTTTCTTCTCTTACTTCTTCTCTTCTTCCCTCCTCTACCAAGATCATGATGAACACAGTTTTACCAGGCCTATCACCTCTATCCATATATCATCAATTGCTTCCATAGCCTACTATTAGTGACTTAACATAGCTCTAGCCCATAGAGGAGTTTTCACTATGGCATCCCCCTTTGGTGGCGGGAAATCTCATATATCTCCTGAATACTCTTTCCACAGCCCTGTTTCGCTTGAAGATTGCCAACAGGACTCGGCCAAAATTCTCGATGTTGGAGACAGTCGTGTCTATGCACTTGAAAACGACCTGTCTGCTGTCGTCCCTCTAAGTCGCACGTATATCCAAGACAGCATACATTCGGTCTGTCCGCCCCAAATTCATCTGAAAGCTCAACGAAGCAACAGACTCCTGGATATCGACTTTTCCTCCCACCCCGTCCCGACCGAAGAGCACATCGAGGAACCAGAGACTACACAGAGATTGGCTTGGTTGGCAAGCTCTAACTTAGAGAATGACGTTTGGGATCTGCTGGAGAATAAGCAACGAGGAGGCTTCTATGAAAAACTCAAGGTGGAGCTTCCCATTTTGCGAGACAGCTACCCATCAGATGGCGATTGGTTTCAATGCCAGGGTTCTTCACGACGGGATACCACTATCAACAGCCGCCGCATCCCCTTGGACCCCGTCGACGAAGACTCGGACGAGGGCATGGGCTTTCCAGACTGGGCGTTGGTTCTGGATATGGAGTACCAGCATCAGATCGGGCAAGGGTTGGTGACTGAATCGGATTTTGACGGGAACACCGCCTTCAACTTACAACTTGATGACGAGATTGACTCTCTTCCGGTATGATATTGTGTGCACTTACTTCAAACACCTCCATTCTGTCCTAACGTTTCCAACAGGTTCGCGTTAGGCCATTCACCCCGCCCCTGAGCCCCCTGCTTTTGGCCGTAGAGCCATTCGTCCCCGATGAGGCAACCTGCCATATCGACTTGCTCTCGGACGGGAGCTCGATGATGAGTCTGGATTTGAAAACGACACACGAGATTCTGCGAGAGGATCTCGATGATCCAGGCTTGGAGTGGAGTGCGTCAGATATCCCGTCATCTTCTGAGCCACTGAACAGGTCAAAAACAACAGACTGCAGGGTGGAACCGCCACTGTTTCCACAAGAAACCCTAGCCAAAAAGACGGCAGGTCCGGGAGCCCATGATGTTATTAAAAACGCCACGATAAGTCCATGGTTTGCTCAGAAACAGGTTCCCAGCCCAGCGTATGACGAGGAAGAAGCCGATCTGAATGACTTTTTCCAGGCTGCAGCTGATGACTTGGATAAGAGAATCGCAACTGAACAGCTCAGTGTTGTTGACGGTCTAGCCAGAGTGCCGGTTCCGGTGCTCAGTCCGGTTCTGAGCGAGGCGACGCCAATTCAGAGATCGTGCAAAGAGCACTTTGCGTCGATTGTGCGGCCTGGAAAGTCAGATATTCTGAGACACCTTTGCAAGCCGGCAACTCAGAGCCAGACGGACAGGCTCAGATGGTTGCCATTTATTGGAAAGAGCCTGTCGATTTCACCGAACGAAGATATAGCTGACGCCGACACTGACCGCTGGCTGGTGAACCTTCCAACAGAAGCGGATGATGATACCCGTATCCATCCCGTGAAGGGTATCGGCCTCGACAGCCTGCGAGATGACAACGACGTTTTGACACCACATACCATTCCGGCCACAACAGCCCCCATTTCAGTGACGATTCCACCTCGAGTTCCCAGTGTAGCTCCTGGCACTGACACGAGTCCATTGATGGAGTATATGAGGAAGCACAAGGCTGATACGCCAGCGCAAAACCTGTCAGATGCAGTGGCAGCCAAACGCCCACGTGTGCGACCGGCAAAGTCTTACTTGATGCCGGAGGAGGGATGCAATCGAGTTTCTCACCTTCTGGACCGACATCTGGGGACCAGAAACGTCGTGGTAAATAGGGAAACTGATGTCAGAAGCGGGTTCTTCTCTGTAAGTTCCGAACCAAAAAAGGCTACAGAAGAAAGAGAGCCCCCCAAGAAAAACGCCCCTACTGTTCCTGTCACACAGGCAAAGGCTGAATTGGGGTACCCAACTGCCCTATCCCTCAAGGGCAGCTCACGACACATTATATCGACGACATTGGGAGTCAGCCTAGCCAGGCAGATCGAGAAACAGCTTCCCAAAGTGGAGTTTATGGATCGAGATTTCACACTGAATGATACAGTGGTGTGGGAACGAGGCAAAGCCCAGGTGAAAACAGTCACCTCGAAATTGGCTTTCGAGGCAGACATTGCCGTCTCGCCCAAAACGGGAATTATTGTGGCCAGCATGATGCAAATCCGGCAGAAACCGCTTCCTGGAGTCTCCAAGCAGGCACAGCTTCAAATACGGGTGGCTAATGCGAGCAAGCTTTATAGTAAGCTGGTGGTCCTGGTGCCTGATGATAATACGACTGCAGAGCAGCCGGGGAAAATGCTAGCAAACACCGCTGACACGGAAGCGTTTGCGGCATTCCAGGCGTTTGCTTCAAGTCTTCCGCACGCCGTCAACGTCTACTACATCGCAGATGGGTCTCAGCAATCTGTGGCCAAGTGGATTGCATCGCTTATCTGCCAGCACAACCACGAAGGCGCTCAGGTGCAGCGCTATATCAAGATGGCACCGTCGAAATGGGAGGTGGTGTTTAGACTTGCAGGGCTGAATGTGTTTGCGGCGCAAGTGGCGTCGGAGGTTGTGAGTGAGAAGTCTCTGGGCGAGTTTTGTAGGATGGGGGCCGGGCAAAGAGCGGCGGTGCTGATGGAATACTTGGGGGAAGAGCGGTTGGCGGGAATTGCTGCTCGAGCATTTGATATGCGATGTACAAGTGACTTGCTTGATGATATTTAGCAATATCTGAGCTGGAGATATGTAGTAAACGATATAACTGCAGCCCTGGTTTCGCGAATACCAGTTCAAAGAGTTCGAAGTGTGGCCGACGGGTGCGCCAATGTTCATTCATCTGACTGAGATGACTGTGACGACGAAATGCTCCAGATCTTGACTCCAGATACGCCAACATTCTTGAGCGGAGGAGACACAGTGGTAGAGCCAGAATCAATATGAGCCTCCAGTTCACCACTGCTGAGCGGTTCCCATGAGCCACCACACGTGGCCACGACAGCCCCGCTGGAGTGCAAGCCCGTCGAGCCGACGGCACAGTCATGCGCCTGCCACTCCCAATCGGCATCAAGCGGGCCCTCAGCCGCCGCCGCATGCTCCCACACCTGAACGACACCGTCCGCACCGCCCGCCCACACCTCAAACCCGGCGGCGCCACCAGCAGCAGCGGGGAAGACGTCGCAGGCAAGGCGCTGGCTAGACAGCGGCCCGCGGCGCGGGAGCACGCAGACCGGCTGCCCCGACCCGCGCACATCGTACACCAGCAGGCCGGAGCTCTGCCGCTCGTTGACAACGAGGTACCGCGCACACGGGCTCCACGCCAGCTGCATGATCCCCGAGCCGCGCGAGCGCGCGTCGGCGGCAGCAGGCGCCACGCTCCACGTGGCCGCCGCGTCGGACGCGCGGTGGATGTCGTACAGGCCGATCCAGCGCGTCCACGTGCCGGCGGCCAGCATGCCGGAGTCCGGCTCAACGGCGAGCGCCGAGACTGTGCCCTTCATGCCCACGCCGCCGCCCTTTGCAATGTGGCGGCGCGACGGGATGGTGGGCACTGTGAGCACGGGCCCGTCGGACCCGGGCCGCGAGATGTCGAACACGTCGAGGCGGTTGGATGAGCCGCACACGAAGTGGTGGCCGGGGGGCAGCCACAGCATCGACATGGGCTGGATGAAGGCCTCGGTCTCGTGGCGGATCAGCTTGTACGAGGCGAGCGGCGCGGTGGTGGTGGTCGCCGGCGACACGGTGGGGGCCGGGGATGCCGGCGGGTCTTCGCGTGGCGGGAACACGTGGTACAGCTGGATGGGGCGGTCCTTCACGCCGACCAGCACGGTCTGGGAGGATGCATCCTGCAGCGAGAAGGCCGGACACGGACACACGGCCTGTGTTGTGCCGGGGAGCTGGAGCGTGCTGTACGGGTGCAGAGTGTGTGGGGTGTCGGAGTCTGCGGAGAGGAGGTCTTGCGGGAGGACGTAGGTGGAAATGGTGTTGTTGCAGGACGATGAGATTACTGTGGTGCCGTCGGCCGTCCAGCGCGCATCCCGGAACGATGATGTTGACGGAGCCGGAGACGGAAGTAAAGCTGTGGTAGCTACCAGAGTGGTGAAGGGAGTGATGGATGGCGTATGAGGCAGTAAAGGGGAGTGATGACTGCTGCTAGTATTTCCTGGACCGGAAGGTTCACTTCCTTGAGCTGTATCATCTATAGGGGTGTCCATGGTGGATCATGTGAAGGGTTGAGTTGATGGAACAGTTGAAGGTTTCTCGTTTGCTTGGTGGCTGGCCGAGATTTTATAGGGGCCTGATATCGTTTAGGGTTAGCCACGATATCTCAGACCCTAAGGTACAACTCACCCACTACTTGTGCGAGTAAAAACAAGTCGCAACAATCGTGGGGCGTGGCACGAGTAACTTAATCCAACACAACTCCTAATCCAACCCAGAAACATTCGTAAAACACGATAAAATCACAGCTGTATACTTGTAAGAACCTCTGGTTTGAGTAAATGCAACGTTAAATACAAACGAAAGCCTCCCCAGCCTCGGAGCTGTTGCCGAAAAAATTTCCACCGTCTACTACTCAATATATGATTTGCCCCTCAAGAGAGATCGAGGCTACACTATGTGTATCCAAATCTTGTCTTCTTGATGTGTATCTCACGGACTTTCTGTCTCTCTGTGCTCGAGAAAAAAAAAAGAAAACCAAACGAACGAACGAACAATGATGATACTTCTGAGATAAGAAACCAGCGCTCCCCTATGACCATCCGTCTTCTAAACCACACACACATTTGACTAACACCCACCCCTAACCCTAAGGGCGGTGGTGTTTCGTTACACGGCTCCAACCGGGACTCATCCGATAGCTCTAAGATGGAGGGGTTAATTTCTTATTAGAAGTCCCAAAGCGTACCGAACGCATTCATGCCAACTACGCGAGACACGTCGTTAGTATGTGTGGTCCCAAGCAGCGGAATGAAGAAGGTATATTATACATACACTCACGGCACCCCTGCATCATCTCATCGTTGCCCTGGCGGTTCGACGTGATGAAGATGACCTCGGCGCCAAAGCTGTGATAGGTGTCCCTGAGAAGCTGCACAGTGTTCGGGCGGCCGCCGCGCTCCTTGGAGTCCCACAGGATCATGCGGTCGGGCGGGATGTTCTTGT
The DNA here is from genome assembly GCA_001510575.1 of Knoxdaviesia capensis. NCBI lineage: Eukaryota > Fungi > Ascomycota > Sordariomycetes > Microascales > Gondwanamycetaceae > Knoxdaviesia > Knoxdaviesia capensis. The sequence goes on from LNGK01000005.1 coordinate 875,236, forward strand.
GGATGAGCCCGGAGATGGTGGGCCCGAAGGTCTTCTCCTGGTCGGAGCCGATCCAGATCAGGAACCAGTTCTCGCTCTGGATGCAGGTCGACAGCGCCGCGCCGATGCCCGTGCCGGTGCAGATGCGGATGCCGCGCTTGAACATGGCCGAGGCGTGTCCCACACCGGCTGAGAAGGGGCTGTTAGTTCGGGGAACGAAATGCCGAGATAGAAACGGGGTTGCTCGGCGCCACCCGGCGGGAACGGGGCCGGACTTACCGAACTTGAGCTCGCGCGTCCAGACGTGTGTGGGGGGATCCTCCACAAGGCCCTTGGTGAAGTCGCCCTGCACGCCGCAAATCATGTAGTGGTACTTGGCCTTGCGGCCCTCGCTGATAATGCCGAAGGCGTGGTACTCCATGATCGAGGTGCGGCTGATTCGTCCCAGCAGACCCTGCTGCATGCCGCGCTCAAACCGCAGAATAGCCACCCGGGGAGAAGGCTAGATACACAATGCCGTGTTAGTGAGAAGGCCGAGGAGTGCCCCGCAATATGGAAATAAGAGTACTGACAATTTCAACCTCTACGGGCACCCTCCGGAGAGTGACCCAGGGGCAGGCGATGCTATCGTGGGACGTTCATGTTAATAACAGCCACAAGATATCACTATAAGAGAGAAAAGGGGAAGACTGACAACATCGTCATCAGAACGGCAAACCAGAGCTCCTGAGCGCTGATCAACGCATAGGTGTCAAGCCGCCATGCGCCGGTCCTGATATCGTACGTGTTTCCAAGAATCACGAAAGTCCAGGTTGTCTGTATGGCCGAGTCTCAATTAGCCAGATGGAAATCTCCCACCAAGGAGTTCCCCCCCAGATATGGACGCATTGAACTTACCGCAAGGCCGAGCCAACCAATGAACCGGTGGTGGGTTTCAAACACATTGTGATGGTAACTGAAGAGAACATTAGCCACATCCTCATGAAATCAGACAGACAACTGCCGCTCGTGCAAGGCCAAAGACTTACTTGCGGACCCACGGGAACGCGCTCATAATGGAAATAATTACAAACACGTTCGTGATAACGCCAGTAGCAATTACCGAAACATGCTGGATCGACGCATGGCGAATAATATCGACGACCTTAAACACCAGCCAGCTATATCAGAGGAAATCCGACCAAATTATCACAGTGTTAGCTATTAGCCTAAACGGAGCCCCTATATATTCCTTTCTCCCACCACGCACAAGCAGCAGAATTGAAAAAAAATAGAAAGATTGCCGCTGCCGTGTGTATGGGGTTGAATATTTCCGGAAAAAAGAATCCTTTCGCTTACCCTGCTCCCGAGAGCGCACAGCCGGAGTGAATCCCGCCAACGTGCTGCAGAGCTGAAGTGGCTGCCATTTTGAAGCATATCGGTGCCCACTAGATGCATGAACGCTCTCGGAGCTCGCGGAGTAATCCGGAGATACAGAGCCTAAGAGTCAGTTATGAAGATCATGGGAGGGGAACTCAAGAATGAGGATAGCAATGCTATATCAAAAGAGACACTCAAAAAGGAAAGTAAAAGGGGGGGGAAGTTAGACTGACACCGCGCAGGCCGTAAATGGCAATTGTGTATAGGATTCGCAGAAACAGCTCGTTCCGCATGAGAACAGCACACAACAAATTCCCCAGCACGAGAGCGCCGAGGTGGTTTTCCGCATAGGGGAATTTCCCGAGCGCCGCCAGGATGACGCCGGTGAGATTCAGCAGCGTCACGAAGGTGAAGAACTTGCGGTAGGTGCTGAACCACAGCTGGAACAGGATCCAGCGGCTGACTTTGCGTTTCTTGGCCGCGGCCGCCGGCGAGGTCTGCTGCTGGGGCTTCTTCGTGAGCACGGTGGGCGACGGGGCCACGGGCGGCTTGTCGTCGGACGGCGACGCGAGGCCGCGCCACCCCTTCGGCCAGCTGAGCGTGAGGGCCGGCTCGCCGGGGAACGGCGTGATGCCCTCGTGGATGGGCGACACAGGCGTGGCGAACGACGTCTCGATGTGCAGGGCGGAGGCGTGCGACCTCTTCTCGTTCAGCGTGGTCGACAGCGACGGGTTGGACGGGGCCACCGCCAGCGTCAGCGAGCTGGCGTCGAACAGGCCCTTCTCGGCATCGTCGAGGTCGTTGTGGCGGCTGCCTGGCGACGGCGACCAGTCCCCTCTGGACGACATCGTGGTGGTCCGCACACTGGAGGTGTGTGGCTGCTGTGTGTGTGTGTGTTGGGTTGTGTGAGGGGGAGAGGGGAGAGAGAAAGGTAAAGAGGAGTTTATATGCGTGTGACGAGAACAACCAACAGCACGGGGAGGGAACAGGGACACAGAGACAAAGATGAAAAGAGCCAAGCAAAGGAAAAGGTCACTACCTAACACAGGCTCGGACAGCGGGCTGTTTAGACAAAGATCCTGGAGTTCTTATGGAAAGTCTCAGTGTGGGGGGAAGCTTGTCTGAACCCGACGGCTTAGAGAAGAAAGGAAGCAGAATCACTCGAAGAAGAGATGAAGAAAAAGGAAGAACAACATGAGCCCGAGGGAGAAGCCAGGACGCGGGCTATGATGATAAATAAAAAACCGAGAGTCCGCCCGTGGGGAGAGAACCACCAAGCACGGGCAACGACTCCATGGAGGGGGTACAGCAGGGAATTAGAGTGATATGTGAGCGAGAATGCGAGCAGCGTATATGGAGGTGTATGGACAAGCTACATATCAAAAGAGAGAGGCGTGGGCGGACGGGGGCCCCGATATTCTCCGGTCCCACGATCCGCGAGAGAGAGAGAGAGAGAGAGAGGCAGCATAGCAAGACATTAGCAAGAGCAGGATACGGAGACAATGTGGAGAGTGCTTAACGCCAGCTCTGACCAAGCATAGCGACGAACAGGGCCTTGCTTGCAATCCTGAGAGAAACAGAGGGATGGCCCGATGGAGGCAAACTATAAGTCAAGCAGACGTGCCATCTTGGCCTTCCAAGACGGCCCACGCACCCTCTCTTTCCCCCTCCATGGCGAATCCTGGAGCATGAGCGCAGTGACAGGACAAACCCACTGCACGCCATGCCGGCCGCCACTTGAAGAGGGTCTGGGGAGGAGGGGGGTGGGGGGGGGTTCTTTTTCCAAAGCTAAAGAAGGGTTCACGACCGGGCCGTAATATACGCAGATAGATCAGGCTGGGGCAGTGGGGAATGGGGAAGAGGACAGCTGGAGGGAGGGAGGGGGTTGTGGGGTGGTGTGGTGTGCCGTGAAGATCGGGGTGCGATATCATGGCCGACAGTATGGCGTGGGAGGGGTCATCCAGGTGGAGGAGAAGAAGGTATACGACCAACAGAGAGGACAGAAGGGAATCCGGGGACCTGGAGAGCGAGAACGACCCGAGGAGGGAGGAGTGTCCTCGGCTTGTTTCAGGGAGGGAACTGAAGTGTAGAGTACCGAGGGACTCTCTTTTCTTTGCTCATTCTTATTTAGATTGCACCTACATATATCGAACCATCTCGTGGTCTTCTGGACGGACGGAGAAGCTCATCGACATATTGCACCACGATGAATCCCGGCTGTCGGTATAAGACGTGAAGAAAAAGCGAGAAAGCAAAAACATTGGCTGTGTGTGACTGGTACCGACGGCGACCTTGGGTCTATCCCACCCTCTCTCTCTTTCTCTCCAGGATATCGATACGAACAGCCCCAGACACATATTGTCCCAAAGGCACTATATGGACATATAGAGTGGCTCCATGCCGCTGTGTCTGAGGTATGTTGAGGCATGACCGGAGAGAGACGACCCTCACATCCACACATGCGATTGGAGTATACACTGGGTGTAAGTGGGAGTCCCAGGACTATGCGGGTTTCCTGCGGCGAGGCAGGGCTGGAAGTAAGCGCAGGTTGAAATGAGTCTGGCACATAATTAGCGGCGGTGTTAAAGCCGGACCGCCGTGGCCGAAGATCCGAAATCTTAATATCGAGAATTGTGGTCCCCCTGCAGCAGATATAACGTCAGAGGCCCTGGGAAAGGGGGATACCTTAAAAACGAAAAAAATAATTATAATAAGAGAAGTGTGTCTGTTGGGTGGTGCCGTGGCCTCAGTACTAGCCAGTACTCGTTCGCGAAAAGAAAAAAAAAATAAGAATAATCTCAGTGATAGTGCTGTTATTACCTGTATATCTGTTCCTCATATACGACAAAAATATAAGGTACGCATGTGTGTTTATGGCAAAATTTCCTCGATAAAGCCACACGCAATTATCCAGATTAACCCCCAGATTTTTCTCTCTCTCTGTCTCCCTCTCCTTCTTTTTTTTCTTTCTTCCCAGCCTACCCGAAATGCACTGCAAAGCATATTCTGCACGTGGGATGCTCGTATAATCTACCCTCTCATGTGTACACCTTGCGCTGGTTTAGTGATTTGCCCGATCAAGAAGTCCCCTTGCACTGAGATATCACGATCGGACGAACGGGACGGAGCAGGGTCAGGCAGTTACTGATAGGTCGCCCGGGATTCCGTCTAGAGCGAGGAGGAGGCATTTCGTCATGGGATGTGAAGACTTTTCCTGTGATTGTGGGGGAGACTGGACTTCTGAAAAGTCACGCTCACGAACGAGGAAACGAAGGGGGGGCAAGAACTCGACGAACAGGAGGAACCCAGGCCAAGTCTGGATGTAACACCCAAGAACACCGCCGGCTTCCTCTCCGTAGTTCGTCTGTTGTTAAGTTACACTCGTCCCCCTGTCCCCGACTATTCCCCGTATATTCCTCAACCCCCCGGGTGTCAATCTCCAGATGTATGGCCATTAAAATGATCCGGGGGAACCAGGATATCCTTGTCCTACAGAACCGGTGAAGAGGAGAGAGAAGAGAATGTCTGTTCTCAGGAGGGATTTGGAGAAACTCTTCCGCAAAGCTTATCACGACATGCGGCCTCCAACATCGCGCTGCAGCCAATGATGGCACGGGCTGTTGTAATCAGAGAGAGCCTCATATGCTGCAGACCTGGGGCCCATACAACATAAGAGGGAGTGCTGGGAGGCTCTTTCGATCTGGACTTACACTCCCCCATGCACCTCACCCCCTCCCTCAAACTGTAAATCTGCACTCCCCTCCACATAGCCACGAATATACCCCCAGGCCCTCTGCTGTCTCCTCCTTAATCCGGACTTACTCTAACGGGGGAGTGGGAACGGCAGAGAACGAGAAAGAAAGAGAGATAACTTTCCTGATCGTATGGCCCGATCAGCAATCTATCATGGCGTCATTTACTTATAACACCGGCATGCCTGGAAAACACGACCAAGGCATAACACGAAGTGATCGCGGACATTTCCAAGCCGTCCCACGGCCAGAGATTTTCTTGTATCCAAGTCTGGGGTCTGGGGAAAGGCAAGTGCGGAAGGTCGCCCAGAACAGCATGGAAGGTAAGTGCCGCGGTGATATAGACCAATCGGGATAATTGACTGGGTCAGAGTGGCTGCTCTGGGGTCGCATAACAAGCCATATTCGGATGGGCCTATATCCTCGCGGGCCAGAGGAGAGGAGGGGCAGAACGTGAGGAAGCAGAAGGACGTCTGGGGTTTACTGCTCTCTCGCGATTACCGCGTGATGGGGGGAATCTGAGTGAGGGCGCGCCTGTCTCCAAAGATATGAATAAGAAGAAATTTAAGGAATAAATCTTCCAGCCGGGGCGAAGATCGGATCCGAAATACATCGAATCCTTGCCAAGGGCAAACGACCACACACACACACACACACACACACACACACACACACTGCTCACTCAATATGCAGTATGACGGCAGGGGATGTGTGTCTGCCACGTCTGGTCTGGGAAAGACGAATGCGAAGATATGGGACGAACTGGCTCAGGAAGCGTCTGGTGGGTGGCTGGGACGATGGTGTAGATGAGATAGATGAAGCAAAAAAGGGCATTGCTGATAAGCCTGTAATCTTGGAGTTCGAGACACAGACACAGACGGTCCAACAAAGCCCGATATCTCCACTCCGCTCATATGAGCCTTGTATATAGCCACTTACCTGTCTTTGCCACCGTCTGTGTATCACGGTGGGGTGGCTCTCGGTTAGAGATTGGACATGCCCACAGACAAGCTTTTGAACATGTTCGGTATCCCATTTCTCGTTTTGTCTCCAGTTCTTCTCCTTTCAAAAACTGCCATCCCACAACCTGCAGGACGTGGCGTGCTTTTGCCCATTGTGCATGGGATTTTGGAGAACGAGAGCTCTGGAAGACCCAAGACAATGCAGTTTTCTCCAACAACCAGACTTTGCAGGAGGGCCATGGAGTGAGCACCCCAAAAGCCGTAGGATCGGCCCTGCGGGATTGGGTTGAGGGAAGCGTTGGCGAGGAGGGTTACATCACAGCGGTTCGGAGGCACAGACACCAGAAACGCAGTCTTCTTGGCCAGGGATCGTCGGGACGATTCTCCAGGTGTTCCGATGCGGATCCACTGCTATAGGCTCGGCTAGAGCATTAGCAAGGCTGGAAGGTGTAGATTTTTCATGAATTCTTTTTTCTTGTTCACATGGTTGATGGTGGCTGTACGCACAAACAAACGCCGCGTGACACGAACAATTGCGTGAGAATCTCCAGAAGAGCTGGGAGACGAGGAATCCGAGACGAACGGTCTGGGCTAAGGTTCGGAACGCAACGCAGTAACATGGGGAAAGGGCGCCACAATACCTCAAAATGTCAACAAGTAGTGTCCTGGCGGTTGGCAATCGCCCAACTGAAGCAAGCCGAGGGAAAAGAGAAGTTGAAGGGAGAGAAGAAACAACCATGCTCCCCAGATGGCAAACGATGTCTTGGAGGAGACAGATTTCAGCTTAGGGATACGTGTTAGGGTTAGGACCCTGGACACTAGGGTTGGAAGCTGCCTAATCAAACCGCTGATAAGCCTTGGCAGCCGGATCGGCCAATCACCGGCTCGGTGACATTTATCTCACCTTGGCCTCAACCGTTGTTCTCATGTTTGACGACAACCAACCATCTCGGGTTCGCCTGTTCTCATCTCATATTTTGCATACGCACGACGTCGTCTCCTCGTTGATACAGAAAAACGCTTGCTCGGTTAGACAGAAAAACTCACTCTCTGGCAATAAGCGGACAGCGTGTGTCTCTTGTTCACGCCGCCCTGTCTAAGGATTTCTCGGTCGGCATCTTTCATCCCGCCCCCTTCTGTGCATTCTCCGACTGCAGCAGATATATCATATCGCGAGCCTCGCTTACGCCCATTGCAGACCAACCCAGGGACCTGGGGGAAAGAGACGTCAGAAAGCAAAAACCCAAGAAACGAGTTCGGCTTCACGGGATTTCGGTGGTCGTGGAAGGCTTCTTCGGTGTCCAATCATCTCGTCTGCCGAGTGTGTGTCTGTGTCTCCCTGGCTGTGCGAATTACTTCAAGTCTCGCGTACTCTCTTTCTCTTCTCGTTCCTTTTTGTTTTCCCTTTCGACAAGGCTGCTCTTCAGTCCCGTGCCGCATAATCTTTCCCCTCCTCGAACGCCCTTTGGCTTCCTCTTTTCAGCTATACCCAACCTAAATCTCTGTTCGAAAGTCGCCTTTCTCTTTCGCAATTCCTTCCCAGCCGACTGTTTCTTCCATTCCTGGTGCTTACCAAATCTCGTATACGGCCGATCCGGAAAAGAACCCACATCCCCGCCAACATTCCGTAGCCGACTACTGCCGCCGTGAACTTCGGAGCCTCATCATTGGTCGGGTCCGTCGGAGTTCTGTCGCTGGTGGTCTTTAGCATCAAGACTACCGCGTGTATCATTACATATCTTGTCTTTCTTTGTTCTTTTTCTTCGAATCCGCCATGCCTTCCGCCGGAGTCAGCGATCCCATCATGGGGACCGTGTTCTACACTCCCGGCGACATGGACCGTTGTGACGTGATGAGCCACCCAGATTTCTTCACCATGTCTCTGTCAATGTCAGTACTATCTACTCCCGTGTGGCTTTCCTTTTGCTTTGTGGCGGGTTTCCTAGGTCGGCGTGCCATTCCTAACTAACTGGCGATCCTCTCTCGCTTCCTAGATGCATCCTTTTCGGCATGCTCATCTCATATCTCCCGCAACACCACCGTATAATATCCCGGCGAACTTCCGAAGGCATCTCGCCATACTTTGTGCTGCTCGGCACCACATCGTCAACGTCGGCCTTCGCGAACATTCTTTTGGTGGCGCCGTCAAGGCAAGATATTGCTTGCTGCAAGGTGGTCGAAACTTGGCAGTGCATGCTTGGCATGCTGGGCATTGCGCAGATTGGCGTGCAGTGGATTTGCTACTCCGTTATGTATGTTGCATAAGCCTTAAGCCGTCGTTCAGTTCCGACGCACAGTACATGTCTACTAACGCCACTTATTCCTCTCTAGTCTCGTCCTATTCCTCGTGTTCTTCCGGACCGGCCAGGCCGAAGTGGCCGATGGCGAAGACCCGGTGATCCTCGACGACCAACCGAGCTGGCAAACCGCCGTGCTTGTCGGCATCGGCTGCGTCACCCACGTCCTGGTGGTGTTCATCCTCTCGGTTCTGTTCGTCCTCGTGCTGCCCGGCTCACTCGACGCCTGGGCCACCTTCCTGGGTATCACCGCCGCGATCCTGGCCGGCGTGCAGTACATCCCGCAAATCTGGACCACGTACCACCTGAAGCACATCGGCAGTCTCAGCATCCCGATGATGTGCGTGCAGACGCCCGGCGGTGTCCTCTTCGCCGCGAGTCTGTACATGCGGCTCGGCTGGGCCGGCTGGTCGTCGTGGGGCGTGTACGTGCTGACCGTGCTGATGCAGGGCCTGCTGCTCAGCATGGCCATCAGCTACGAGCTGAAGCGGCTGGACCCGCACTACCAGCCGCTGCTGGAAGACGACCTCGCCTCGCCGTCGTCGCTGGCCTCCCCCGGCAGCAACGGCGGCCGGTACGGCTCGATGGATAGCGCGACGAACGGCCGCCGCCCCAGCGGCACCGTGGCGAGCCGCAAGCCCCCGTCGTCGCGCCGCCCGGCGCCGCTGCGCACACACTCGGAACGGTGGGATGACAGCCTGCCCGGCCCTTACACCGCGCACCCGGAGAGCTACGCCGACACGCCCGACGAGCTGGAGCGGCTGATGGCGCGCGAGGACCGCGCGGTGCGCACGCAGACGCGGCCGTTGCTGAAGCCCGGCGGCATCGGGAACCCGAACCGCACGTACGATAGCGAGGATGACGAGGACGAGGAGATTGATGACGTTGTGTACTAGACGCGTGTCTCACTCCTGCTTGCCTCCCCCACGTCTTGGGAGGGGTTTGTGTGTGCTTGTGTATGCGTGTGTGTGTATGGCGGTTGCTACAATATGTGTCTCGGGGCAACGCTACTGTATCTGCAGTTGTCTGTCGTTTGTGAGATTTCTCTTGGTTTCTCTACTTCTCTTTTGTCTCTTTAGTGATAGCCAACACTCGTTTCGCGCTGCTGTGTCTTTTCTTTCCTGTTTCTTGATTATCCCACACCACCATCGTTCAGTTGTATCTACGTACATGCCAACCGCTCTGCTACCACCCTCTGCCCCCTCTTGTCGTTGTTTTGCCATTGACTGCCTCCTGTCATCATCATTATCCATTACTGCTACGTGCCCCTCTCTTGTCTCACATGGTGTTCGGTATCCAAACAGCAATAACCCCGCCAACACCGCACCCTAACGGCCCTGTGATAGACCCCCTTTGCTTCTCCCAGCCTCGAGCCCGGCCCGGTGTCGTCTCTGGACCAGAGTGAGACATACTACTAGCCGGAGATTGACGAAAGTGAAAGCGAGGAGGATGAAGACGAAGAGGAACTCGAAGAGACTGGCGATGAGCATACGCCCAAGATGGATCTCCCCGTTCCCCGCTTCAGACCATCATCGTCGTCCTCCGGCCAGATCTCTGCCATCCGCTGGCAAGGACGAAAACCCTGCCGATGCCGAGTCGGTCACGATCATCACCCAGGAGCCGACCGATGTACTACCGCCACAGACACCCCCGGGCAAGGTGGACCCCACGGTTCCGCACCAAACGCCCGGGGCCGGTCCACACAGGCGGAACCGGTACACCAGGTTCGTCTGCACGGTGGTTTCTGCAGCCTCGGCGGTGTTCTGGTGCATGGACGCGGGGCTCGCGGCGGGCCTGGACTTCTGGGTGGCATTCACGTCCATGGACACCGTCGACAAGTTCATGGTCACGATGACGCTGTTTGTGCTGGCGATCCTCGCACTGGAGTGGCGGCTCACCCTGCGCAAGGAGCTGCGCTCTGTCGTGTTGATCGGGCTGGTGGCGGTTATGCTGGGCATCGCGTCGGTGAGCTGTGCTGTTTGGGGATCTGTATGGTCGGGGAGTGTTTGCTTCAGGTGCGGTAGTTTATGCCATAGATCTCTTGCCGGTGCCTTTCTTCGGTCTATATACTCACTTTCTGTGTGCATCTGGGCTGGTGAAGTGTGTGAATGTGAAGGCCGTAAAGGAAGAGTCAAGGCACTGAAGCAAACGAGCTGGAGTCCGGAGGCATGCAAGCGGGAATAACGTGGCGCCGAGTAACCCTAACCGAACCCGAATTCCTCCCACCAACGACAACCATGCCGCGTCTCCACATTTCTGCGTGCCCGGCTACTATGGACTTTCCGTCTTTTCCTGTCCGGTTGCGGGTTGCAGTAAAAGGACAATTCTGGATCATCCGATTCGTCACTTCATGTACAGTACTTTGAGCAGAGTCCCTTGCTAAAGCAGTGGAATACTGGCACCTTGTAATCTGCTGTGGTTGCTGCTACTTATAGTCCTTTTCCCGCCATTTATTTCCCTCCTCTCCTCAAGGACAACCGCGGAATACATCGATTCTTTACAACCGACAATCAGTTCCAAAGAACAATGGCACCGACACGTCGTGTTTCCGATGAGGAAACACCGCTCCTGCCCGAGACGGCCAATGCATCCCCTGCCCCGGCGAATACGGGGCCGGCCTTGGCGTCAACAGCCACCGGCGCCGAGTCACGTGCCCCGCAGGCCCGGGCGAATAGCAACGACGACGAAGCCGAAGCCGAAGAAGAAGAAGAAGCAGCACTTGGTAGCGACGACGCCGATGAGTCGGACATGCTGGACCGGCTGCTCGAGCGCACGCGCTCCTACACCACGGCGCCGGTGCTCGAGCCAGAAGCGCCGGGCCTGCTGGACGACAACCAGTCGGGCACGACAGCGGCCGCCGACGAGGCGTCGGGGTCGCCGTACCTGTCGGGCATGAGCATCGCGCGCTTCCGGCTGCTGTTCCCGGTGATCATGGCGATGTACTTCGTGGCGTGCTTCGACTCGACCATCATGGCCAGCAGCCACCCGGTGATCACGTCGTACTTCCACGCCTCCAACAGCGCGTCGTGGCTGTCGACCGCCTTCCTGCTGACGTCGACGTCGTTCCAGCCGCTGCTCGGCCGGCTGTCGGACGGCGTCGGCCGCAAGATCCCGTACCTGGCTGCCATCGCCATCTTCGCGGCCGGCACCGCGTGGTGTGCGGCCGCCCCGACCATGGGCCACCTGATTGCCGCGCGCGCCGTGTGTGGGCTCGGCGCCGGCGGCGTGCTGACCCTGGGAAGCATCATCGTGAGCGACCTGGTGCCGATTGAGTGAGTCCCCCTCTGACTGTGTGCTGTGCGTTTGTCCCTCTCGGTCACTAATGTGCGTCGCTCGCTGGGGTAGAATGCGCGGCTCCTTCCAGTCGTACATCAACATGATCTACGGCTCCGGCAGCGCGCTGGGTGCCGCGCTGGGCGGGCTCATGGCCGACCGGCTCGGCTGGCGGTGGGAGTTCGGCATCCAGGTGTTCCCTCTGGTGATCGGCTTCGCCGTTGCGCTGTTTGTCGTGCCGGCCAATCTCGGCCGCCAGTACGAGAACGAGAACATGTGGGACTCGCTGAAGGCTTTTGATTTTGCCGGGTCGCTGACGCTGTCGACCGGGTTGACGTTCTTCGTGCTCGGCATGGTATGTTGAAGCTCCTCTCCCCCCCTTCCTGTTGACGAGATAGCCGGTCTAACGCAGACCCAACCAGAACCTCGGAGGCAACGTCCTCCCGTGGGCCCACCCGCTCGTGGTCTCGGCCCTCGGCCTGTCGGCCACCGCCGCCCCGCTGTTCATGTTCTTCGAAGCTCGCGCCGGCCGGCCGGTCATGCCGATCCACCTGGTCCGCGCGCCCCCCTTCTGCAACCTGATCTTCTCTAACTTCCTGGCCGCTGTGCTGGTCAACTCCATCTACTTCAACCTGCCGATCTTCTTCCAGGCCGTGCTGCTGACCACCGCCACCGAGTCCGGCCTCAGCCTGGTGATCCCGACCATCGCCGCCAGCGCCGTCGGCACCAGCACCGGCTTCGCCATCGAGAAGACCCGCCGCCTCAAGTGGCCGCTGATCTGGGGCGCCGCCAGCTTCGTGCTGGGTCTCGCGCTGCTGACGGGCATGTCGCGCGACTGGCCGCGCTGGGGGTACCTCGCGGCGCTGGTGCCCGGCGCCGTCGGCCAGGGCTTCCAGTTCCCGGGCACGTTCATGGCCATTCTGGCCGCCAGCCCGCAGGCCGAGCAGGCTGTCGTCACATCGACGCTGATCCTGTGGCGCTCGCTCGGCCAGGTCATCGGCGTGGCCGCCAGCAGCCTGGTCGTGCAGAACGCGCTGACGCACTACCTGTCGGTCTATGTCGCCGGCCCGGAGCGCGACACCGTGATCTCCGAGGTGCGCAAGAGCGTCGAGGCTGTTGCCAAACTGCCCGAGCCGTACCGGTCGCAGGCCGTGCTCAGCTACGCCATGGCTCTGCGTGTCACCTTTGCCTGCTGTTTCGTTGTTGCTCTGGCCGTCTTGGCCCTGTTGGTGCCGGTCAAGCTGCCCCGGCTCCCGGAGAAGAAGAAGCGCCGTAGCGCTGTGTGATGGAGTCCGGCATCGACGACACTCTCCACCACGGCATCCTTTTCCGCGTTTCCCGTGGGTGTGGATATCCTGATAGCAGTTTAGACCATAGAACTAAAAACAACATATAACCGAAACGAAGACTACTAAGACACATTTTATTGATCCGTCCCATCCTGCGCCATGAACTATGAATATCTACCGCAATAATAGAGAGCAGAAAGCATCCCGGGACACGTCCCAGATTAAGACACCGAAAGCAAAGGAAGCCAGTGTAGTAAAAGAAAAAAAACCAAGAGCAAACAAGACAATGTGTGAGAAAGCAAAAGTGAATACAAGTACATTCAGCGCCGCGTATGTGTTGTTCAGCTCACCGCACCTCGACGCCATTCGCCCCCGCGTGCCCCGCCACAACCCCGTTCTTCGCAGCCGCCGCGCCACGGAGCCGCTCGAGCTCCTCCCGCAAGTCGCGGTACGTGGCCTGCGCCTCGCGCTCGCGCCGGCTGACCTCGGCGACCTCGTCGCGCAGCGCCTGCAGCCGGCGCGGCGCGGCGCCGTCCTCCGCGTGCGCGAGCATCTTGAATCCGGCGAGCGCCGCGCACGCGTCGTCGAGCTGCGTGGCCGCCGTGGCCACCTTGTCGCGCAGCATCTTCTGGCGCTTCTGGTAGCCGCCCAGGTGCAGGTTGAGTTTCTTCTCCAGCTTGGAGGCCGGGCTGGCGATGGCTGTGAGCGAGGATGAGACGGTCTGTCGTGGAGGAGTTTAGTTAGTTAGATAGCTTCCAGGTAGTTGGGCGTGTGCGGTGGAGTCAAACATAAAAAGACCCCTGGGAACCACTTACGTCGTACGCGGCTTTGATCGCCGCCGCCACCTCCTCCTCATCGTCGTCCTCGTAGCACCCCAGACCCAGCAGGATCGGATCGCGGTTGCGCGCCTCGAACGCCGACTGAATCTCCTCGGCCGACGGCAAATCCGGCGTCTCCACAATGATCTGCAGCCGGGCATCGTCCAGCGCCGCATCAGAAATCGTCTCCAGGGCGGGGACCCCACGAGCCGTCTTCTTGGCCGCACCGCCGTCAACCGGCGGCGGGAACCGGGCCAGGTCGGACGCGATGAGTAGCGCGGCTTCCTGCGCCACGAGGGCCGCCGCCGCCGCGCGACCATCGTCCGGCTTGGCCTCCGCGAGCTGCTGCTTCAGGCCCGCCACCACGGCCGCATAGTCAAAGTTGACCGGCCGCGGCAGCCCGCGCTGCATGACCTGCGTGCGGCGTTTACGGTCCAGCAGCTCCTCAGCCTCGCGGCGCTCGCGCTCGCGCCGATCGCGCTCCGCCGAGTCCTCGACCGTGTCTGCCGCCGCTGCGCCTCCAAGCCCGTCCCCGCTCAGCTCGTCCGGCACGTCAAACTCCCACTCCATCTCCCGCGGCTTCGGCAGCCCGGCGATGCCATCGCGCAGCTTATGGCGCATGGCCAGCTGGTTCAGCCGCACATCGCGGGGCGTGGCGCCGGCCAGCGACGACGTGTCCGAGTTCAGCGCGAAGGTGTCGCGCGGCGTCTGCATGGGCGTTTGGCCGACGGCCGGGGTGGCGCCACCGCCGCCGTTCATGCTGCCGTTGCGCATCGGGGTGGCAAGCGGGTTGGGCGTCGCAATGACTTGCTTGCGCGGCGCCACACCGTCAAAGCCCGTCGACCCTTCGCCCTCGCGCAGCGGCGTGTTCTCGCCGCCGAGCAGCGACGACTGGGTCTGCGTCAGAGCCCGGATATTCCGGATCTCGTTGACAATGTGATCGTCCTGCTGGGCGACCCGCGGCGTGCGCATCGGCGTGGCGCGTTGCACCATCGAGTAGTCTCCGACCAGTCCACGTGTGGCCTCGTGCTCCGACTCCATGGCCAGCGCTTTGGCCCGCTCGCCCGACGCCGTGGCCTTGACCAGCTCGTCCAGCTCGGACTCGTTCAGCTGCGGAGCCGGCAGGTTCAGCGCGCGCCGCTTACTGCTCTGCTCCGCCTCGCGGATGCGCTGCATCTGGCCAGCCTTGATGGCCGCCTGCAGCGACGCGTCTTTCTCCTTATCCTTGCCGTCCTTGCCGCCCTTGCGGCGCTTGCGCGCCTCGTCGTCGTCGTCTTCCTCGCCCTTGCGCTTCGCGCTCGCCAGCTGGTGCTTGCGCGGGTCGAACATGGCGCGCTCGCGCTCGTTGCGCGCGTGCTCGTCGGCAGTGTCGAAGAACCCCGGCGCGGCCTTCCTCTCGAACGGGATGTCCGCGTTGTAGTCCATCTGGCCCTTCTTGCGCGTCACCACCTTGATGTTCATGCCGGCGGTCTTCAGCTCGCGGCGCTTCTGCAGGGCCGCCAGCCGCCGCGACTCTTCCTGCTGGCGCTCGCGCGCCTTGCGCTTCGCCTTCTTTCCCTGTGTATTGGCCAGACGCGCACGGGCCTCGCTAAGCATTTCTTTCTCGTCTTCGTCGAGGTCGATGGTGTCGGGCCGCGCCGGCTTCGTCTCCGGGTCCGGGTCGGTCTCGCCGGGGCGTAGGCGTCGCACGTCGCTGCCCGGCTCGGGGGCCTCTCCGTCGCCGTCGGGTCCGGCCAGGCCCAGGCCCAGGCCGGTATGCGCGTCGGTCTCGTCTAGCAGCCGCTGGTACCGCTCCAGGCACTGGTTTGCCGTCCGGCCCACGCTTTCGGCGATCGTCCGCCATTGCGTGGGCATCAGCTTGGCCAGATGCAGCAGGCGCTCATCCTCTTCGCGGGTCCATTCGGTCTTGCGGATGCTCGGGTCCAGCCACTCGCTCCAGCGGGCTTTGCATTGCTTCGGGGTTTTGCGAGCCAGCAGCGACGACACACGCGCCCACTGGTTCAGGCCGTACTTGGAGATGGCGGCCTTGAGGATTTCATCCTCGATGTTGGTCCACACTCCGCCCTTGACGACGGGCATGACTGTCTCGGGGGGTGTGGGATATCGGGGAAATGGGGTTCACGGGGGTGTTTGTCGCGGGAGTATTGGTTCAAGTTAGAATGGCCGAGATATGAGGCGAATGCAATTGACACCAGACGCCAAAGGTTGAACCGCGTGTGAGTGAGAGTCAGGAGATCGTGTCGACATTAGGAACCGGGAGACATCAACGTGGCACCGAAGAGAAAGCAATCGACGGTCCGACAGAGAGGAAGCAATAGAAGGAAGATGAAGATGCCGGAACAATCGATAAATGAAGCGGGAAAGTTCCAATGTGGCAATGTGATGGGAAGTAATAATTTCTCTGTCTAAACAGACGTGTTTTGCATGTAACTTTTTTTTCTGCCTTGCAAAATAGACGCAGGCACAAACGCCGAGACGAGGCAAGCGACGAGTTACTCAGCGAAAAAGCCGTGTTGATTGGCCACTAAATCTCTGCGGTTTTATTGGCTATGCTGGCGCCAGCCACGTGCCTAGTCACGTGAAGCGGACTCCGGACTTCGGAATTGGGCCAAGCCCTGTTCGAGTTTGACTCCACCACAAACGCCTGATTCCCGGATTTTCAAAAGGTTCTTTCTGTTCAGAGTTGCGTCGTCATCACCGTGTTAGCAGTGGAAAATGCAACGCTGGTTGGTACTCGCGTTTGAAGCTCTCCTTTGCACGCCAATGTCCATTCTCCGCCATTAGCCAGTCTTCTGCGTGCCCAGCTTGGACAGCCAACCACATTCGGATGGTAAGCATGTGGGTGTGTGTGGGTGTATGTGTGTCCATTCCACAGACACAGTCAGATTGATAAGCCGTGTCTGTGTGAGGTACGTGGCCCAGACACGTATTTACGTTGCTGATGCTGTGGTGTGTTTGACAGCAAACGCTGAGTTGGGCTATCAAGGTGTCTGGATCCCCACTGGAGGCAATTTGGGGGGATCCATCCTGAGAGCTACATTGCTGTGCACCAGTGGACACAAGATGTGGGCGGATAAAGGTGAGAGGAAAAGGTCTGGTTGTGGGCTTCACTTTTCGCGATTGCAGGTCGTGTAAGACATTATCCATGGAGTACCGTACATGTACCGCATATATATCAACGCCGCATATAGCACCGGCTCTTGCTGATGATAAGCAGCCACCACCGCCGCTCTCGTTATCGCATGAAGGAACCGTAGAATGCCGTCACCCGCGTAGTTGGCG
This sequence comes from Knoxdaviesia capensis, assembly GCA_001510575.1. NCBI lineage: Eukaryota > Fungi > Ascomycota > Sordariomycetes > Microascales > Gondwanamycetaceae > Knoxdaviesia > Knoxdaviesia capensis. Next base: position 892,247 of record LNGK01000005.1, read on the forward strand.
ATCGATAGTTGCGCCAAGTTCGCTGGCCGTCACTGACGACAAAACAGGCAATTCTGACATAGGATGACGGATCACTCTAACTGCCAAAGAGCTGCAGCGAGCTATGAATTGCAGCTTCCGGGTCTGCTCCAGATACGAATCAAGCATCTGGGCCGGCGCTGGGGTAGTATGGAGGTGCGGAGCCGAATCGGAGACTGGTTGGTACAGTGTGATTGGTCGTTAAAAAGGACCAGTATGGGGGGGTACTGCAAACGGTTTTAGATAGCGGCAAGCCACACGTAGCACTTTGAGAGAAGGAAGGCAATCGATGCAAGGCAGAAGCCCTAACCCTATGATGACTCATTAATGGAATTAATCAGTCATTTACCCCTAATAATAATCTATATATATTAACATTTCCTATTCCGGAATAAGGGAGAAGAAAACTTAGTCTTAATATAACTAAGAAATTAATTAAAGTCTGTTTTTATTAATTGTTCTACTACTACGTAATTTAAAGGTTATGAGCCCTCCGCGCTCGTTACTACTATGTGATACTTTATAATATACACTATCTATATAATATCTAATTTACCCTTATACGCTCGTCCCACCACGGCCTCTAGTAATAGAGCTGGTGGCCCTTCTAACCTACCCCTAATTAAGAATTCTTCCCCTATATTAGCCGCATCTACTTACCTCGAATCCGTAGATAAGGTAATTAATTACCCTACCCTATTCTCTATCGACTAACTAATACCTCTTCCTATCGAAGAACATACTAATACTCCTAATACTACTATGTACGAGCCTAACCCTACTATCCCCCCCTACTCTAACGATCCTACTATTCCCCACTCTACCGAAGAGAACGATATTAATATATTAACACCGCCCCCCTAGGGTATTAATACCCGTACTACGAAGATATAAAACCTATCTCTCGCTAATATGAAATACTAGAAGTTTAATATTAGAGACGATATACGTCTATCGTCCCCTAAGTAGTAGATATCCTAGTCTATATCTCTCGCCCTTACTCTCCGATAACTAGAGGTTATAACGTTTAAAAAGATAAATCTACTTCCGTTCGGAGTTTAAGCATTTATCTAGGATAAAATACGTAACGCCTATTTAGACCTCCCTTAGAAGGTCGTTTTATCGTCTAACTCCCTATATACTACCTATATTAACCTTAGAGACATACTTTTTAGCGACTCGACTATAATTTATACTAAGTATATATCGTAAATTCGAGGTTTAAGATTCTAGAAAAGGGAAACCCTAGCGGAATTCCTTACCCGCTACGAGGCCTTATCCCTTAAGATTTCGATCTCTAGTATTAATTTACCTAAGGAAATAATGCTCTCTACTATTAGTGATCTAGTTATAAGATTTTACCCTTAGCTACTCCCCTAGATTAATTAAGTCTTTCCTACGGGAGGAGTTAAGGCTATAACTACTTTCCTTCGCTAGGAGTTATCGGCTTACTAATACCGAATACCCCCTATTCCTAATATTAGTAAGCGGACGTTTACCCCTACTACTACTATAATAATACTAGTAGCTACTACTAATACTAATACTACTACCGGTACCTCTAACCCCTAGAAGAGACCCCCTCGCCTCTACTATAACTATAGAAAGCCTAGATACTTAGCTACCGATTACTACGCCCCGCGTAAGTAAGGAAGTTCGAACGTAAATAAAATAAAGGTCTCTATAGTTATTAACGGTAGTAACTACTGAGATAACGAAACGGAAGCCGATAATACTACCGATAATAATACGTAGATATTAGATATCCCTATCGCTTTATCTAACGCTAACTTTCTTAGCTATATAAATAACCGCTAGTTAGTAGACTCGGGCGTATCTATCTATTCTATTATATCCGAGTCTTTCTTCGTTCCCGGGATAATTATTAAAGAAAAGAGGACTTTGAAATATACTAGAGGAATCGTCGAGTCTACTAAAAGAGGAGACGTTTAACTTATTACTAGACTCTCTACCCCTATACGACTCTATAATATCTAACTACTAGAGGACTCCCCTTATAATATTCTAGGAGTTAAGAGACTTAGAAAACTAGCTATAAATAGAGAGTTTAAAGGTAAAAACGGACTATATAGTAACTAACTCTAGTAGAATAATAAGTATATCTCGATACTCGATAATAAATTCTTTATAATTAGGTCTTATATTCCTCTCGCGTCTACCGTAAATTATTCTAATATTAGTAGCCTTACTACTCGTTTTATCCCGGCTAATAATTTATCGATACCTATTATATATACTAGTATAAATACTATATATAATCGCTTACTATACTATTCACCTCGATTACTTCGTATAACTCTTTCACACTTTCCTAAAACCTAATCATCCTCCTAAAAGATCCCCGATTCTTTTTACTATTACTCTTATAACTTATCTAAGGCTACCGAACGAAATCTAGTTAGGGCTCGTATTCCCCTACCTAGACCTATATATACGTTATACGTTAATATTAGTAATATAATTTATAAATTAGAGTCTAACCGTTAATATTTCTAGCTTTTAGTTAACGAATACTCTAAGATAAAGTAGGGCGTACCTATTCGAGTATTAAAGAAAATAGCTAGCTAGGATATTATCGATTAAATTATTTTATTAATTAATTAGATAGGAGTAATACTAAAACGCCTAATATCTAATAACGGTACTAATATTAAGATTAGAAAATTACGAAAATTTTACTTTATAAAGGGAATCGAACTAATTATAAGCCTAGTAGATAGGCTAGCGTTTAACGGCTTTATTAAACGATATATTAAGGAAGTTATCTATTAAGTTCGTCTTATTATAGCTAACTCTAATCTGCTTTCTAGACTAATATAGGACTTAATATTTACCCTAATTCTCGATATAATAAACTATATCTCGCCTACGAACCCCTCTAATTCGACGCCCCTAGCCCTTATATAGTATAAATATTTTATACTATATCTACCTACTCTAATAATTAAATACTTCCGAACTATTAGCGCCTATTACGTCGTTACTCTCACGGACGCTAAACGCCGTTTACTCTATTGTTCTAAATTAGATACCCCCGCTTTACCCGGAGTTCTACTTAGCTATATTAGCTACTATCTATACTTAGTATAGATACTAGTACTTAATAAAATTATTAAATCTAATAGCGTTAAGATCTACGAATATATCCCTACGAAACTTTATAACTACCTTTATAAATAACTATTAACGTATACTACGCCCGATATTAATAAGCCTAACGAAATAGTTATACTTAACTATATATAAGACCCTATTTCCGTAAAATAGGCCCTTAAATTTAATAAAAAAGGCTAGACCGATGCTATATTTAAGGAGTTCGATAACTTCTTTACTAGGGATATTTTTAAGTTCGTACCCGCTCCTACGAATATAAAACTACTACCTTCGAAGTAGGTCTATAAGACTAAACGAAACTAGTTTAGAATCTAGGTAAAGCTAAAGGTTAGATTAGTAGCTAGAGGCGACTAATAAGTCTACGGTATAAATTACTTTAATACCGTAGCCTATACGAGTAAGACCGATAGCTAGAGAATAGTTATTACTCTCTTATTATACCTTAGATAGGAATCCCGATAACTTAATATGATTATAGTATACCTTTATAGTCTTATCGACGAAGACGTTTACCTTTCGATCCCTTCTATACTCTAAGTATACCTTTAATATCGTAATATCTCCGTACCTAATAGGTATATTATTAAGCTTAATAGAGCCCTATATAGGCTTAAGTAAGGTACTCGATAGTAGTAGTAACGATTATATACTATCCTCTCTAGTCTCGGGTTTAAGTAACTAGTCTTAGACCCGGCTATCTACTACTACCCTAAGATAAAAATAATTATCTATATATATATCGACGACTTCTTCTATACCGCCCCGACTAAATTAATACTAGATAAATTTAAGTTAGATCTCCTATCCTACCTTAACGTCGACCTTTAAGGCCTACCTTATTAGCTACTAGGTATCCGTCTTAATATTTAAGGAGAATATATTAAGCTCTCGTAATAATCGTATCTTAACGATATCCTTAAAGAGGTTAACCTCTCTAATTATAGGCCCTATAATTTACCGTCTAAACTACGACCTATTAATAACGAAATCCTATACTACCTTAGACTACTACTAGATAAGTATAAAGCCCCCCTTTATAAATATATTATCGGATAACTTAACTACCTCGGTATTATAATACGCCCCGATATATCGTTTACTATTTTAGACTTATTATCGTAACTATCCTTACTAACACTTTTAGATTAGTACCGACTTAGATAACTCCTACGGTATCTCTCCAACTATAAATCCTTAGGGATTTACTATAACGTGCCGACTAAACATCCTAATCCCGATACGGCCTAGAAACTCCCTATTTATATATATTATGATTCTATATAGGCCGACTACCCGAAGATAAGTCGCTTATCTATAGGATACGTATTCTTCTTTAACGGTGGCCTAATCGCCTAGGTATCTCGTTAATAAAAGGTTATCGCTAAATCATCCGCCGAAGCGGAATATATTACTACTTCCGATACTACCGCCTATACTATATAGATATACTAGTTCCTAATAGAAATTAAGTATAATACTAATATAATACTCTTCTACGATAATAAGAGTACGATCGCACTTATATCCTCTAATAAAATATAACGTAGATCCTAATATATCCGAATATATTTCTACTTTCTTCGTTAAGTAATCGCTAAAGGCCTCATTACTCCGGCATACGTCCCTACTACTAAATAACTTACCGATATATTTACTAAACCGGTAACCCCTATTATATTCTCACGTTTAACGAAGGCGTTAATAGATACTAACATAAGACCTCCGCACGACGCTATCTACCTTATATCGATTAAAGGGGAGTAAGAGAAGGAAGGTAATCGATGTAAGGCAGAAGCCCTAACCCTATGATAACTCATTAATGGAATTGATTAGTCATTTACCCCTAATAATAATCTATGTATATTAACATTTCCTGTTCCGGAATAAGGGAGAAGAAAACTTAGTCCTAACATAACTAAGAAATCAATTGAAGTCTGTTTTCATCAATTGTTCCACTACTACGTGATTCAAACACTTAAATACCATATACTGTTCAGTAATCACCCTTCAAATTGGATTATCGCATTTTATAGCAGCAACTCGGTGGGTCAAAATCCCATGACGGAAGGCGTGAGAGCCAGACTGGAATACATACAACAACAGAAAAGTCAAGGAATGTAGGGAGAAAGGAACGGAACAGAACATGTCACTTTGTCACTGTTGTCGACTGATTGCATGCCGGACCTTTTTCTCTCCCTCATCGAATAACCCTGCATGTCCACGTATGCCGTCAAGTGAACATCGCTTCTGGCATGTTGGATGTACCTAATAGATAAAGAAAGAACAGAAAAAGAGGGGCGCGAGAAGACCTTTGGGATCATATTTGCTGAGAGTGCAAGTTAGATAGCTGTAAGAGGAAGGAACGGTGGGGCCAGCCCGGGAAGGGGCTGTTTCCCTTCGTTTCACGGTCGCATCGTGGGCCGTGGCTGCCGTTTAGGTACTCGGACATTACACACATCGAGCCTCATGTTCGACTTCCTGCCCGAGTTAGAAGAAGAACGAACAATATTCGGAAGCGACGACCCAGAGCATGAAACAAAGAGTATTGGTCGTTCCTTCCTCTCCACCATGCTTGTCAAACAGGCCAAACTCCAGCGACGGAAAGTGCCCTGAAGGATTGGGCGGTTTGACTGGCTGTAAATTCCATCGGCAAGGGGCACTGGTCATATCTAGCCTATCAGAGGCCCCGCCGCCCGCAGACTCAGCTACGGGCGAACTCTTTATTTTTGGGGCCCAGCCTGTTTTGGGCAGGCACTTTGGGTTTTGCCTTCCCCCCCTGTAAAGTCAAACTGGTCTGTTCCTTCCGCCGCCAGCTGTGCCTTCCTTCCCTCCCAGCTTTTGCTGCGTGTGCGATTCCACCACCCAGTCAGTGTGGCCCTCTCTCGATTTTTCTTGATTTGGCCCGACTATTTAGATCTCCCTTTATCCTGTTCATCACTTTTACTCCGTTAACGTTCTTGATCGGTAGTCACACATCTTCTAGACTTTCTCTCTTTTCCTCCTCATTCCCTCTCCCTCTCTGACTTCATCTCTTTTCTTCTCTTTCATTCTCTTCATCTCTTCCTTGGTCTCGTTGTCCCTCAGTATCCATCTCTACATAAATACATATTTTGACATCTGCATTCTTATCTCCGCCTTATCTACGGTCCACACTCTGTATTCTCGTGCTCGTGCTGTCTTCACCCATCCGGTATTTGCTCTTCGCCACAACTCCGACGTCCAAGTCTCGTGGCACTCTTCGCCTGCCATACCCACACACCAACAATCTCTTCGCCGTTATATACATACATAGTCGCCGCCGATCCGCCGTGCCTGGCTCTCCGCTTGCGCCGGTCCCCGCCCCGTTTGTGGTCTCGCCGATCCCTCTCGGCGTCTCCCATCCGCCCGGCCTTTCACCTCCCTATCACCACCCAATTCTTGGCCAGCCATGACCCCAGATCCCTCCGAAACAAGCTCGCTGCTTGGCGCCGGCGCCAAACGGCCGGCTTCGGTCATCGTTGACTCCGTCGGGAGTTTAACTTCGGCCAGTGCCTCAACCCTCGACGATACCCCCGTTGATCGCCGGGACAGCTGGGCCGGCCATCATGACTTTGCCGATCAGCCCTGGTACCGCCGTCCGTCGGTCTACTGGCTGCTCTTCCCTCATCTGCTGCTCACCATCGGCTTTGGTGGCATGGCCGTACCCAGAGCCAATCTGTTCGTGCATCGATCTACCGCGCCGTGAAAATGTCGCAGCTGTGGTCTTTGTCACTAACCCTTATTTTGTTTCATTGTAGCATCATTGAGTTGATCTGTCGCAGGTATTTCGCCGGCCAAATCGGCAAGGGCAAGGCCGGCATGGCCATGTCGCCTGCGTCTCCGTTGAGCGGAGATGTTAGCACCGAGTGCTTTGACAACGAGGTCCTGAAGCTTGTCAGCACTTTCACCATCTATCTTTTCATGATCAGCGGCGTTCTGAGTGCCATTTCCGCTCCCCGCATCGGCGCCTGGTCCGACCGCTTCGGCCGTCGCCGCTTCATGGCTCTCGTCAGCATTGGAGGCATTTCCAACGAGATCCTCACTATCCTGACCGCCCGCTTCCCGGACTCGGTTGATTACCGATGGCTGTTGCTCGGCACTGTCTGCGACGGCTTCGCTGGTTCCTTCACTGCTGGCGGTGTGCTTGCGAGCGCCTACGTCAGTGACTGCACTGCTCCGTCGCGCCGCCGCGTGGCTGTGGGTTACATCCACGCCTGTCTCTTTGTTGGCCTGTCCCTCGGTCCGCTGATTGCCGCCAATGTGCTCAAGGCCACCGGTGACCTTCTGAGCATCTTCTACTTCACCCTCGCTTGCCACCTCATTTTTGTTTTCTTCATCGTCGTGTGTATTCCCGAGTCACTCTCGAAACACCGCCAGATGCTCAACCGCGAAAAGAACCAGAAGAAGCGTATGCTGAGCGGCACTGTCCCTTCCACCACCGTCCGCGGTGCCATTTTCAAGGCCATGGGCAAGAACCCGCTGGCTCCTCTTGCCCACCTCGCTCCTCCGGGAGCCCACAACGCCCAGCTGCGCCGCAACTTTATAGCTTTTGCCTGGATTGACATGGCCGTCATGGGCTGTGCCATGGGTGCCGGCACCGTCGTTCTCTTGTATTCGCAGTCCCAGTTCGGTTGGCGCACGGTTGAGAGCTCGTACTACGTGTCGGCTGTGTCGTCTGTGCGCGCGACAATTCTGCTCCTCGTTAGCCCCCTATTGTACTATATCTTCCACACTCGGCCTCTCGTTCGTCTGCAGCGTGAGGATCCCACCGCCGCCGCCCTGTTGCAAGATGGAAACCGCGGAGCTGATCCGGCCGACCTTTGGATCATTCGCATTGCCCTGGTATCGGATGTGCTTGGCTCCTTGTGTTACGTGGTGGCCAACTCCGGCCCCGTGTTCTTCCTCGGTGGCATGGTCACCGCCCTCGGCGGTCTCGGCGGTGCCACCGTGCAAGCCGCCATCAGTCGCCACGTCCCGGCCGAGCAGGTCGGCCAGTTGCTGGGCGCTGTCAGTCAGCTGCAATCTCTGGCCAAGGTGTTTGCCCCGTTAGCTTTCAACACCATGTATCGCATGACTATTGATACCTTCCCCAGTGCTGTGTTCCTACTCTTGGTGGGTCTCTATGCGTCGTCTCTGCTTGCCAGTTTCGTTGCGCGCCCCCATGGTAAGTTTGCCTTGTTATCTTCCTCTCTGCCTCTGACCAGTTTACTAAACCCATGTTTTCCATCTTACAGTGTATATGAGTGAGCTCGACACTCCTTTGGCGGATGATGATGAAGAAGACCCTCTTCTTCCTACCCGTGTCGCCGCGGCCGTCGAGGATGGATTGAACTCCTAAATGTTCGACAAATCCCTGATGTTAAACCTCGATCCACCCGCTCGACATGTTTTATTACTCTCATTATCTTTCCTATTTGCTCTATATTTCCACTTTTCCTTTTTCTTTTTGTCCTTTAGATGTCATTTACGGTTTATACTTTGCATACCAACCATGGATCAATCACTTCACACTGCACGTTCACGACTTGTGCCCGAGTGGGCTCATTTTTTCTTTTCTATCTTCTTTCCGATCTCGTACACAGTTTATATCCATCCATCCCATCCATTTTATACATATACCACTCAAATTCTTGTGCTCGTCTTTGATTTTTGCTATGTTTTTGCTGCACTGTTTCTTAAGATTTCGCGAAGCCCGCCGTTCACGAGTGGTTGTTTTCCGTTTCAGGATTGTTCCCTCTTTTCCTTGGTTTACGCTCATGTTTCTCTCTTCTTATCTTTTTCTCTTTCTTTCATTTCTTGTTCTGGGGTATTTTGGGTACACATGTGTTTCTGGAGTGTATTTTCACAAAGACACCCAGCCAGACCTTGCTAAACAGTGGGTTTACGTATGTATTAGACAACATTTGGACAGTCGAGGAGGTGTTAAGCCCATGTTTGCATGCTTTACTAGGCGAGGTCAGCGTTATGGCCAATTTAAAGAGAATGGTCAACTTAAATATGACTTGAAAACGTAAAATCTGATAGCAAGATTTCCTATATATATATATATATCATCAAAGCGGAGCGATGTAGTGTGAACGAGTTGCGAGCTTATGTCGTAGTTGTAACCCTAATAACCCGAATGCCATTCAGCCGCCAGGGATCAAACATTTTTAGACAGCTCCCCTTGATAAGCGAGCTTCAAGGACAGCTTCAATCTCTCTCACCATCGATTTCCATTAACACACAAGCCAGTCATCCATCTGCCCTCTGTCCTTTTTGTGCCTCTCGTTCAGGTCCAGTCCGTCCTCTCTACTCACACACATCCCCAGAATATATCTGGAGCATGCTCTCGGGTCTTCGGCCCCAGGTGCTGCTCCCCCTCCGCCGCCGCGCAGCAGCCGCTCCGGCGGTCGTCCCGCGAGCCGGGAATATCACGCGCGCGCCGCCCCGGGCCGGCGCAGTCCGCCCGATGGCGTCCGCTCCGGCGACGGCGGCGAACGCCCCGATCATGTTCGGCCCGTTCGAAGTCACCGATCAAGTTGCGTGGTCCCCCGGGGGCCCCTGCGCCCTTGCCGTCCTCCGTCTTTCACGGTCCCTCTCACTCTCTCTAAAACATGCTCGCTCCCGCTCCCACCCCGAATCCCAGTCTTGACAGGCAAAAAACCCAAACCGCACGAAAATCAACTAACCAAAAACAACACCCCAACAGGTCTTCCTTACAACCCCCCTCTCCTTCGCCCTCGTCAACCTGAAGCCCCTGCTGCCAGGCCACGTCCTCGTGTGCCCCCGCAACCCCCGCAAAACACTCCTCACCCAGCTCTCCCCGGCGGAGCTGGCCGACCTGTTCGCCACCGTGCAGCGCGTGCAGCGCCTCCTGGCCCGCGTGTACTTCTCCGCCCCCGCCCCACCGCCTCGCCCCGCCTCCGCCCCCACGACGGCCGCCAGCACGAGCGCCGCCCCGCCCGGCCAGCCGCCCGCATGCCCCGGCGGCTTCAACATCGCCATCCAGGACGGCCGCCCCGCGGGCCAGACCGTGCCGCACGTGCACGTGCACGTCATCCCGCGCCGCGGCGTCCCCGCCGCCGAGCCGCCCCATGCGCGCGGCGACGCCCTGTACGAGAGCCTCGAGCGCGAGCCCGGGAACGTCGGCGGCGCCCTCTGGGACCGCGACCACCCGCCGCCACCGCCGCCGCCGCCGTCTCGCCCTGCTCCCGGCGTCGCGCGCTTCCCCCACGTCGCCGACCAGATGCGCATGCCGCGCTCTATGGATGAGATGGTCGCTGAGGTGGATATGTACCGCAAGATTCTCGCGGAAATGGAGGCTGAGGAGCATGCTTGAGATCTGATACGTGTTTGTGTGGTGTGCTCTTGATAGCATCTAGAACCAGCTTGTTTGCATCTCAATATCAAGAACTCACACACTATACGACAAACATACACGATACACGATACACGATACACGATACACGCACACACACGATAAAGATATAGATACGAAACGTATATACATCAATTATAACTAAACGACGCCCCTCAATTGCTCAAAGTCGTACGCCTACATAAAACAAAATAGGTTCCCTCTATGGTAAACCGTAACCCTAGCACCGACGTTTATCATAAATCGTTGTCGTGATACGTGAAAAAGGAGGACAGACGCCCCGATAAAAGTATAAAAAGAAAACACCCAATAGTGACCAGTTCCTTAAAAGGTCCAAAAATGCTTCTTGCTTAAAAAGATGAACTCGCCTTTATATCCGTTGCTAATGAGGTCTCTAACGTGTCCCTCAAACAGCTAACCACCGAAGTTTTGTGTTTTTCATCACCCAATGTACCCGATTCGTCAGAGCAAAAAGCAAAACCCGAGTGAAAACCGGGACAGAAATACCCGAACATGGGAAACCCGAGAAGCAATCCAAAAATGAAGACAAATGATAAACCTAAAAGAAGAAATTCGCCCGCAACATCCCAGATTGGTCCTTCACCGAAACGGCCTGAACTGATAAACGACGGACGATCTACAGGACTGAATGACATCAGCTTCCCACGGATCACGCCAAAACCAGAGCCAGCAGAGCCATGCGGCAGTAAAGACCATATCTCATCTGTTGCAAGAGGAAAAGAGAAAGAAAAGAGACATATGTGTTAGTAAAAGGAACTCATCTTCAAATCAGAATCATCAGCAAAAGAGAAAACGTCTCTGCTTACCTGTCTAAAGTATGCTGCACGCTGGTCGAAATCGACCTCCTCGGCAATCTCGTCGTTGCGAGGCAGAGGGTGCAGAACCACCATGTTGGGCTTGGCATGCTTCAGCGTCACGTTGTCGATGCGGTAAGTTCCACGCACCCGCTCGTACTCCTCGCGAGTCGGGAAGCGCTCCTGCTGCACACGCGTGCAGTAAAGCACATCGCTGCGCGCAAGAATCTCCGGAGTCAGCTCCTCGGCCTCGGCTAGAAGCTGGCCCGAGCTGATAAGCTGCTGGCGGACTGCCGGAGGGAGACCCAGACTCTTCGGCGCTACCAGCTGCACACGGACCTTGTAGTGGCTCAGGAGGTACACAAGAGAGTGCACAGGCCGACCATAGAGCAGGTCTCCAAGGAACGTGATGGTCAGACCCTCAACCGTGCCGCGCTCCTCGCGGATGGTGAACAGGTCGAGGAAGGCTTGCGTCGGATGCTCCTTGCTGCCGTTACCGCCGTTGATCACAGGAACCGGGCTGTACTTCTTCGCAACATCAACCGCCGATTCCTCGGGGTGGCGCAGAACAATAGCATCGCCATAGCAGGCCAGAGTGCGGAGAGTGTCCTGGAGAGTCTCGCCCTTCTTGACCGACGACGATCCCGTGGCAATGGGGATGGTGCGGCCGCCGAGGCGTTGCATGGCAGCGTCAAAGGACGAAGACGTGCGGGTGGATGGCTCGTAGAACAGAGTGCACAACACCTTTCCGTGAAGAATGTTGAGCACACCCTCTTTCTGCACTCCCACGCGCATCTCCTGAGCGAGGGTGAACAGCGTGTGGAGATCGGCGCGGCTGTACTGCTTCACCGAAAGCACCGAGGTGTCCTTGAAGGCCGCCCTGTACGGAATGGCAATCGGGGCCTGAAGTTGCTTGGGCAGCGCCAGAGCAAGGGAGCTGGGCTCGTCGTATAGGTTGGCAGCAGCTGCGAGGGCAGCGGGGCCAGGCACAATGGGCGTGTTGGTCGCATCTCGGGCCGTGCTAGAGCCAGTATCGCCTCTCAGCTTCGGCAGAACGGGGCGAACAGCCGGGGAGAGAATCGACTGGCGACGGTTCTGCATTCCATCACCCTCGGTGCCTGTGAGGACCCTTGATGGATGGATGCTAGGCTTAATGATAGGGGACTTCTGAATATGCATCGGGAGATGCCACGACATGTCCTGTCCAAGAGCAGGCGAGTCCAGGAGCAGAGCCCCATCAAGGCACACGGTGCGGTTCTGGAACATCACACGGCGAACCGATCCAACCAGGGGCCGGCCCCCGAACGGAAGGCAGTCCTTGCCAAGAACATCCGTGATGGCAGATCCTTGACGAGGGCGGTCGATCTCAATCTCTACCGAAGTTCCATGCTGATCGTGAAGCTCGAAAATCTCCATCGGGTTATCGTACAGTCTCCGACGGACGTCATCAACAGTAAGACGGCCTTCAACAACTGAGGTCAGCAGAAGAGGGATAGCTTCGGAAATGCCAAACGCGACATTCGGCTTTCCAGCAGCGTCGGCAGCAGCAGCCAATTGGTACGGAAGACTGCCAATGGAAAACACATCGATGGTTTCGAGGTACTCCCAAAGAGCAGCCTGATCTTCAGCCGTAGGGAGCTTGTCACAGCCAGAAAAGTGCTCCTGGTTGAGGTACAGGGCATAGATGCTCACATCGCAAGTCACCTTTAGACCCTTGGCCTTGCTAAGAGCAATCAGCTTGATATCATCCCGGGTGGTCACCGAAGTAACGTGAATCGGGCGGCCATGAAGGCTGGCCAGGAGGAGAATCGAAGCGAGGTCCGTCAACTTGGCATCCGTGACGATAGGCTTGTGCAGAGGCCATGAATCAAAGTGCGCGGTCACCGCGGCAACCTTGCTGATGTTTCCAGAGAGATGATTGAAGGGAATGAACAGAGATCCAACCTCTCCGGTCACCTGGCTGATCTGGTCAGCGTTGTCTGAAGTCGCCGACACGGACAGATTCCAGTCGCAGTGGCCTCCTGCCTTGCCATTGAGCTGGGCGGTCTTGAGAGTCACGGCATCGGTAATCAAGCCCTGGAGACCCAGAGGCATCACGCGAATCATAGTGAATCCGGCCGAGATAGAAGCCTTGGACACTTCCTGAAGGTCCTTGCTGTTAGGGGTCACAACTCCAGGCACAAACGCGGCAACATTGATAAGACCGGGGAGAACAACAGTCCGGTGGCTGCTCTGGCTGTCACGACGGCTGATCTGGAGCTCGAAGCGCCGCGCGATGGCTTCCACTAGGATCTTGGCATTCTTGACATTGGTGACAAGAGGAATCTGGTAGTCAACCGCCATTCTGCGGGTCCGATATCCCTTGCTCATGTAGCTGGCCGGGCGGCGGAACTGGTTGTTGGAAGGCAAGTTGATGTACAGATCGATCATGTTGTTGGCCAGATGCTGGGTAAGCGAGAACTCCGAGTCGCGATCTTCATCTTCGCCAAGCACCTCCAGAAATTGGACGGGGATGCCGTGGTTCTGAAGGAAATCTGCCGTTCCAGCCGTGGCAAACAGCCGGTAGCCCATCTTCTGCAGGTTGGCCACCGACGGAAGCATCTCCTGCTTGTCTTTGTACGACCCAATAGAGAGCAGCACATTCTTTTCCGGGATCTTGAATCCAGTCGAAAGAAGAGCCTTGAGGTAAGCCTCATACTTGTCGACTCCAAAGCAAGCAACCTCTCCAGTCGAGGCCATCTCCACACCAAGCACCGGGTCAGCTCCAGACAGTCGCGAGAAACTGAACTGCGGAACCTTGACACCAACACAGTCGGGGAGGATATCGGTCGGGGGATACTCAGCCACTTGGACGCCCATGATGGCCTTGGTGGCAATTTCAATCAGATCGACTCCCATAACCTTGGACACAAAGGGGAACGACCGAGACGCGCGAACATTGCACTCAATGACCTTGATATCGTTGTCCTTGGCAATGAACTGAATGTTGTAGGGGCCAGTAACGTTCAGGGCAGCTCCAATCTTGCGCGTAGCCTCCTCGATTCTCTCAATCGTGGTGCGCTCAAGATCCTGAGGCGGTAAGATAAGGGTCGCGTCTCCAGAATGGACTCCAGCGTTCTCGACGTGCTCGGAGATGAAGTGGCATATGGTCTTTCCGTCCCTGGCAACGGCATCCATTTCGATTTCTTTGGCGTTTTCGATATACTTGGTGATGACCACCGGGTGCTCGCGAGAAACTTCGGCAGCCTGGGCCAAGTAGCTCTCAAGATCCTTCTCGGAGTAGACCGTGTTCATAGCCGCTCCGGACAAGACATACGAGGGACGAACAAGCACTGGATACGACACTTTGTTGCAGAATTCACGCGCATCTTCAAAGCTGGTGAGTTCCTTCCAGGTCGGCTGATCAACTCCGATAGTATCAAGCATGCGAGAGAACTTGTACCGATTTTCCGCGGTATCGATCATCTCGGGGGAAGTTCCAAGAACCTTGACACCAGAGCGAAGGAGCGGTAGGGCGATGTTGTTCGGTGTCTGGCCACCCATGGCTCCAAGAACACCCGCAGACTTTTCCAGCTGGTAGATGTCCAAAACGGTCTCGAGGTTGATGTTCTCAAAGTAGAGCTTGTCGGCCTCGTCATAGTCGGTACTGACCGTCTCCGGGTTGTAGTTGACCATGATCGTCTTGAAGCCAGTCTCGCGAAGAGTGCGGATGGCGCGAACAGAGCACCAATCGAATTCAACGGAAGATCCAATGCGGTAAACACCGGATCCAAGGACCATGACACCGTTGTCGACGAAGCTCACATCATGCTGAGTGGCATTGTATGTGAGATACAGGTAGTTTGTGGCGGCCGGGAATTCGGCGGCAACTGTATCAATACGCTTCACATACGGCGAGATGTTTGCCTCCCGTCGCAGTTGGCGCACAGCGATCTCGTTAGAGCTCCAGAACTGGGCAAGCTGTCTGTCACTAAAACCCAGACGCTTGGCCTCGAGCAAGATTCCAGGGGCCTGGGCAATATCGGCAGACGTGTACTTAGTCATGCGTCCAGCAAAGTCATTCAGGCCCTTCAGCTTGTGCAGGAACCACTTGTCAATCTTGGTCAGATCCCAAATCTTGTCAACCGAGTAGCCGGCGTGCATGGCATTGGCAATGGCGAACAGACGCTGGTCAGAAGGAGTCTGAAGTTCGTCGTCAATCGACATGAGAGCTTTGGTCACGCCAAATCCAAGGTTGTGGAAATCAATGGCACGGATGGCCTTTTGGATGGCTTCTTCAAAGGTACGGCCAATGCTCATCACTTCACCGACACTCTTCATGGAAGAGCCCAAGAGCGTGGAGACGCGCGTGAATTTCTTCAGATCCCAACGAGGCATCTTGACGACAACATAATCCAGGGACGGTTCGAAGCAGGCACAAGTTGACTTGGTGACGGAGTTCTTGATATCCTTGAGAGGAATTCCCAAACCAAGCTTGGCAGCAATGAAGGCAAGGGGGTATCCGGTGGCCTTGCTGGCAAGAGCAGAAGATCGGGAAAGACGGGCGTTGACCTCGATGATGCAGTACTCTTTGGAGTGGGGGTTAAGGGCGTACTGAATGTTGCATTCTCCAACAACACCAAGGTGACGAATGACATTGACAGCAGTGGTACGGAGCATGTTGTAGTCCTCATCGGAAAGAGTCTGAGAGGGAGCAACCACAATCGAATCACCAGTGTGAATTCCCAGAGGGTCGAAGTTCTCCATGTTACACACGGTAATGCAGTTATCCTGGGCATCACGGACAACCTCATACTCGATTTCCTTCCAGCCCTTCATGGAGCGCTCAATGAGGACTTGGGGACTGGCAGACAGCGCCTTGCTGCAAAGCTCAACTAGCTCTTCGGTGTTGTAGGCAAAGCCGCTACCAAGACCACCCAGAGCATATGCCGCACGCACAATGACAGGGAAGCCAATGTCCTTGACGACGCGGACGGCTTCCTCGATGCTGGAAGCAGAAGCAGACTTGGCGCATTTCTCACCAATGGAATCCATGCTCCGTGCAAACAGCTCACGATCTTCAGTAGTGATGATGGTATCAATGGGGGTGCCCAGGACCTTCACTCCAAGCTGCTCAAACTCGTCCTTCAGCTGAATTCCAACTGACAAGGCGGTTTGGCCACCGAAAGTGCAGTAAATAGAATCCGGCCGCTCGTACAGAATGACCTTTCGGACAAACTCGGCATTGACGGGCAAAAAGTACACCTTGTCGGCGAGACCCTTGGAGGTCTGGATGGTAGCAATGTTTGGGTTGATGAGGACGGTGTAGATTCCCTCTTCCTTCAGGGCCTTGATAGCCTGACTGCCAGAGTAATCAAACTCGCCGGCCTGGCCAATGCTGAGACCTCCACTTCCCAGGATGAGAACCTTCTGGACGGACACGCGAGTTGAGGGGATGATGGTGTTGGCGCGATGCTTATCGGAAAAGGTCACCGGGGCCTTGAGGAGAGAGGGGTCCGCGACACAGCTGAGGACGGTCTCAAGGAAAACGTCGAACAGGAACTCGGTGTCGCGGGGACCCGGGGTGCTCTCGGGATGGAACTGAACGCTGAAGTAGGGCTTGCTGAGGTGCATGATACCCTCGTTGCTTCCATCGTTCGCATTGACGAACAGCTCTTGCCAGTCAGAAGAGAGGCTTGAGACATCGACAGCATATCCGTGGTTCTGGGAAGTAATGTGGCACTTTCCAGTAACCAGGCTCGTGCACGGAATGTTGTGGCCGCGGTTACCGAACTTCATCTTCTCGGTTTTGGCGCCGGTAGCGCGGGCGAGCAGCTGATGGCCCAAGCAGATACCAAAGATGGGCGTCTTGTTCTTGGCAACAGCGGCAGCGATGTTCTTGGAGGTGATATCGAGAACCTGCGGGTCACCGGGACCGTTGGAAAGGAAAAGACCGTCATACTCTCCAGCCTCGTCGCCAGCAACATCGAAGTCCCAGGGGACCACCAGAACTTCGACGCCGCGTTTGAGCAGGCAACGGAGCTGGTTGTATTTCATGCCGACATCGAGACACAGAATTCGGATGTTTCTGCCAGAGGGGTGCTTCAGGGCAACATTCGCGGGGGGCTTGTAGAGCTTGGGCTTCGAGATGGAGACTGCGAGGCGAAAAAAGTCAAATACTGTTAGCAATTGGATTGTAATAGTCTCATCCGCCGGGGTTTCACACGACATTTAGCTAGGGCTTTTGCAGTACAACATACCTTCAGCCACCAAGTTCGTCTTATTGGGATCAGCCCAGTCGATCAGTTCAAAATTGTCAAGAGAAGCGCCCAGGCTCAAGTTCTGGGTCAAGCCGTTTGAGGTCGGGCTTGGAAGGGTCTTGACCGAGGACTTTTGCAGTCTCATGCGGCCAAGCATGCTGCCATGTTCACGGATTCTCTTGGTGAGCTCTCTGGTGTCAACTCCATACATGGCGGGGATTCCCTGCTCCTTCAGCCAGGCTCCAAGCGAGGATTCAGCCAAGTAGTGGGAATAGTCTTCGCCAGAGTAGGTAGCGGCCACAAGACCAGCCACGTGGATTTGAGAGGACTCAAAGTATGCGGGGAGATCACGGAGAAGCTCATCGACAGCGGTCCGGGAGGGGACTCCGTAGTTTCCGACCAACGGGAAGGTAATGACGAGAATCTGGCCCCGGTAGGAGGGGTCGGTAATAGACTCGGGATAGCCCACCATACCGGTCTGGAAAACCAATTCACCGGCAATGCTCTTCGGGGCTCCAAAGCTATAGCCTTGGAAAGAGGAGCCATCCTGCAGCTCCAGACACACCAAGCGGTCGCCGTCCGCTCCTTGAAGGCGGGACGACGCCGGAGACTTTGGAAAAGTCGCCATTTCAGCAAATTAATGCAGCGAACGCGACTCGAATGAAGTAGTAGCAAAAAGGGGCAAAAAGGCAAGGCAAAAAAAAAGATTTTAAATTTTATATGGCAGAACTAAGCGGAGCGAAAAGTAACGAAGAAACCGGAACTTCCGCAAAATGAAGTCAACAAACGAAAAAAAGAACGGTGATAATGATCGAGAGATGCTTCGAGAGAGAGAGGATCAAGATTCAACCGCAAGAATTGGTTTCACAGGAGCATTTCCAGCATTCAGTAAAACCAGTCGTGAGGACGGACTGAATATAATAAATAAAGAGAGAGAAGAAAAGGAAGAAGAAGAGAGGAGGAGGGAAAGAGAGAGAGGAAGAGAAGAGAGAAGAGAGAGAAGAGAGAGAGAGGAAGAGAGAAGAGGAGGAGGAAGGAGGAAGGAAAGAGAGAGAAGAGAGAGGGAGAGGAGGAAGAGGAGAGGAAGGAAGGAAGGAAGAGAAAGAACAGGAGAGGAAGAGAGAAAGAAAGGAAGGAGAGAGAGTGTGAGACGGAGACTACAGTAGACGAAGTCCCCAAGGGTTTTTTCCTGGCCAGAGCCTAGTTTTTTTTTTTTTTTTTCACCTACTTTTTCTTCACTGGCGGGGCCTTGCATCATTATCGTTAGAACGTGAACTCTTGATTGGACAATTCCCCTTCGGGGCCTGGCCTAGAACTGTCTGGAGAGGTTACCAAAAGAGGGAAGATTTTTTTTTCCACAGCACTTCTGTCATATGCAGAGAGTGTTCATATTATCATAGACATAAAAGCCGGAACTGCTACCCAACCATTTCCTCGCATGAAGCCGCCACTGCAATATATATCTTGTAGTGGTGGTCACCAAAAGGCTCACGAACAGACACAAAAACCCGGGCGAAGAAGAAAATACAGAAAGAAAAAGGTTTTCTTATCTTATCGCTAGTTTCTCACGCCGGTGCTTTTTTTATGTTCCCACACCTCAAGGGGAGAAATACGTACAGCTAAGAGACAACTGTCGCGTGCAAGTGGGTTGAGATACACCGAGATTCCCCAGCGAGGGGAAAAATTCTTCTGCCAACCAAAATCCTGAGGAGCGGATGTCGGCGGGGATGGGCGGTTTAGACCGGCTTCATTCCCAACAGGCCCGCAAAGAGGGGAGATGCGGCTGAGTCAGAAAAGTGTTATCGATAGGTTGATTGCGATAGGAGATACGAGATAACAGATAAGTGACTGCGACAGACGAACTACGCGGTTTAAATATAACCACCATAAGAACCAGTTCGTGGAATTGGCAGGAGAGGTAATCGTCGGTGGTGTTAAGGAACCCATATCAGGCACTCGGGGTATGTTATATCCACACCGGTTGACGATCTTCGGCTCTACGAGACGATACGGTCTCTTAAACAACACGGCCGAATATATGCGCACAGATACGCAGTTCACCGCCGAGTAGCAAAGCCCGGCGCAATGATAGCACGGTGGCATAGGCGTAGACACCTTACACACACCCTGCTATTTTCAGTTGCATGTGGCATTACAACGTGCACATTAGCGTCAGTGTAGGAAGCTCGATCAAGGTGAAAAAACGAGAAACACTGAGCCCCAGCCCCACTTTTCTAGTCTTGGCTCACTCTCTCTCATACCCACTAAGATATAAATGGCTGGGCAGGCGCGCTTCCGAAAATGCAGCAACAAGAAGCAACGCACAGCACCATGCAAGCGAAAAAAAGAAAAAAGAAAGAAAAAACCCCCCCTCTGGAAAATGGGGGTCCCCTTCGTTGTTGTTATATTTTACAAGGTCCGACTTGCACCTTCCCTAGAGTCTAAAGGCTTCCAAACACCATATGTTCAACTCGCAGAGGGAGAGAGCGGAGAGGGGAGGTGCAACCCACCAAACACGGTCAACTTAGCACGGGGTGTTTTTCTCGACACACAGAAGGCGCGAATCACAACTGCGGAGTTAGCTACCAGATATCGACCCACTGCACTTCTCATGTGACAGGGAAAAACGGTGTAGACGGAAGGAGGTCTCGACAAGACGGAAGGTACTCTGCGATCACGAGAGACCCGGCGGACGAGAATGAAGAAGGAGCATGACAGATAATATGCTCACTTATATAAGCGCAATATACCGGGAGATCCTCATCTAGACATCTCCAGTCGATGCAGCGAACATCTTATGTCCAGCCTCAATTGCCTTCTTGCTTGCTGATACGAGGCAGCCCTCCTTCGCCTACACTACCAAAACCCCTTCAGTGCTGAAAGGGCGGTATCGCACCAATCACCGCCGGTATTTTCGCACCACACCCACTGAACGTGCACATCGCCATCATCCTTTACCTTCGCCCCCTGTACGTTGCACTGCTAGGCTGGCCGATGCCGATCTTTGCTTCTCACCTCACCTGCTTCTCAAGCATCGCCAAGTCTCTCTCTCTCTCACACACATATCTGCTCTTCCTCCTTGTCCTTTTCTTTTCTCTCCATTCGTGTGCAATATATCCTCATTCTCGCCATTTTCTCCTTCATTCCTCTCTTCCCCCTTTTCCCCTCTCTCTCTATGTGTGTGTATGTGCTACGTGATCCGTCTTGTCTTTATCTTGTCGCTCGTTCTTGATTCTCTCCCTTTTTAATCCTCACTGAAACCTTCGGGGATCCCCTTTCCATACTACCTCGTCATTCCTCCTCCTTTTTTTTTCTTCCTGTTCCTGTTTGGTCTCCTTCTATTGGAGACACTCCTCCTCTTCCATGGCGTCGTGATAATACCCTCCTCTTTCTTCCTCCCTTCAACAGCAACCGGTGACGAAGTCTGGTATATTACCCGCGTCCCGGTCCGGGTGGCTTCAATTTTTCTTTTTTCCAACATCTCGTCCTTCTCAGACCGCCAGCCGTGACCGTTTCTGTGCAGCTGGATCTTCAGCCTCAGATTTCACCTGTTCCTTATCTTCGGCCCGCTTCTCCCCCGGCCACTTCCCCCAAACCATCACGGCCCGCCATGTTCTCCCTCTTCCGCCGAAAAAAGCTAAAGTCCAACTCTCAATCGGCTCACCGTGCCACTTTTGCCAGTGACGATGTCGCTGGGTACAAAGCACAAACCTCGACGTCGCCCGGCCCGGCCACTCGGGCTCAGGCCGCGTCGCTTGCCTTGAGACAAGTCACTACAAATGTCCCACAGGCCGTCGATGACGATCCCGATCGTACGCCCCGATACCGCGATCACGCGTTTACCTTTTCGCGCGACATCGACGACGACGATGATGACGATGAAGACGACGATGATGATAACGAAGACGGCCTCCGTCATACTGGCGCCATGTTGCCACTGTTCTCCTCCAGCTATCTAGGTAGGTCGCACACATATCCGCCCGTTACACGCGCCTTCAGTCCAGTTCCAACAACAGAGAAAAAAGACGAAACAAGACGAAAAACCCCCTTTCTAGACAAAATACTAACAGGCCAATATCCTTCCTTCCTCTATAGACTCCCTCCCCGTATACTCCATCACTCATGCTATCCGAATCATTGTGCAGGCTCGGACCGAAACCACCTTGTCCTGGGACCAGCTCCGATCCCCCCAAGTATCGCAATTCCTCATCAAACCCATGCAGCAGCAAATCCGCAGCCAACACTTTTCTCGCGCCACTCTGTACGCTCTCATGGCAAATTGCCTGCAGTTTGCCAAAGAAGGCGAGCTGTACCCCGGAAATACTGGTGTCAGTGGTACCCGAGCCAAGGTGTGTGAGCTTCTGGCCCTGAAGCTCTTGAAAGAGTACCACACGCGGGAACTCATCGATGCCCTGTCCTACGACTTCTACCCCCTCCAAGGCCACCCTGGCTCAAGCACGCCTCCCGCCCTGCGACGTGCGGATTCCAAGCTGCAGTTGGCGCTCTCTACGTCGCGCACATCCACTCTTGAGGTCGCTATCCGCGCATCGGCAAAGCACTTCCTGTCGCATGCGTTGGTTGTACAACATCTGGAAGCCATCTGGAATGGTGCCATTTCTTTCTACTCAAACGCCGATACCCTCCACCGCGACCCTTCGTTCACTCACCGCGGAAGTGACCCTCGTTCAGGATCCGGCCTGTCTGCTGGCCTTGGCCAAACAGCCGCCGCCGACGTTCATACTCCGCTTCTTTCTGCTGGTGGTCATCCACAACGGCGTCCTCAACTTCGCGATCGAGTCTCACATCAAGAACCGCCGCGGGTCGGCCGAAGGACAGTGACGCTGTATGACCCTCGAGAAGCCTCGTTGTTCAAGCTGTCCCGCTTAAGAGTTCCCCGATATCGCTTTCTTTTTTCCACCCTGTCTCTGGCCGTGTTGATTGGCCTGTTCCTGGCCGTTCTTATTCGGCGGTCTATCCAAATCACCGGTCTTGAACTAATATTCTGGTTCTGGAGCGCGGGTTTCCTCCTGGATGAGCTTGTCGGCTTCACGGAGCAGGGCTTCGCGCTCTATATCATGAGTTTCTGGAATATTTTTGATCTGGGCATCTTGGCCATGCTGATCATCTACTACTGCATGAGAGCCTATGGCGTGTTTCTCATCGACCCCCACCATTGGAACGACATGGCCTACGATGTACTTGCAGCCAATGCCATTCTACTGCTTCCCCGGATCTTCAGCATTCTCGACCACTACCCCTATTTCTCCCAGCTTCTGATTGCCTTCCGGCTCATGGCCGTTGATCTCATGGCAGTTTTCTTCTTGGTCGTGGTGGCCTGCAGCGGCTTTTTCGTGTTTTTCACTTTTGCCAAGAACCAATCGGAAGCGTCTGATGTTGCCTATAAGATCTTCCAGATTCTGATGGGATACAGCCCGGCTGCGTGGGAAGTGTAAGTGATTTTGACCCTCGTTCCTTTTGTCCTTTTTCTTAAGTGAGTTACATGCTGATAACCGCTTTCTTTCCCCTCGTCCAGTTGGCCAACGTATAACTGGCTTGGAAAGTCCCTGATGGCGCTGTTCCTGATTATTTGCCATTTTGTTATCGTGTAAGTCATCCGCCGTTTGCTGT
Organism: Knoxdaviesia capensis; assembly: GCA_001510575.1. Taxonomy (NCBI): domain Eukaryota; kingdom Fungi; phylum Ascomycota; class Sordariomycetes; order Microascales; family Gondwanamycetaceae; genus Knoxdaviesia; species Knoxdaviesia capensis. The sequence goes on from LNGK01000005.1 coordinate 915,460, forward strand.
TTGTTCTCGTCTCTCTTTGCAAATATCAGTCTGACACCACCAAACAGGACCATCCTCATTACTGTCCTCACCAACTCATTCCTTGCCATTGCCACAAACGCCACGGAGGAACATCAATTTCTATTCGCCATCAACACGATTTCCATGGTCAAGAACGACTCTCTTTTTGCATATGTTCCTCCCGGTAACATTTTCGCATGGCTGTTGATTCCCCTGCGAAACATCATGCCGCTACGATACTTTGTGTGGCTCAACAGATTGGTGATCAAAATGACGCACTTTCCGCTGTTATTTTGCATCTTCTTATACGAGAGATACTGGTTAGCACCGTCCATGTTCGACCCTACTGACTTGGTGGAACATCCGGTGGGTGGTGGTCGGGGACGATCCTTTTCCCTAGCCGATCCAGCAAACAGATCTGCTGCGTTCAGTCCCATGGCTCGGGTTCGTGAAGAATCTGAAATTGGATTTCAAAAGGATCGTGCTCTGGAGGAGGTGTTCCGGAGACCGCCGGACAGCACGGAATTCCGCAGTCAAAGACGTAACGAAAGACGGAAAACGCAAACGGCCATCAGAACCTGGATGGAGCAGCACGATGAGGTCGGGGGATCTCCAGGGCCATGGAATACGATTGATAGTCGAATGGGGCCTCCTCCTCCATGGCAAAGACGGCAGAGCATGAGCCACTTGCGGCCTCGCGGTTTGCGCAATGTTTCTGATGTCCGATCGGCTGCAAGCGACCCGGCAGATCTCATGTCCAATAATGGATTCAATCCGTTCTCTCCCCAGGGTATGGGGGTCACGGGCTCGGGTCGGCCAGAATACAAGGACCAAACTGATGCTGATGGTGATGATGAGCTGCTGACGAACGACGAGTTTGAAGAGGAGGACAATGCCACCAATATGACGCCGAGCCATGCTGACGACGGGCAAGGGTCGGATATGGAGCCGGAGTTCTTCTCCACTCCCAACACGTCGCGCGTGATGCCTGGGCTGACACCGTCAAGCCTGGAGTCTCAGGGTCTAGGGGTCTCTCCCCGAACCAACCCTCGTCGCAGCTTACACAACCGCACGTTATCAACGAACACCATTCTCTACAATCCGGAGCATTTTGTTCGGCCTTCCAGTGTTTCGTCAACGCAGTCTGTGGCCAAGCTTCAGCCGCAATCTCGGGGCACTGGCAAAACCAGCGGACCAGATACGCCGACTCCTTCCGGTCATCGCTCACCTCGGCGGCCGCTGTATATGACGGCAGCACGACCCCGGCCAATTCTCACCCCCAGGGTAGCGCAGGCGGGATCGAGCCGGTTGTTGGACCCTGAAGTCCAAGCTCGGGCAGCTCCCCTCAGCCGGTTGTCCTCGATTGACACGGCCATGATGGCCGACACGGTTCTCGGGGACGAAGTCGATCCAGTGGGAGCAGCGCCGTCGAGCTTCCAGACGCAGATGGCCATGGCCATGCATTCAGGGCGGATCGAGGCAGCCGTGCGTGAGCGGGACTCTGCGGCTGATCGGGACCGCATGGCGCGGCTCGTGCTGGCAAGAATGAAGAAGCTGGAGGAGAGCTTTGCAGACGTGATTGACGAAATGCGGGCTCTCCGAATCAGCTCGACCGCGCCAACTACACGGCGGAACTCAGCCACAGATCATACGGCGCTCCGTGATGGCGGTGGCGGTGGAGTGGCGCTGATTGAAGTGGCCGGGAAGGAGCGGCCTCGCAAGTCACGTGTGGAGACAACGGTGTCATACAAGAAGCCGGTGGCCATGCGGCGGAAAGTCAGCCGGCGAAGCCTGACGCTGGCGCGGCCAGCATCCAAGTCACGGTCCGGGTCCAAGTACACGGAAAAGCGCAAGGGCAAGGAGAAGGAGGTGGCCCAGCGAGAAGACGATGACGATGAAGAAGATGGGGCGGAACACATGCCCAACCGGCGGGAAAAGACGTCGTTCTAATAGTCCCATTCTGCTAAGCAGTCGAGTGAGATGTATACGTGTTGTGTTCTGTTGAGATGATACCACAAAGCTAGCGAGATTGCTTTTGTTCTTTTTTTTATAAGCTAACCAGATCATGTTCATCTCGTTCATTTCTGTTTATTTCTGTATTTCTGGTTCTTTTTTTTTTCTTCTTTTTTTTTTTTTTTGTATCTTGCAAATTGTCCACTCATATGGCATGGAGTCGCGCATCACGACATGACTGGCGTTTTCGGGTCTTTTCTTCCCAAGCTTGAAGTTTCAAACAGTGTGTGCAGTATACGATTAGGATGGAGCGAATATGTGCTTGTTGAGGGCGTTTTTGGGTCAAATTAAATAAATTATTTTTTTCGGGGTGTTTTTTGGTATAAACTCGCTATTGCTGTCTTGTGATTATGCTCCCGACCGCCATCGGCATCTCTCGCGTGTAAAGCTCCGATAAATACTTCCCACGTCCCGAAACAAACTCCCATGCGCCGGGTTCCCAGATCCTCTCGGTTCTTGGGCCAGGAAAAGCACAACATTCCATACAAATATTCCTCTAAGAAAAGGTCTCTAAGAATAGGTCCAAAAAACAAAAAGAAGACGAAGAATGAAGGAGAAGAATGGTTTGATGCTAGATCCCGCCGCCGCTCCGGTCCACCGACACGTGGAAGCCCGGCTGGGCGGCCTCGCGGCGCTTGGCGGCGTTCGCCTGCACTTTGACGGAGACCATGGCGACGACGGCGGTAGCGGCGGCGGCGGCAGCGGCCACGAGGGGCATGGCGGCGCGGGGCAGCGCGGCAGCGGCGGGGGAGATGGGGGGGGCCCTATGTGGCGGGGGTTGGACGTATGTGTTAGTGCTTTGGGGGTCGTCGTCGGGGTTGGTGAAGGGGTGTGTCCCGCGCCGGGTGCCGCGGTGTTCGTCGGGGCGGGTCGGTCGGCGGCGGGGGTTAAGGGGGGGGAGCGGACTTACATGGTGGTTCTGGGAGACTTTTGTTAGAGATTGAAGGAAGAAGGGACACGCGGCTCGCTGCTTTGGACACTCTCGGGGGAGAAGGCGATCGGAGGGGGGGGCGGAAAGACAGGAGATCGGAAGAGGAAAAAAAGGCGTGAGGGACGAAGGAAGGGAACGAACGATAAGGACGAACGCCCTCCCGCAGAAAATACAAGGAAAAAATCAGAAGAAGAAAAATCAGGGAGGACGGACGGCTACGGATGGCCGGGACTGCACACCCGGCAGACCCAGGCCCAGGCCCAGGCCCTCCTTCTCACTTCACAGACTGGTACACCTGTCCCAATGCCGAGTGAGGTCTGTCTCCAAAACAACTCCACACACCGGCCGGGCAAACAGGTGGTGGTTAGAGTTGGGGTAACTTTGGCACACACACACACAGACAGACAAACGTATTATGATTCACAGGACACGCGACCACTCCCCGACAGACCATGGACACGCACGTCGGTGTCCTTTTTTCCGTTTGTCTTGGGCACACCAAGCAACACACTGTCTTCCGGATACACCCGGTTCCGTGTGGCTCGGCCAGTGCTCTCGCGAAGCCGGGTGTGTGTGCGTGTGCGAGTGTGTGTGTGAGTGTGGTTCCAGACCCGGGTGGGACTTTTGGGGGTATTTGTGGCGGTGAGAGTCAAATGTCTGAGCCCGTGGTTCGGATTTTCCCCCGGTTTCCTTTTTTTCAGCTCGGTAGTCGAATGCTCCAATAGCCGGGGGGTGGAGATGGAGGGGAAAGGGTTAGGGTTTGTCCCCCACTTGCTCTCCTCCAAACTGAGCACCGGGCGCCCTTCTCAGACAAAGAAAAAGGGGGAAGTATATTGTGTCTTCAGGTCGTTAATCGCTGGGTAATAACACTATTGGAAAAATCAAAGCCAAAAAGCTCTCAATTCAGTCCAGCAAAACGCAAGAGGATCCAAGAATACAAAGGAAGAGAATATTCGGCACACACACATCATCCCGCTCATCGCTATCTGTCCATCCACATGGACAATTATTCATGCCCCCAATCCAATATCAAACCCCTCCCCCATATTATAGAGTATCATATAACCCCCATCTACCGTTTAGAAGGCGCTCCGCGCTGTCGTATAACTCGAAAACGGCCCGCCCCCACTCCCGCTCCCGTGGGCAGACCGCAGCCGGTCCGTACGGTTTCGGTAATGGTACCGACGGCTCCGGCGAGTCTGGTCGCGGCCAATGCGCCGGGGAACGTTGAGCGGGGCCTGGATCGTAATGGTCCGGCCATCCTCGGTAACGTACACCTGGCTTCCCACAGACATGCTGCTGGCCATGGCATCGGTATCGGGAGGCGTGGCCGGCCGAGGATTCATGGGAGGAGTGGCCGGGCGAGGGCGAGGGGGAGGGATCCTGTCGGCACCGCCAATCTCGTTGGAAGCGCCACTCCCTCTGGCGGAGTAATACGACGGCGGAGGCGAGTCGGAGGACTCTTTGTCGGCTTCAGAGCTGCTCTGCGACCGCCGTTCGAAGTACTCCCTGAGCATGGCCGCCTGCTCGTCGATGGACGACAGATGTCGGCGGCTGAACGCGTCGATACCTCTGGCAAGGTCGGCGAGGTCTGCAGCAACCTCGCCCAGGAACGCGGCAAAGTCAACTTGGCGGACGAGGGCGCGCGTCATCGGATTGGCCACGCCGGCCAACGGGTGGTCCACCCGCTGCGACAGGGGGACGTAGTCCCGCGAGACCCGGGGTTGGCGCCCGGCCTGCCTCCCGCTGTGTGGGCTCCCGCCGTTCGACAAGGTGCTTGCCGGCCCCGTCATGTTGGCCGCGTGTTCCGAGACAGTCTCGCGGCGAGTCTCGGCCTCGGCCGCCCGCCGGGCTCTCTCCGACGCCACGGTTCGGGCCATTGGGCGGGACTGGAAGGGCTGCGGGCCTGCGACGGTGTACGGTGGCGACGACTTGGGCCGACCTGAAAGAGGGTGCTCGCCTATGACGATGTCTGACGGAGGTCGGCTCTCGGCTGAACAGTCACCGGACGATATCTCCACGCCAGAATCAGCACGGCACTGAGGGCGGGCAGTCCCCGGGATTTCGCTCAACACCACCTCTGGAGAACGGGACCGTTTGACGCCACGGGTGGCCTGTACACCGATACCCCGATCACCGCCACCCGAGCAGTATTCCCGTCTCGGCACCGCCTCAACGGTGGGTCCCCGATATTCCGGGATAAGCGACAGCCACAGATTCTGTCGGGGGGCTGTGGAGTAGGGATTTGAGTCTAGGGACATTGGCACAGGTATCCGGGGACAAAATGAATATCGAGACAAAACAAGAATGCAGACAATAGGGACGGGAACGGTATTCGTGATAATCTGATGTCAGACCAGTAGACGCTTTGAGGCTGAAGATGACGATTAGGGCTACTGTGATGATGATTCTGATGACTAGATAACGAATGGATGATAATCATGGGGGAGAAACGTGATGGGGTGAGATTAAGGAGGGGAAAATGTGCCCAGGAGCACAAATCCAAGAGTTCTGGACATATACAAAGCCTTGCTGTCTGCTTCCTGATTTTGGTGTCGAGGGAGCTGCTACCCCCAAGAGCTGGTAAGAGCGGAGATCACGATCGATCTTTCCTGGGACATTCTATCCAATGCACTCGGGCCAGTGTAACCCTCATATACGCCGTTTTCACGCAGTGTATTTTGTACGGCCTCAAAAAGAAGCGCCCCTGAGGTCTTCAAGACAGTAAACGCCACAAACCCCCCAGCCAAGGTCAACCGATACGCCGTCTACTTTGCAGCTCCAGACTACCTCAGCACACAACCTCCCACAGCGGACGGGGCATGTCCGCGGCCACAACCACGCTCTGGCCGGCCCCGATGTACACCACTCGGCGCGCCGGGCTGCCGACCGAGACCGACTTGGACTCCAGGCCGTAGTAGTCGGAAATGGCATGCATCAACCAACGCCTAGATGAGGACCGTGTTAGTACTACGGGGGCTCGGAGCACAGAGAGAGATACAGGATCGGGGCGACATACTTGAACGACGAGTCCTCCTCGGTGTCATCGACCGTGGACGAGAAGGCAATGCCCGCCTCAACAGCACCCCCAGCAACCATGCGGGTGGCCGGCTTCCACGGCACACGCGTGCGAACCTCCTGGGCAGCGGCCTTGCGGCCCTTGAACAGGATGGTCTCGCCCGCACCCCCGCCCACATGCTCCTCATCTTCATCGTCATAGGCAATCTCGCCCGACCGCATCTTCTCGTCGCGCTCGCCGTCGTCCGAGACACTCGACCCCGACGACGACGAGTCCGACGCGGCGCCAAGCTGCGCGAGCCGCTGCTGCTCGGCCGCGAACCGGCGCACCGTCTCCTCGATCGAGCGCACCCAGCCGCGCACGGTCGGCGAGCGCTTGGCGGATTCGCGCAGATCGCGCGGCACCAGGCCCGGGCCGAGGCCGGTGGCGCTGCCGTTCTTGCGCTGCTGCGACTTGCGCTGCGAGCGGAGCGCCTCGGCACGCGCTTCGGCGCTCTCGCGCGAGCCCTTATCCCAGAAGCGCGCAATCTGGTACGGCACCTCGATCACCGGGTGGGTGCGGGTGGGGATCCAGTCTTCGGGGGACGGCGGGCACGCGTTGGGCACGTGTATCAAACGGTCTGTAGAAGTGGGGGGGAACAGAGACAAGATGGAGGGGTGGAGAGACCTAACCCCCCTCCGAGTCGAGGAGAAGAGAAACCGGAGAGACCTGTCTCATGCAGTGGGACTTCCAACCACAACAGACCGTGTGAGTTTGCATCTCTGCTGGTTTTGGGTCTCTTCTCCCCCACAAAAGGGGGGAAAGGTCATAACCACACCAGCACAAGAAACACACATTAGCGGGCAAAAGAAAAACAACAAACGAAGCTTCACACTGGCCACCACGTGGCGCAAGAAACAGGAACCGTACCGTTCTCCCATCGGCGGCGCTGCCGGCTCCCCTCCTTGCCCTTCTGGATCATCTCGCGGCGGCGCAAGCTATCGCGGGCCGATGGCGGGCGGCGCGGCGGCGCAGAGCGAATGGCGGCGTTCTCGGGCGCCGACGCCGACAGCCCGAACTTTGCGCTGCGCGGGCGCACCACGGCCACCTTGGTATCGTCGATGGGAATCAAGAGCGGCACGCCGGTGCCGATGGCCGCCGTGGTCACGCTCAGCGACTCCAGCGCCGAGAGCGTCCACGCGTCGATGTCAATGGTCGGGCTGTGGCCCGAGACATTTCCGACCGGGGACGGTGCGATGCTTATCATGTGCGGGTGGAACTGCACGGGAGATTGCGCGCTGGTCGGCTGCGGCGAGGCCGGCTTAGTCGAGGTGAGTATGGCCATGATGGCGGTATATAAGTGGTCTATCTATTCGGTAAAGCGGAAAGGGGGAAGAGGAGGTTTAAGTCGAGCGATAAGCGGCTCGAAACGTCGCGATGTCTGAAGGAGCTGTGTGCTAATAAGAAACACTCGCGAAGATGAGGTAGGGAAAATTAAAGGTCCAAGGTGCTGTCGCAAACCAGAATTGGACAGATCCAAAGAAGAAAAAAAAGAGGAGAGAGATGGATCTTGAAATACCACAAGAAGAGTCATAATGAATGAGACGGGGGGGAAAGCAAGTCAGGAAGTCACGACCGGGATAGTGGCTCTTGCCGTTTTGTGGGATTACCAAGAGCCAAGGCCAATCACAGCGCAGAAATCACCCATGGGCGGGTTTTGTGCAGCGTTGTGGGGAACATTAAAACCCCCTGTTAACCCTAGGGTGTCCCGCATTAGGGTTACACAATCCGTCTGGGGTTAAACCCGAATACCTGAACCATGTCGCCAGGACTGACGATCATGAAGATGAAATGTTGGGAGCTTTAAGCCCCCCAAACTTCAGCCGGAATTCGCCTAAACTCGATCTTCGCCAGTACAGGTGCCAGGCTCGCAGCTTCAGCCTTGTCTACACATTTTGAGAGGGAAGATAAGCCAAACCAAGGACTCATTTCCAGCTCCTAATCAGCCGGGCAACTGTGAGCATATGCACTCTGCCGTTTCTGGACTCAGCCCCCCTCAAGTTCTCAAGCTGTTTGGGCGTTTTCCTCTACCGATCTAAAGCAGCTCTATAAAATCAGTCACTCACACATGTATAGAAGTTGGTCATTCTGTTCCAGCCATGTTTGGAACTGTGGAAGACTGAAGGTTTTGTTTGGCCTTGTCGATATCACTGACAGCTCACCACAGTCTTATTCCCCCCTCAGTCTCACCAACTAGCAGCATTTTATCATCACATTTCCAAAAACACAAGATACACACCTGCAACCATGTCTTCGTCTGTTCCATCAACGGACCGGCCCGCGCTGCCGCCGCTTCCAAGCGCAACCTCCGTGCGCATGCTGATGCTCCTCGATGTCAAGCTCCCCTCCGGCGCGAGCAAGATCGGATTTGCCCTGCAGTCCTTTGAGCTCTCCGCAGCCCCGCCGTTCCTCGCCCTCTCGTACACCTGGCAAAGCCCGCTGCGAACCGACGACCGATCGACGGGCGCCGAGCCGGGGACCACCGCCACCGGCCCCGCAGCACATGCGGCCGATGCCGCGCCGCCGGGGGAAGTCCGCGACTCGCTGGTGTACATCAGAGGGATGACGCTGGCCGAGACGATGGACGACACGGCAGGGCCGCCGCCGGACTTGGTCGACTTTCCGGTGACGCAGAACCTGTGGGACCTCATCGAGACACTGCACGGCTTGGGCCTACAGCTGGGGTGGATGTGGATCGACGCGCTGTGCATCGACCAGACCAACCGCGAGGAGCGCGAGGTGCAGGTGCCGATGATGGGCCAGATCTACTCGCAGGCCACGAACGTGATTGCCTGGCTGGGCAAGGACATGACCGACTGGGCCGAGTATCAGTGGCTGCACAAGCACTTTGGCCCCGCCGTGCAGGCGCATATCGACCAGCACGGCCCCGAGGCTACCAAGCAGCGGGTCCCACTGGATCCGGACCTGTTGGAAGAGTTGGACTTCTCCAAGCCGCCTCCGGGGATGGTGGTGCCGTCAAGCACCGATAAGGCACAGCCAGAGCTGAGCCCGGAGCCAAAGTCAGGCCCCAAGCCGGAGCCGGCCACGTCCGGGGACTCCTCGGATTCGCTGAAATCGGCGTGGGCGGCCGAATTCGCCGCCAAGCCCGCCCCGACCGCCAAAGCCCAGCTCGTCACGGCCATCAAAGCCTGCTGGGCCGCCTACTTCCGCTTCCTGCGCCGCCGGCGCTGGTTCTCGCGCGTGTGGACGGTGCAGGAGAACGTGCTGGCCGCCAACCTCGTGTTCTTCTGCGGCGCCGAGCCCATCGACGGCACCGACGTGGTCGGCCTGGCCGACATGCTCAACCGGCTCGACTGGCTGTTCCAGCTCGCGCCGACGCTGCGGGACGGCGGCTTCGGCCGGTCGCTGGGCGACGAGGCGCGGCGGCCGAAGCTGATGCTCGCGAAGCTGGAGGCCGCGCGCGCCACGCACGCGTTCCTCCGGGAGGTGGACGACGTGGACCCCGACGCGCCGCCGGCCGTGACCCCTCGCGACGAGGCGCTGTACGCGTTCGCGCTGGAGCTGCTGCACATGGCGCGCGTGTACTCGGCCGCCGACCCGCGCGACAAGGTGTACGGCGTGCTGGGCATGTTGCAGAGCGTTGTGGAGGCCGCCGCGCCGCCGGCGTTTGCGCCGACATACGACGTTGACGCTGGCACCGTGTTCGCGCGCACCGCCGCTACCCTGCTCGACAAGCTGCCGCGGCTCGACGTGCTGGCCCATGTGTTCGACAGCGCCCACAACCGCGTGACCGGGCTGCCGTCGTGGGCGCCCGACTGGACGGTAGCCCTGATGCCGATGCCGTTCAACATGATCCGCTCCGCCGGTGCCAAGTACCACTGCGACCCCGCGGTGCCGGACACGATCGTCGGCGCCAGCAGCCCGGCCGGCCTCGTGGATGCGCTTATGAAGATGGCGCTGACGGCCCCGCAGAGACCGGCTTTCACGGTCTCGCCGTGCGGCCGCCGGCTGACCGTGCCCGGCGCAGAGTTCGACACCGTCGCGTACGTGTGTCCGCCGATGTGGGAGATGATGCAGTCCAGCAGCCACGAGCACTTCCTAGAGGTTGCGAGCCACATGGAAATGGACTTCTACGGCCGCACGCACGCCGGCCCGGGCGAGGTGCTGTGGCGCACCATCATCGCCGACACCTTCAGCGCGCCGCCCGAGGCCATGGCTGCAAGTTTCCAGGCGTACCTGCGGGTCGGCCTCGCGGCGCGGGCTCTGAATCTGATTACCAGCGTCGCCGCAGATCTGCAGGCGCAGACCAGCGGCGAGCCGGTGTCTTCCGTGGCATTGCAGGCTATCGGCGTGCAGCGCCTGGCGCCAATCTTTGCCTCTCTGGAGGGGATGCGCAGCTGCGCCACGACGCCTGAGGCCATCCAGATGTGCGGTATCCCCTCAAGCGAGGAGGTGCGGGCTGTTTTGGGCAGCCCGGAGCGGTTCCGCACCGTCGAGCAGCTCGCCACGCCGTTTAAAGCGGCCCAGTCGCCGACGGTGCCGTTCCGCGCGCTGTACCGCACCCGCGCGGGCTTCTTAGCCATGGGCCCCGCTTCGACGGCCGTTGGGGACCAGGTGATGTATGTCCGGGGCTCCGATGTCCCGTTTGTAATGCGCAAACGGCAGTCTGCTGACGGGGAAGATACGAACGATGCCCCGGCGGCGTATGTGTTGGTTGGTGAGACGTATGTGCATGGCTTCATGTCGGGAGAGATGGCTGCTCGGGTGGACGACGCAGTTGGCGACATTGTGATTGTGTGATTTTGAGGCTGTAAGGTTGTCCAGAAAGCATCAGATATACCCGTATAAACACACTTCACTCGATAGTTGGACTGAACCAGTTTACTCATGATATACATCTCCCCATCAACTATCACTAGAACCACAACAAACATAACAAAAGAAAATCAACGCTGGATGGATTGTGACAATCCAGGATATTAATGCCATCTTCCTCCTCAAAGCTTCATTTTTCCACATCTCCAAGCCCAGACTCCGGAAATATTCAACAGGTGGTAAAAAAGCAAATCATCAAACGCCGGCAAAAACTCCTTATGCAAGCTACCGAAGATACAAACAGAAACATAATTAGATCGCCAACATAAAAAGGATATGAGACAGAAAATTTCAAACGTGCCAGCACAGAATATAGAAAAATAAATAGATAAAACGGAGGAGTGAAATATTCGAACGGACAGCTGCATGAGACACAGTCTCGCCGCCATTTAATTCCGGGTGGCTTCAATAGTGGTCACAAACGACTTGTGTTGCTTGAGTCCGTTCTGTTCATCCTGCAGGGAGACTTTGCCGGACTTGACCGTGTAACGGGGGGTCTTTTCCGCTTCGAGGTTGTCCTCATCCGGAATGCGTTCGGCGTTCCGCGTGCTGGTGAGTCCGGTCAATGGCGGTGGGCGCGACCGGCGGCGGCCGTCGTCTTCAGATGCCGAAGTCTGCAGGTCGGGCATTTTACGCGAGGACACCAGGCCAAACACGTTGCTGAACGAAGGCTTCCACGTCCAGCTGGACGAGTGCATGCCCGAGGTGCTGGTTTCCAGGGCATTGTTGCGGCGGCGGCGGCGGAGCATCATAAACACAATGCCGACCACGAAGACGGCGGCGATTCCTCCGACCACCGGAGCGGCAACCCACGACATGTTGGCTGTGCCGGTGGTCGGGGCAGTGGTATTCCCCGTGGCCATCGCGTTCGATGGCGGGGGTGTGACCACACTGGGAACCACGGCAGTGACAACGCTCGGGGAGGGTTCGGTCTGCGCCACAGTGGTGGAGATGATCTGAACCGAAGTGGTCGGCGCGGCGGCAGGTGGCCGGATAGTGACGAAGCCGTTGCCTCCATCAGACGGGGCCACGGGAATGGGGAACGGGGTCGGAAGCTGGCCCGGGGCGGTCGAGCCGGTACCGGGCTGCAGAACCGGGGCCACGAGCATGCCGGTGTCGATTCCCTGAAGGACAGAGATATCGGCCTCGGGGGACGCGTTTTTCAAGTAGCAGTTCATGAAGCCAAGGTCCAGATCGGGATCGAACGAGAACGCCACACAGCCCTGGGTGGCCACACAATCATCCATGCACTCCTGAATCGTGGAGTGGTGGCGCTGCACGATGTCGTTGCCGCTGATAATGGCACCACACCGCAAGTTGAACAGCATGCCGGAGGCGGTAATGCCGCCGTCGCGGCACGTGTGGGCGGGCATAGTGGGGTAGTTCGCCACAGCGGCGTCGAATATCCGCGATTGCCGGCCGGTAATGGTGTCGACCGGAGCACCCGGCTGGCCGGGCGGCACGTTGTTGGTGCCGGCCAGGTTTGACAGCAGGCGGCATGGCTGGGTGGCATTTGCTGCGCCGTCGGGCCCGCGGGGCGCGCCGTAGTTGACGCCGTCACACCGCGGGTGCGAGTTTGCGCAGAATTCGAGGCATTGCGGCAGGCTCTCGGCGTCGAGGGTGGTCACGGCGTCGCCGTCGAGCGAGCTGGCACAGCGAAGGGTGAAGCGGAGGTTGGAGCCGAAGAGCGATCCGTTGCCGTCCGGGCACGGCGCGTTGTTGTTCCGGGCAAAGAGACTCGGCATCGGGGCGAGTGTGGGTGTGGGGGAGGATATACAGAAAAGAGAAGAGAAGAGAAGAGAAGAGAACAGCTATCAAAGCCGAGAGCTGTCAAAGCTCGATATGAGAGAATCAAAGAAAGCAAGACAAGACCGAAACGACAGTGGATAGAGGAACGCCAGACACACACACAACAAAAGGAAGATCAATAGACAGTAGATTACATGAAAAAGGAATGGAATTCAAGTCGAGCCAGCGAACTTGGTGGGAGATATAAAAGCGAAGAAAAGAAAAGAAGAAGAAGAACAAATAAAGGAGAGACGATGTAGAAGTTGGTGATAGTAGATGGCAAAAATAGAAGAAACAGGAAGGAGCGGCCGATGGTCTCTGATAGAAGGAGCGAAAAAGCGAAGATGACAAAGAAAAAAAAAAAGGAAAATAGATTAAAAGATATTAAAAGGGCTCGTCTCCAGTACAGATGACGAATGTGACGGAAGAGGAAAGAGGAAAAGAGAGAAAAAGAGAAGAGAGGGAAAAGACACGAGAAGACAGGCAGGCCAGAAACCCGAGAATCCGGGGGAAGATTGAGATCTTGTAGTGAGAGACCGGCTATTTTGCAGCGAGTCTCTGATGCAGAGCCAAACAAAGGATGGGCCAGCCAAGAAACACACCCGAAATGAAGACAATACCGGAGGGGAGGGATAAAAACGCGGGGTGAGGGAAGAAGCTTCGATCTTCAAACCTCGTCCTGACATGATTGGCATTGGGCCCTGTCGTTTCTCATTTTTGTGTCTGTTGGTGTGTGTGTGTGGCCGGAGAGGATCACTGTGTCGTGATGTGCGGGTGTAAGTGGTACATGGCGGGTACATCGCCCTTCACTCTGCAATACAGGTCAGTGCAGGTACTGCGGACGTACCCCCGTCAATACCGCTCTGTTTCCTATGATCTGCCATCACCAGTGGCTCTCTCTGTTGGCTTCGGCTCTTTTTCTTTTCCTTGTTTTGGAAAAGCCCTGGGCAGGCTCTGCACTTGGCCACCTAAAAATAAGAGGCTGCGGGTAAATGGTGTTCTCGGTTTCGGGACCGTCATGCGAAAATTTGGTCTTTCGCGGTCGGTTGGGGTGGCCCTCTCATCGAGGGTCATGTTTCTCGGCTGTGGCCTTCTTGCGTGGGCGTCGATCATGGCTGTCTGTATACAGTAAATAACAGGGTATAGGTGTGTGTTAGTATAGGTTTGTTTGTGCCATCCATCGGCCCCTTCGCTGGGGTAGGAAGAGGTCTTATGCCGATGCATATAGACAGGTGGGAGGACAGTTGTACAGAAGGAGTCACCACAAACCCAGGGCCTTGGGGGAACTATGACAGTTCTCTCAAGTCAGCATACAGCAGCGTCTTATGCATGTCTCCTCCCATATGCCTGGAGGTTCGAGAGGAGGTGATGCAAGACGACACTTGCGGAGATGGGGCTCAACCTTCCTCTCGGGTGTCAAACACATCTCACCAGGACAACCACATCCACAAGTCCAAAGAAATGCGGCATTATGCTCCAAATCGGGTCCTTTTTTTCTTTTTGCCTCAAGAGTCCACTTCTACGATGGTCATGCCATGATTTCCTGGGAGGGACTATCGAAGGGTGTTTGAGATCGTCTAGGAGAGGTGAAGAATTACCATCTTTTTCTTTCTTCTCGCTTATATTCGGGACCGAGTTTGCTGCGTACAATGTGGTTACTGGAGTTGTGAGTTGGATATGCAGTATATAGTAGGTATAATGCCCTGGAATATAGCATGCCCACCAACTATCTCGACGTGTTACACGGACTTGTGGCACGGGCGAGCCCACCGAGGCATTGCCTCTGATACACTCTCTATCTATATGGATGAAAACGCAGGAAAGATTGGCAAGGAAACATCGATATGATGGGTCTGTAGCTCTAGCACTCGCATCGTGAGTGATCAAGATGCGTATCTGAGATATGTCAATAGTTAGATGCCACCCACATCACGATCATTCCATCTTCACCTCATCCAAGATCGAAGAAATCACGTTCCTTCAGCCTCCCTCTTCAAGTCCACAGTTCCAAATAGTACAGGAACAGCTCGTAAGTTACCAAACTTCCAGAAGCTTCCTCTCTCTTCCGTTCCCCTTCTTCTCAGTTCCTCCATACCACGACAGGCGAGTCCCCTTCCCCTTCCATCTGCCTCGCTCACCCCAGACGCGCTTCGGTATCATCTTCCGTTCCATCATAGCCAACCCCTGGTGGATTTTCCATTGGCAGTCGGCCTCCTTGCCGGATTTCTGGTGAGCTGGGACCAGCCCCTAAAACAACCTTGAATCTAGGGTTTTGTTTCAGAAGATTAACAAGTAGTGCTGTCAAGAGAGGGTGTATGTCGATTATTATTGTTCCGTGATTTCACCTGTGATTTTGCAGTTCTGTTTGAAAGTTAACTGCCTTTTGGAACAGGTTTTTCTGGGTAATAATCGCGCGTTATGACGTGGTCTTCTCTTCCTAGATCTCGAAGTGTTCGTTCAAGAAGAAGAAAGCGTCAAGCCAGGTACAGAAGTCAGTTGGCAAGTTGACAAGCTGTCAAGTATCGCAACTGTACCACTAGTTCATCGTATTTCACCGTACTCTCGACCCTGAAAAATAAGATATAACGTTCCCGCTCCCTACCGATACTACATTGTGGCGTTTCGCTACAGGCTTCACGTCTGTGCAAAAGGTCTCTCCAGCCGGCGCCCCCGAACACTCTGACTTCTAGAAGAACACAAGAAAAAGAAAAACCCACCCATTGCAACACGAGCTAGGTATCTCCATCCTTCCCTGATTCTTGGTTTTTGTCTCGTGTATTCTTCCCCTTGTTTGGTTGCCTGGTCAGAGTGGTTAAGGCTGAAATGAGAAGGATATCGGAACAGAGGTCGCTCTTCGGCTGCATCGGTCTGTGTGGTTTTGGAGTGGCCTTGTCCGTGTATCAGCAGAATTTCAGATACAAGCCGGATTGGAAGACAAAAGTGATCACTACCCTCAGGTCCGGTTGGTTACCCCAGAATCACAATGCGTAACCCTAGACCCTAGGTTGCAGCTCGTACATGTTCGGTCTTGAAGGCCAGATTAAACGCAAAGAAAAGCGTATATCCATCTTCTCCTGTTGAGAATAGAATAAGGGGATAAAAATTAAAACAGAAAGCTGAAAATAAAAAAGACAAAAAAGATGGTCTGGCCCAATGGGAGTTCGAACAGGGACTGCTAACTATTGTCGCAGCGCACCCGTCCTGCATCGTTATACCACCAGGCCAAACAAGCTTTCCGGGGAGTGGTCGTCCTGCTCCCCTGAGAAACGTGTACGGTAAGAGCCCTTATAAATGATAAACAGAAGGACGCGTTTTGTTGTTATTGTTGTTGTTATTGTTGTTGTTATTGTTGTTGTTACTGTGGGTGGTGTCGATGTGGTGGGTGCGGATGTCTGATGTATCTTCACGGATAAAAACTGCTGGGCGGGAGGCAGGCAGTCTCACCACTATATTTCACATTGGCCCCAGCGGCCGAGATAGGCATAACCCTGACTTATACACTGTGTAGCTCTCTATTCATAGCGATGCCATGTATCTTAGTGCTGTTGTCGCTGATATTTACCTGGTTTTATTCATTGTGGTTGTATCTCGAAGTGGGATTAGGTTTAGCTGTCCTGAGACTTGTCGGACGGCCTTATATCGCTCTGCCAGGCACAGCTCACGGCACGAAACTAACACACCAGAAAATCAACAAACCTTCCGAGAACGAACCACGATCTGTTTTGTTTGGATATTCTGGCCTCCCGTCCTATCACCTCCGAGTAAGCTCCAGGAGTTTCTTCTCTCTTCTCCATCTCCATCTCAATGCATGAAGCGGCGCGGCGCTTCCTCGTCACCATTTCGTTGGAGCTGTTCAAATCAAGCTCTTGACCCGTGTCGCTCAGGGTCGCAAGATAATCGTTTCGGTGTCTCTTGCGGGTGAGACTTACTTAGACACTCTCGTCGCCGTCTATCCGGGTTCTCTGTGAAGTCTCCCTGATTTTTTTGATCTTTTTTTTGGTTCTCGTGAACTGGGTTTTTGTTCGTGTTGTCTTGAGACGCTTCATGCTGGGTAATTACATTAGCCTTTACTCGCACGTCTCACTCGTCCAGACAGTTTGGTTCCTGTGGCGTATATCGCCTCGCTCGCTATTCCCCCTGATGTGTGCTGTCGAGACACGGCTGGGCCAGAAATCGCAGCTCCTGGCTCGTCTGCAGCGTTACATTCCTTCCTCCTTCACGGGCGATCTGATCCTGTCAGAGAGCGAGAGGTTACATTTTCTCCAGCCTCAACCTCGTCTGGTGTTTTTTTTTTTTTTTTTCCTTTTTTGCGCTCGTCTTTCTCGCTGTCGTGATGATGCTCATCCAGGAGCTTCCGTCCATCGCGTGAAAATCCAAGATTCGACGGCATGCCTCTCCAGCACAATATCATTGTCGTGATATACCTTCCAATCAGCCAAAAAGCCAGTTTCATTTGCTTTCTCCGCTTCCTTGGTCATTGCTCACGAATCACGATATCATGGCCCGGACTCCATCATGTCCATGAATACTTGCTCCGTGGCCACCGGCGCGCCCATCTCTATCAACTGACAACGATCCGCCTAAGCTCATCAGATCTATGGTTTCCACGAGAAGAGAGAAACAGCCATGGTACTCCTGGTTTCAACGGCAAGAATCTCGTTAACTTGGGCTGTTTGGAGTGCGCCGCGGCTATTTGGATTACATCAAAGGCCGGCACCGCAGAAGCCTCCATGTACGGCTTGTTGCGGGCGTGTATCGAACTATGATCTCGTCGTATACGTCTAGCCAACTGTCAAAGTCCTCAGGTTGCCTCTCAATAGCATCCAGTAGTTGTCTGATCAAGGACGCTCTAACCAGGACTGCAGAGCACGGGGCGCGTATACTGTATGTAGTCTCACCAGGCAAGAGATCGCACCAACGAGATTCACCCCTCGAAAAACAACCCTCCCGGGGATACCTCACTAAAGTAAAACCAGGAGATTTAACGTTTTTCGAGTCCGGTGTTTCGTGTTTCGTGTTTTGAGATGCCCGATTCTGCGTCGTATTGCGTCCCAAAATCTCTGCTCGCTGCACGTCCGGTTCCGTATGTATCGTCGTCTGAAATCCAGGACTCACATTTGCCGGTCGAGCCAAAAACGCAGGATGTGAACATCACACGCGGACTTTTGGAAGAGAGAAATACGCCGAACGGCAGAAACCAAAAACCGGACTCTTTCAGTGTGGTATTCCCGGGGACGGTCTTTCCACCGATTTTCTGCGCGGGTATCGTTTGTTAGCCTGCGGCTGGGATCTTAGGTCAGCTCAGATGTCTATCCGATGGGGAGGTGGGAGAAGAAGGCTGCTGTGTTCTATTGCGAGCTCAGTTCTGACACTTGGTGTGCCTGCCGAGCTGTCATGTCAAGATATGTCAATGGTGTCGATGCTTGTTAACCCTAGGCGTGGTGATGATCTTAGGGTTGTGCCACCTCGAGATCCTTGTTGACTTGTTGAAGGACAGATATCTCAAATGGCCAATATTCCAAATGGAAAGTACTGGAGCTCGCCGTCCGTATCCAATCTCACAGGATCGGATCTTTCCAGGTTATTGTTGGTTTTGCGCCTAAGACATCATCTCTCTCAGTGCACAGGATTGGTGTATGGAAGTATCCTTGCGCCCAAAGTGCCTATGTCCGATACAAGTCTCGAAAAAGGGCAGAGTGCATGCCTAAAGCCAGCTCCCTGACCTGACTCGCCCAGAAAGAATAAAAGTAAAAAAAAAAAAAGGAAGAAAAAAAGGCTGCCATAATAACTTCACATGATTAGAAAGCTTTCGCCACCTCTCCCTCTTCGCTCCTCATCCTGCACCTCTCGATATTCCTATGAGAACCATATCTTTCTATCAAATTTCTCTAAATACATCCTACAAAAGATTCGCTTTTTCTCTCTACATCTCCAGGAGGTCTCTATTTCCATTTCCCATCAGTTACTAGCACAAGTCCCACCGTGAACCGCGGCTAAAATCACCCGCCCAAGCGCGCCTAAACCCACAAAAGATTTCTCGCGACCCCCTAATCATCCAGCGGGACCGGAACGCAAAAAGGTCCCTCCCAATCTCACACACTCAAGAATAATACAAGCTCGGCTCTCCCTCTCTACCGCTACTCCCGGTCGCATATATGTCGCCCCCCGACGACAAAGTGCCCATGTCTCCGCGCCGGCTCAGCTCGGTGCCGCTCCGGCGGTCGCACCGCCCGCTTTTCATCGGCTTCGTCGTCGGCCTGTGCCTGTTTGCCTACACCCACCAGCACCTGCTGCCGGCCTCGTGGGTACAGGCCATCAACAGCGGCGCCGTCGCGGCCGATGCGGAGTCGGCGGGTGGCGCCGTGTCGATTGCCGTGCCGGGTGGGACTGTCCACACGCCGGTGAAGGCGGCGGATGGCGCGGCGGTCGCGCTCGAGGCACATATCATGAGCAAGTGCCCGGATGCTCTGGTACGCACTCTGTGCTTGGTGTGGTCCTATATGACAGGTTCGGTCAACGCTATACTAACAAGTCCCATGTCTCTGTAGGACTGCCTCCGCGATATGATCCTCCCGACTATGATGCTCGCTCACGACAAGATCAACTTCACCCTCTCGTTTATTGGACTGTACGTGCCGGACATCCGGGCTCCTGCTCCGGAACGACATCTCGACACGTGGTTTATGACGGATTCTGACAAATGTTCTCTGTGTATCAGGCCCACCGAACTGCAAGACGGCGTTGAGTGCCGCCACGGCCCGACCGAGTGTACGCTGCATGCCCTCTCTCCCCCGCACTCTTTAAGAGAGGTCTCCATACTAATCCCAAGCCACGCTGCTCTGCCCACTTTCCAGGCCTCGGCAACACCATCGAACTGTGCGCCGCCGAACTGTACCCCGACCCGAAGATCTCGCTCGGCTTCGCTATGTGCCTGACGCGCGACTACCCCCGCATCCCCGAGCGCGCGCTGGTCGAGGACTGCGCGCTGGAGCACGCCATCGACTTCCAGGCCCTCAACGAGTGCGCCACGCGCGACGACGGCGCCTACGGTGCCCACCTCCTGCGGGAGAATGTGCAGCACTCCGCCGATGTGCGTCCTCCCCATTTGTGTTTCTTTGTTTACAAACAACGGGTCTTTCCCCATGTTCGCAAATAGTCTCAACGGTGTATATTTTGACTCTGGCTCGCTAACTGCATCCTGTATACACACACACTCTCTCTCTCTAGGCCGGCGTAACCAAGAGCTGCACCGTGCGCGTCGATAACGAAATCTACTGCATCCGCGACAACCACAAATGGGTCGACTGCCCGTCGGGCCCGTCGGTCGACGAGCTCGTCAAGCACATCGACCAGATCTACTACACGCGCACCAGCGCCTAAGCCGTGCGCGGCGGCGGCGGCGGCGCGTACACCTGGGTCCACAGCTCGCTCGACTCGCCCAGCGTGTACCGGATGGCAATCGAGTCCATGCCGGGGTCCGGGTCGGCGGGGGACGGCCGCAGCAGCTTGAGGGTCTCGATGACGGCGTCGAGGTCGACGGCCTTGCCGACGGCCTGGGTGGCGCCGGCCTCGAGCGCGGCGTGCACGATGTGGATGTGCAGGTGGTAGTAGGTGGGCTGGTAGTGCAGGTACAGCTTCAGGTGGTCGGCGGCGAAGTCGGGCTGCGCGGGGAAGGCGGCGATCGTTGCGGCCACCAGGCGGTCGCGCATGCGCAGCAGCCAGGCGATGTGCGACACGCGCAGGTCGCGCAGGCTCCACAGGTCGCGGCGCTCGACGAGGCACAGCAGGTGCAGCGCGTCGAACGTGGTCCGGTCCCAGTTGAGGTCGGGCAGCAGCAGGAAGCCGTCGGGGTTGGCGACGGCGGCCGGGTGGTCGGAGGCCGGCGGGGCGGGGGTGCGGAAGATGACGTCGTCGGCCTCTTGGCGGCCCTCGATGATGTTGTACACCCAGTTCAGGCGGCCGCCGGCGCGCTTGGCCGCCATGTACGGGCGCACTTTTGTGCGGTAGATCTCGGGCGTCTCGACCACCGAGCGCACGGCCTGCTTGGTGTACTTCTTGACGTGGGTTTCGGTGCACGGGTAGATCAGGTTGATTTTGAGATCGGCGAAGAAGTCGTCGTCGTCGTCGTCGTCGTCGGCGGCGGCGGCTGGCTTTGTGGAGTTGGAGTTTTTGGGTTCTGTTTTGTCTTTTGGATTTCGTTAGTTGCATGTTATCCTAATATTCCTCGTATATATCCTCGTATATATCCTGGTATATTTCCTCCGTCTCCTGACCCTCGAACCTCCCGGCGTAGCTTCACATCGCCCAAACCACAGAGACCCAAAGCAAAGGCTCTCTCACTCACCACTCGGATCCCCGCCCAGCGCCATCGACCACGAGTACACGTCATTAGCACTCAGATTGCGCACCCGCCTCAGCGCGCCCGGCAACCGCGCCAGCCAGCCCGCGTCGGCGGGGAACGGCGCGCGCTCGACGAGCATCAGCGCAGCGGCGCCGTGCACCGTGCCCAGCAGCGACACGCGGCGGCCGGCCTGGTCGTGGTTGAGCGGGCGGGTGAGCTCGAACGCGCGGATCAGCGACGCGATGGCCTCGGGCGGCGGGGTGATGTCCGCGGCTGCTGCGGAGTCGGCCATCTTTTTTTGGTTTTGTTTTCCTGGAGAACTATGGTTCGGGGAGGGCGGGGGCCGGTGACGGCGATCCGGCGCGGGGTCTCGGTGCGGAAGGGGGTCGAAAAGGACGGCTGAAGGAGAGAAGTATCTCGGGTGAATAGAGAGCTGTGGAAATCGGCAGGTCCCCTGGGTTGTCCGTAAAGCCGTGTATATATATGTCCGGTGTTCAAACGGGGGCCGGCTATTGCATGCGTCTATCTGGGTTAACGCCCACTGGGTGAGTCAGGTACCGATCGAAATACCCCGCTATACCGATATGCACCTAACGCAAACACACCACCACGCACGACCTAAGCCACGTGAAAAGCCTACGTCTCAACACACACCAATTGGGCAATTATATTAAATTCGAGAAAGTTGGGATTTCCATGTGGCATTCATATATCCTGTATCTTGAGATTCATTTTCACAGATTCTCGTTCTCTCCTGATAGAGACGTCCAAAAGAAAGCAAAACAACCTGAAAAGAAGAAAAAGAAAAGCCAGTTCCAGGAGGGCCAGGCCGAAACACGCAGACGCGAATATAACAATACGAAGAAAAAAATGGCAAGGCAAAGGTAAAAGGTGCTCCAAATAAATACTTTTCTATCCCCGTATCTCCAGTAGTTGTTCTTTTTTTACTCCTGTTTTTCCTTCTTTCGTATCGGTGTCGTGAAACGGCCAACCGGAACCCCGGTGAAGGTGTTGGGTGTTTTTGAAACTTTTCTTTTCCTCTCTCGTGAAGAGTTCAACTCCGGAAAGAAACGGGCAAAGAACGACAGCAAATAAGAACACAGATAGAAAACTCCCCGGAATCAATCCAATGGTCCCGATGCACTTGTAGTTGCAGTTGTATATACGGCCTCCGGTTAGGGAAAACCAAGAATGAAAGCAATCCAAAAAAAATTTGCAAACGCGCTTGAGCCATGGTGCAGAAAAACAAAACCAGAAAAGTAGAGAGAGGGGAAAATAGCCGAGAAGCCGCGGGGGAATCAATAGGGACAGTCGAATGCATTCTCAGCTACACCGCAGGTAGTAAAATACCGCGAAGGTGGGCGAGAGGATGTGGGTATGATGGTATGGGACGTGAAAACAAATCGTTGGATCGTAACGAGAGAGTCGAGCCGGGCAGTCAGAAAGAATGGAAGGGGCGTGACGTCTCAGCCTCACGCATCGTCGGAGTCGTCCGTATCGCCAACCTCCAACGCCTTGGTGTGGTCAACCGGAGGCCGGGGCGAGATGGGGGCCGGCTTGGCCGCTTCCATGAGGGCGATGTTCTCGGGCGCCGCCGAGCCGGCCGGTATCAACGACGACGACGGGGTTCCGGCGCGCGAGCCCTTGGCCGCGGTGAACTCCCGCCGCACGGCCGTCGCGCGGTGGGTCCGCGGCTTTCCCGCATCCGGAGACTCCTTGGCCAGTTCGGGCTCGTCGCGGAGGATGCGCTCAATCTCCTTCTCGGCCATGTCGCGCGCATCGCTCAGCTTCTTGATGATGTTCTCGATCTCGTCACTGCAGTCGGCGTCGCGCAGGAACTGGTGGGCGGCGCGCTCACACGTGGTCTGCACCAGGTCGAGCACCTTGTCGAGCTCGTCGTACGCCACGGTGGCGGGGGTGGTGCCCAGGGTTCCGGAGGATGTGGTAAACATGCCGCGGGCGCCGGCTCGCGGGAAGTTGAGGCCGGCCGACCGCCGGGCACTCATGTAGCGGACGGACGGGATGGGCGGCGTCGAGGGCTTGGCGTCGGAATCGTCGTCGTCGTCGTCTTCGTCGGCGTCGGCGTTCTCGGCCTCGGCTACGCGCTTGATGTGGGCCACCTTGGCGGCCATCTTGGCCTTGCGGATGAGGTTGCGGCTGGCGGAGATGAACTTGACGAGCTCCTCGAAGAACAGCTCGACGTACTTGTCGTAGTACACGATAATCATGCTCCGTGACCGGTACGAGCTGGGCTTCTCTTCGGCCGAGAGCATCGACTGGGTACGGTGACGCTTGCGGACGTGTTCGCGGGCTCGTGCCTTGGCCAGTTTCACAGCCCGGCTCGACTGGTATTTGATGGCGGCCGAGGTAAGGTTCTCGGTCAGGTCGGTGTTGTCGGCAGCGGGTTTCGCGGCGGCAGAGGGCTCGTTGGTATCGACAGGGGCAACGGCACCGGCCGCGGCGGCGGCAACTACACCAGCAGCTTCCGCAGCGGCAGCGGCCGCCGACGCTTCGTTGTCCTCCTTGGGCCGCAACGACTCGGTCGAGCCACGGGGTTTGACAAACTTGGGCGAGGTATCGGGGTCGAGGAGATTCGCCAGCTCGACCTGGCGCTCGTCAATCTCGGCACTGAGGCCGTGGAGCTTGGACTGCCAGGTCGGCACGTTCGACACGATAGATTTTAGAGCGTCCATCGCAATGACGCGATAGTCGTCCGAAGGAAGGTTTAGAGAGGAAATTTTTGGAGAGGTGGCGAGCGTTAGGTCTCAGCAACCTAACGCTTGAGAAAATGGGAGGACGGTCGTAGAGAGAAGGGTAGAGGGACAGATATGGCGTCTTCAGAGGCTGAATTGGAGATAATAAGCCGAAAGGAAGAAGAGACGAAGCCAATGCTAGGAATTAAATCGGAGTCATCAACAGTTGAAGTAGGATGAAAGTGATAATCGTAATATATATAAGGAAGATCAGGATGGATGACCAGCACACAAGAAGGAAGAAAAAGTTGTAATAGGGAAGAAGAAACAAAAAAGGAAAAATAAAAGGAATAATAAAAATAAAAATAAAAGGTGGGCGGGGCGGGTCTAAATGGGGTTCACGGAGAATATGGAAGGAAGAAGAAAGAGGGAAAGAAGAAAAAATTATCAGCGGTCGCAGGGCGTGGGGGAACAGAAGGAAGGAGCAAGAGAAGAAGCAGGAGGGAGAAAAAAAAATAAGATTCAAAAAGGTGGTGGAAGATCCGATCGGACCAGAAAAAAGAGACAGGGAACAGTCGAGTTGAGGGTGGTGGGATGGCAGGAGGAAGGAAGCAAAGTCGCAGTCGGAAGGGAACGGACTCTTGTTAAAATCAGAAGAAACTGCGGGAACAGGCGACGGCAGCTGAAATTGGAGGAATCAATCGGCACAGACTTTCGGAGTGATTTGACGCGTCGGAAATTGAAGAGAGAGAGAGAGAGAGAGAGAAGGCGAAAAGCGGAGTAAAGCTGAGAGAATCGAGGAAACGGCAGGAAGAATGAAGAAGAGAAGCAAGACGGGGAAATATATCAGGAGATTTTAGGTGTCAAAGGCAGAACAAGCGGCGGTACAGTGTGCATTGAAGTTAGCTGTGTATCATGGGGGTGGTTTTTTTAGTGGTTGACAGTGCGTTTTAATGTTTTTTAAGGTTGTAACCACCCAGACAAAGGAATTTAGTGGAAAAGAGCGAGTCAATTGGGGGAAGAAGAAGAATGAGAATAGAGAGAGGGAGAGAGGGAGAGAGAATCGAGAACAGCCAATAGGTACTTGGTACAAGTTGCTCGGTGGCTTGCAGGAGAAGTGAAGAAGGAGCAGAAGAGAGTGGCGGCTTCCCCGTGTCTCCCCGTGTGACGACTGAAGAGAAAACGGGGACTGTCTCTCTCTTTTTTTTTCTCCCTCTTCTTTCTCTCTCTTTTTTCCCCTTTCGTTGCAATTGTTTTGGTGGTGGTGTCTTGGCAGATCTCAGGTGGGGCCGTCAACTATGTTTTCTCTTTTTAATTTTCTTCCTTTTTGCTCTTACAGTATGGCGTACTGTCCATATTGGGTCTCTTCGCATTCAAGGGAAGAGGCACAGAATGCACGCAACCCTCGTCAAGCCGCAGCTTTGAGGGCTGGGACCCACGATATCTATCCGCACTGTACTACAGCCCGCTGCCGTTGCGGTGTTGCAGAGCCGGGGAGTTACATGGAAGTAAGTACCCAAAGTTCATATTTTACGTTGACTTTAGACTCCATCGACGACGAGAAGTGGTGGGACTGGCGGGGGGCGTCAGTCTTCCGAACTTGTATCTCTCTCTCTCTGTGTGTGTGGCTCACGTACGGAACTAGGTCAATGTGTTCCGCGGGTTTAGAGCCGCCAGCACATTCTCAGCTACACTATAAGGCTGGTGTGATCCTGGTGATTTCACTTATCAACGCACCGTTGATTAAAAAATTAGAAATTAAAAACTAAAACCCGACGCGGAATCGGCTCGGCTCGGGAAGCTGACCCCGTCCAGCACACAGAAGACCACCCACTTAAGGAGCCGAGATATGGTGGAAGAACTGCCAGCAAGTGGCAATGTGCGCTGGAGTAGGCTAGACCGATGCACATCAGAGACTTTTTAAAGTCCAGATCGGAGTGCTGGCTGTCCTGCCGCAAGACAGAGAGGATACAGCTGTTTCACAGCGGACGGACAGCTCCAAAGCTCACCACAAGCCACAACGAGACGGTGGCCCGCGGCTGCAAATGGATCTCTAATTGGCCCGAGTTCTCCAGCTCCGCATGATCCCGTGGCGCAGGATGGACCATGTTGGTTTCTGTTTCTTTTTTTTGTCAAGCGACCAAGGTCTGCCTATCTGGCGAGAACACCGAAGGATCATGCAGGCAGGATAGACGAACACAGCGACGGGCCTTTCGATCTTCGTTATCTACAATACCTCGTTCTCGCGCTCGAAAAGCACTGGCCAGTGCAGATCCTGCCTGCACGGAGACTGCGTGGACATCGTGCCAAGCGAAGGTGGCGGGGTCTGGTCTCTTGCTCTTTTTTTGCTCGCCAACACAAAAACTGCACCAGCACGCCAGACGAAGAATTGATATGTGACACAGGGGGGGTTAAAGAAGAAGAAAAGAAAAAGAAAAAGGAAAAGAAGAGGAAAAACATGCAAGGGAGAGCGAGCGAGGGTGGTATCCGCCCCATTCTTCCAGCGGATGCTACGGCGGTTGGGCAAAGAGGCCCCGTTGCCGACGTGGACGGGGGAGGGAGAGACAATGGAACAGGCCTAAGGAAGGAAGACGAGATGAAGACGAAGACGAAGACGGCTTGCAGGTGATGAGCACGAAGAGAGAGAGAGAGAGAGAGAGAGAGCGTGTGTGTGTGTGTGGGTGTGTGGGTGTGTGCCGATCAATTGACACGTCTGTCTTTTGTCTTCCACACGCTCGCTCAGAGGGCTCCACTCACACCAAGATCACCGTCATCTCGGCCCATTGGCGTATCGTTGCGTGTTTGAGCCGTCTGTGTGTTTTCGTTCTTTTTCGAGAGAGAGAGAGAGAGAACAGTGAAGACGTTGAAAGCCTCTCTCCTTGCTTCCTTTTTCCTCGTTTTTATTTTTCTATCAAAAAAAAGCTCATTCCCATCCACGCACTACGCACTTGTCGTCGTCGGCAACACAGCGAGCTCAGTATCTTAGGGTCTGGGGTTGGGGCCGGTCCGACGCCCGTCCAGCTCTTTGGCCGCGAAAGCATGCAACTTCCACCACCTCAGCACCCATGGCCACTTGAAATTCACCTGGCCCTTCGAGGTCTTGGCAGACAGCCAGCCAGCCCGCCGCCGCCCGCCCTGTCAGTCCGTCCCAGCCTTAAGCGAGCAATGAGAGCAAGCTGTTAGCCGACGGCAGACCGGCGGACGATGAACGAAGTGCTGATCTAGAGACACACAGAAGTATCTCTTCTACGGCCGCTTTCTCTCTCGTGTTTTGTCACAATCTCTCTCTCTCTCTATCTGTCTGTCTCGCGCTCCCTTGGATCCTAGCTCGTTTGCTGCATCGCTTACCCAGAATTCCTCGATCGAACAATAGCACAAGTTCCAGGCCTCCTCTCTCTCTCTCTCTCTAAATCGCAGCCTGCGTGTGTGTGTGCGTGCTTCCCTTTCCTGTACTGTTCAGTATGTATCTCATGGTCTAACCCACGGTCACGTCGCCGACCTATCCCTGCATGCATATCATCGTCGAGCCCACCGTCACATCGCCGACCTAAGCATCACTATGTCCTGTACTGTTCTCTCGAGCCAAGTGTCTGTTTTCTCGCTTTTTGTTGTATCTGTGTCCTGTGCTTCGCCTTTTGCCTGCAGCTCCAAAGTCCAATCCCTTTACCCGGCCCAGCCGCCTTTTCTCCCCCTTTTTTAAATCTTCGGCCTGTTGCGGGCCTGTGTCGACACAACGGCGGTCAGCCAAAGCGGAAATCTTCAGTACGGTACACTATTCCCACACTCCTCTCTTTTCTGTTTTTTCCCCCCGTATACTATAAACTCCCCTGGCGGAGACTGTGGGCACATTTCCGCAACATGGCATGTTTTAGAGCGAAAAAAAAATGGCAAACAAAAAGACAAGACAGGTCTCTCTCGCCTATGCCGGATGGAGCATCCGGCCGTTCAGAACACGTCCAGGACAGGCATGTCCAGCAGGGAACATGGCTGTAAGAAAACGAAGATGGAGCCAAAGTTTGTCTGTCTTCTGTCAGGGATCATCACGGCTCCATCGTGGTAGTCAGGGCACAGCTTCTGAAAGCGTCGAGAGAAACAGAAGAGAAAGAAAAAAAGGGCTCGGGAATGCTTTTCCTTCGCTTGTGTCGCTCGTCGAATCGCAGCAACCGGCGGTTTACTCACTTCCGCCTGACCAACTCTGGTGTACGAGGACCAGAGAGCAGAGCAGCCCTTCCATTTGACTGCGCATAAACGACGCTGCTAGACCCGGAGGTATTCGCCTGCCATGTCACCCTGCCCGGCGATATCTCCCACACCCCACCAGTCCGAGCAGGCATACCTTCTTTTCTTTTACATATTACAACTTCCTGTTTTCTGGTTCTAAAGTCTGGCTTCGTTCCGTCCATCCGCGCGTGAGCACGAAACCAAAGCTTCCGGGATGGCCGTTTCCTGCTCTACGCTATACCCGCATCAGTTAAGTCCTTGCATTATATCATTATATCTGTGAGCAACACTGCATTTCACCGCTCAACAGTTTTATATTTATATAACGGCCCGGACTCTAGCGTTAGGCATGGACTTTCACCGAAGTCAGAGAGCCGTGCCGATCGCCCACCTACGCGCCCATCTGACCCCGGTCCTCTTTGGAATTCAAAACATGCGTCCAGAGCGTCGAATCAGGCCGATTGCCTCTCTGTTGGTGTCCAAGAACCCCCAGAAACCCCCCCATTCCTTTATGTTTGTCTCTCTGTCTTCATCTGTTTGACGTCTCGGAGAGAGAGAGAGAGAGTATGTGTGTGTGTGTGTGTGTGTGTGTGTGTGTGTGTGTGTGTGTGTGTGTGGACAACAAGCCCGAATCCTCCATCGCGTGATGAGAGTATGCTGCACATAACCCGCTGGCAGCCACTGACAGCCCTGTCCGCTGTCCTTCTCCTCGATACTCGGCATATGGATCCATGTACATGACAGGATGTGTCCCCCCCCCGCGCATCCGAGGACGGCCGGCTGCTTCAGCCACGCACCACCGCCAAAGCCCCTCCGTTTCCAACCCGCCGCCGCTTCGGTCCTTTTTTTTGTGTGTTTGTTCTGGGCTCGGACTTCTCGGGTGTGCAGGAACTCTTCGGCCAGACTTAGCTCCTCTGCACACCTGTATATTCCTTCTGCGCACTTTCTACACACACGACGGGGCGTCCGAGGATGACGTGCACCGGACCAGACGACGGTGGTTCGTTTTTGTTTTTTTTTTTTTCTTTCCTGCATCGACAGAGGGTCTGAACGTGTCTGCAGAGACTGCAATGCCCGGCCCGGTACCTTGCAGGGAATATCACCGTCATGCCCGGATTTGATTTATGCCAACCTGGCCAACACTGCCCTCCCCGGGGGTATTGTGCCTTGGACCGCTCGGTGTATTTGAAAGAGGAGTCGAAACAAACTAGACTCAATCGGTGCGGAATGCGGTTTTTGCTTGTGGACCGCATTTTGGCCACTGTTTTGGCCTGGCTGGTGGGCATATCCTGGGTTTCATGGGCGCGCGTTCACAGCGGCCGGTCCTGGTCGTCAGTCTCGGCTGGGTGATCCCCCAAGAGGGGACGGAATGAACGAATAGCCTGGATATCTCCGTGGCGGTATGTTGGTGGGTCCTCTGTAGTCGAACTGTGCCTTTCGACCTCGTGTTTGGGTCACAGACTCTCCTGGAGCCCTGAGAGGGGAGGGGGAGAGGGAGAGAGAGAGGGAGAAAGAGAGAGAGGAGAGGCAGGCTCGAGTCGACCGCACGGCTGCTGCTCTCACAGCTCGGCCCGGCACTTTGTTGCCCCCCGGTGTCCGTGTAGTAGTATGTAATCTTACATCCATTATGTATGTCCACACAGCAAGGCGTCGTCAGGCCGCCACCTGAAGGCGGGACCAGAATTCCCCCCCGGCCAAGCACAACGAAAGGCGTTGTCTCCACCAAAGAACTCTCTGTTGTTTTCCGCCTCCCCCAGAACACACATCCGACTGTCTCTTGTGTTTCGTGGCACATATCCCGCTCCCTAACCCCGTTACAGAAAACTCTCCCCGTCTTATCACACGCACTCTATACTACATACTATGTATAGTATATGAACACGTCGTATGAAGAGTCGGCATGCCGACGGTTCTCATTCACCCCCCCCCCCCCCCACCCCCCCGCCCTTCCCCGCCGGAACAGGTTCATAATCGATCAATCTAAACCAGTTTCCATCTCTCTCTCCCTGTGAAAAATATGACACGTAGCTTTTGACGTGACCTGAACCTCCTAGGGCATATTGTCACCTTCTGGCCCTTTTTTCGTGGGGAATGAGTGGTACAGAGTACAGTAATTTGGGGGGAAATAAAGTCCTCTATGTATATAAGTGCTTGACGAGAACGAGGCATTTACGAGGTTGTAACGCAGGGACATCCGAAGGAAGCCCGGCGGTTGGGGTTTGTGTGGTGCGATGCGTTGGTATTGATAGGGTTGTGGCTAGGGTTATGTTGGTTGGCGCGGCCTGCGTCCCAACTGCTCGGAAGTGGAATGTGTCGTAGGCGGTCTTTCTCGTTTTACATATTCCCCCTCTGCAAAGTGTCCCCTCCAGGTGCAACGTTCGACGTTCGACGCGTAGTGCCTCCGCAACCGAGAAACCACCGCCGCAGAGCCGAAGACAACCCTCCAGAATGCCACGAGGAGTCACGAACACATCAAACGGACCATATCCCACACCAGACATCACATATACACGAACATGAAACCTCCAGGAAGGAGAGAGAGTGTGGTGAGAAGAAAAAGAAAAAAAGGGGGACCATATACTCATTCGAAAGAGACCGCAAAAAGACACACACAACACCGCATCACCCCCGCCCCAAATACCAGCAAAGAAGCAGCAAAAGTAGCAACACGCCCACATCAGGGGGAGAGAGGTTCACCAAGAAAAAAAGACCAGAAACAAAAAGTTTACGTGAAAAGGATCACACGAACCCAAAAAAGAAAGAACCCACCCCAAAATGTTCCCGCTTAACCCCTCCAGAAAATGAAAACCTGCACCGAAAACAAGAGTCAGCAAAAACAAGGAGGAAGAACAAGTAGAAAAAAACACAGACCAAAAAGAAAATAGAAGAGAGAAGAGAGGAACGAAGAAGGGGAACCTGAGGACATCAAGAAAAGAGAAGATCTCCGTAACGACCCATGAAAAGTTATGTCCGACCAGAAGGTTGAAGAAAACCCCGAAAACGCTGGAAAATGGATGAAAAGAAAAACAAAAAATGACGGTTGGGGAGTTCTGTCCGGTTCGGGAATGCCTCAGCTCAAGAGAGTCGGAAGGGGCGTGAACAGGAGGAGACAGCTGAGAAACTCCTAGAACTCGAGATATCGCAAGACCAGCAACAAAACACCCGCGCCGAATGAGGAAGAAATGCCCATAATGTGGTGATAGAGAGAAAGAAAGCACCCAAAAAAGGAGACATGAACAAAAGAACCGAAAACAGGACTCCATCGCTTGTCCAAGGTACGCTTGCTATGTATCAAAAACCCAACCAAAAGACCGAAAAGAAAAGAATAATAAAAAAAAAAGGTTAAAACAGCAAGAAGAAGGTGAAGAAAGGAGAAAACCTCCCAGAACGACTCCCAACGACTCCCACCGACTCCCAACGACAGCATGACAAGCAGTGCGGCCAGTTACGGCCACACCTCGACCACGCGCCACCCGGCAACAACCGAACCGCCGTCGTTCGGCGCCAGCGGCGGCGGTGACTGCGCGGCGTCGCCGACGTACGTGTACACCCAGCGCCGCGCGCGCCGCGGATCCGACAGGTCGACGCGGTCGAGCTCGCGCGGCACCAGCACCACCACGCGGAAGTTGCGCCGCGCCACCTCGTCGTGCAGGTCGGTGACCGCCTGGCCCAGCCCCAAGCCCGGCCCGCCGGGCCCCAGCGCGATCGGCTGCCCCGGCGGCGGGTTGCGGAAGGTGCCGCGCATCAGCGGCTGCATGTTGCCAAAGTGCGCTGTGATCTCGCGGCTCCAGCTCCATTCGTGCACTTGCATGCCCGCCGGTCCTGGACCGCCGCTGTTGTTGTTGCTGCTGCTGCCGCCCGCGTCGCTGCTGTCGTAGTCGCCGCCGCCGGTGGTGGTGGTTGCCGAGGGATCGCCGAATCCCGGCCCGTCTTCGTCCCCCGTGTGGTCGACAATGCGCATGCGGCCAATCAGGGAATCGCGCACGGCCTCGGCCTCGGGCGTCGGGTCGTCCATGTCCGGGCCGAGAATGTACGATGCGCCGCGCACGCGCCACTGGGTCTTGGACAGCTCGGCCCACAGCACCAGCTCGAACGGCGCGCCGCCGCCACTCACCATCAGCGGCTCGCCAGCGCCGGACGGGCCGGGCGGTGGAGATGTGGTGGTTGAGGCAGATTGACGCCGGCCGCCACCGATGATAGGGGTGGCCGAGGCGGATGACATCGAAGAAGGCGCAGTGTCGACGATCTCCCACGCCTTCTCCATGCGCGCGTCGGTGGTGATGGTCAGCAGGTCGCTTTCGAACACGGCGGGATTTCGCGGGGCCGGGTTATCGAGGTTCTTGGGTAATGATGCCCACATGCCGCGGAACACCACTGTGCGGGCGCGGGGGAGGATGCCTTCCGAGCCGGACGATGCACGGATATATTCAGGAACAGCACTGGCGGAATCGACTCGGTGTAAAGTGGTCAGGGCCATGGTTGGCAGGCCCATCCGCGTGATGTGGGCCATGAAGTCGTCACGCCACGGCGCAGGTGGGAACATTGATGGTTGTGGAGGCGGTTTGGGGGGTTCTCCGCGCTCTGGAGGTCGTCGGGTCATCCCGGCAACGAAAACCGAGCGTGTTCCGGGGGGTGGAACACCAGAGTATCCGCCACCACCGCTGCTCCCTACACCACCGGGGCCACCGCCGGGCGACACACTCCCGGGGCCGCCGTAGCCGCTCATGCCACCGCCTGGGCGGCCGGGAAGGCCGTCGGCCGAGTGCATGCTGCCGGACGGAAGAAGTAAACTGGGGCCCCCGTTCGCCGGCGGCAGCTGGAAGTGAAACGGATAACGGTCGGTCTGTAGCACGCGCTTCGAACTGTCGGCACCGGCAGGCGGGGCCTTGGGATGGCTCGGGTGGTGGTTATGGCTGCCGTTTACCAGGTAGAAGCGCCAGCGGAAGTCGTTGGGCTTGGTGCAGGTGGCCTTGCCGCGCCACGGGCAGTTGAGCTTCTTGGAGGTGGTGCGGCGCGCGCCGGTGGATTTGGACTTGCCGCGTGGCCCCCGATCGCACAACACCTGGTAGTGGTGGTATTGGCCGTTGCGGCGGTTCGAGGCGTTGCGGGCAATGACCATGAAGCCGTGGAGATAGGCCCAGTCGTTGAGGGCCTTCATGAGGAGTTCGACAGTGTCGAAAAGCCCCATGTCGGGAGGGAGCGGGAACTCCGCTTCGCCCTCTTGCGCTTCCATCGAATACGGACGGAAAAGGGCCGCGAAGAGAAAGGAAAAGAAGAGAAGAAGAAGAAGAAGAATGGAAGAAAATGAAAAATGTCGGGAATCGGAAATAGCCTTTTGACTAATAGACCTGAAGATTCGATGAGAAGGAAGATTAAAAGAGTCCAGGCCGACACTGCAAATTTTGACGGTCAGTGTTCGTGGTGACAGATTTGCGATTCGGTGATTTTGCAGGTGGAGCCCGAGCAAAGTCACAAGACTGGGTTGAAGCAGGGAAGGAAGGAGCAGCCCCAACTCTTCACGAGGAAGGAGCGGACTTAGGGTTTTACCCTCAACGAGCGCCGACGGTCGGATGATCGGCTAGCGAACAAAGCAAAGGGTCAGGGAATGGAAGATTGGAAGAAGAAAAGAAGAGAGAAAATAAGAAAGGGAAGACAAATGTGTGGGATGTGTGTGTGGCCTGGTTAGACATTCACTACTGTGAAGACTGTGTAGCCGCCGCCGGGCAAATCAGAGGCTCCCTGGTTCACGATGGAGCGCGCTCTGAAATTGGATGGGACTCCGATCTCGCATACACACAGCAGAGACACAGACACAAAAAAGGGGGGACTCTCTTCAACTCCTCTCTCACTCTCTCGTCACTTCACTTCTCCTCTCCTGTCCTCTCTCACGCAGCCTCGCTCGTGGGCTGGTGTAGTCCGGTGTGCTCGCCTCAATGTCGACCGGCGGGGATTTCTCTCTCAGCAGATTCGGTGTTTTTTTTCTCGGTCTCTCTCACGCTCTCTGACACAAAAAGACACCCGCATACAGACGGGTGCGGTGACTCAAGGTAAGTCTGTTGTGAGACTTACTGTCTCTCTCTCCCAGCCTCTCCGGACGGGAAGATGATTGTCGTCGATGGGATCAGGATGTTCGGCAACGGGTGATACTTCTTGTGTGTGCGGTCTTTTTCTCTACACCGGCAAGTGATGAGGGTTGTGAAATTTTTTTATTTTATTTTTTGGTTTGGTTTGGTTTGGTTTGGTTGGGACCTTTGAGTTGTCCGGTCCTTGTGGTGTCTTCAAAAATGGGTGTCTCCGCGGCTCTTGGCTTAGCTGGGCGGCGTGTGCAGTGACAAGTGAAAAAAAGACAGTGAGCGACACGGCCAGGAGTATGAATCCAGAAAACCGGGAACAATTATATAAAAAAAGCGGGGAAGCAAACAGAGACAAATGACAGTTCAGGGAAAGAGAAAAGAAGAAGAAAAAAAAAGAAACCCGATGGAACAGGATAATAGATAGAAGGAAACGGAAAAGAGAATCTGATATTGGATAGGAAGACAACAGAAAAAAAAGGAAGGAATATAGATATGGTGGGATAACAAGATGAGATAAATATCAAGTTGCAAATAGCCGACCTTGGCGAGAATAAATAAATAAATAAAATAAGGAAAAATAACCCCCAAGAGAAGATAAAATAAAATAAAAAACGAGGGCAACCCGCAAGTCTGGTAGGCGACAAGGCAGCCAGCAATAAAAAACGGACCAGAACGAGAAGGGGGGGGGAAGGGATGACAGAAAAGAGGAGGATATTATTCGACGAGTCGGTGTGAATAAACGAGTGGAGGAAGCGGTTTTGTGTGTGTGTGAGAGAGTGGTGTGAGTGTGTGGGCGCGCGCAGACAGGCAAGGTGAATAAGAGATATCAGAAAAAGAAATAAGAAAAAAATCCAGAATGGGAAAACCAGAGAGGTGTGTGTGGTGGGCGGCAGGTGGTGAGAAGAGAGAGAAAGAAAAAAAAAACCAAAGAACCTCATGCAGATGGGAGAGTTCTAGACTTTGATTGGTTCTATAGACTCGGCTTTTTAGGGGTGTGTTCAAGTTACAGGGTTGCGTCGGCGCAGAAAAGGAAAAAAAAAAAACAGAGAGGGAGGGCAAAAAGGACAGGTTCTATATAAGGGTCTAGACCTCTTCCCCTCAAAAGCATGAAATTACACGTATATACAAGAGCGGTATACTTGTATACAACAGCGGGTGGGAGGACCTTGGAACAGTGTGAAGAGGGAAAACAGGAAGAGTGGCACACGGGCGGAAAAAAGGAGGATAAAAGATAAAAAGGAGAAGAGAAGAGAAGAGACGAGAAGGAAAATGAAAGAGAGGAAGGGGGAAGACGAGAGAAAGACAGGACTGAGACGAGAAGAAAGCGGAGCGCAGGAACATGGCATGAGGGTTAACACGATGAGACGAGGCCAGCAAGAAAGCGAGGAAGGGGCAGGAAAAAAGGAACAGATTGGGAAGTATCACCCACCACGCAAAAGTCTCCTTCATAAAAATGGGGGGAAAAGAGAAAGAGGGCCGTCAGACTAATTGGCGTTTCTTTCGGTAAGTCTTTCTCCCTCACGATAATTTGGGAAAAGCACGCGCTTCTACGGAGAAAGGACCCGAAATAATGGGGGGGGNGGGGGGGGGGGGGGGGGGGCAAACACGCAGAGAGAGGAGCCAGAGCCAGAGTCGGAGAGAAAGAATGAGAGAGAGAGAGAGAGAGAGAGAGAGAGAGAGAGAGAAAGGAAGGAAGAGCAGGTGGCTGGATGCAGAACCCTAACCCTTACCGGCGCGAGAGGTCACGAGAGCCATGCAAGTGATCTGTGCGTGCGGTCTGGATCGATCTGACAGGCTTGGGGCCCTTTTGTGTTCCTTTTTCTTTTGGCGGCTGTTTGTTCTGCCGTGTATGGTCGGTTGGGTTTTCCTTGTGCCGCCGCGCTATCTCGCTTTTCTTACGGTCTGGGTGTCGATGGACCGCTGCGACAACCAACGGGCTAGGCCAGATACAGCGCGAGCGGTGTGCGTCGCTGCGGTGCTGATGCTTGTTTTTGTTCCTCTCTCTTTTTTTTTTTTCTTTCTCTCTTTCTGGCGGTTCCACTGACGGGGGGGAAACAGGCCCTCAATTTCCCCTCTGGGGTGGGATTTTTAGGTATTTTTTTTTTTCCTGTTATAACCACCACCACCGCAATATAACAACTCTTTTACTCTTTTTTTTTTATGCAGGCTGAAAAATTCCGCCCCAGCAGGCCAACCAAAAAAGGTCTAGAACACGGCCCATCTTCGTGGGCGACAGGACCGACAGGCATTAAGATTTGAAGGCCCGAGAAAAAAAGAACCAGTCTGGATGACTAACCCCACCCCACACTTTTTGGCCATCGCAAAATCCAATAGTGCTAGCAATAGCGCCCTGTTGCCGTTTAGGGAGGCGGCCTAATGCAGCGCTTACAGGTGCAACGGACAACCAGACTGGTGGTACCTAACTCGTAAAAGCATTGCGTGGAGTGAATAATCCTTTCTGTCAAGGCTGATCAGTATTGGGGGCACCAGCACTCCACCGGCTGTTCGTATGTAATATGCAATAATGGAGGGTGCAATTTTATATTCGGGGCCCAGCCACTCTCGAGATTCCAGACATCGTGAGATTTGGCTTATTTCCTTTTGGATTTACTGGTATTTTTCTTCTAATCTGAATCCGAATCCTTTTCTTTTCGCTGCTCTATGTCTCTGCCTCATTCCTCCCCCAGTCATATAAAATCCTCCCCACACCTCTCTCATTCATATCCGTGGACATGCTGTTTCCCCGTGTTTCCCCCCCTCTCCCCTCCTGTATGTAACACGCTGCCGGATATCTAACGTACATACTTTTTTTCTCTGCAGATCTACCGTCTTGGCATTGAACCTGCACAGCCTCTCGAACGTCAAACACTCTTGAAAAGGAGAGACGAAAAAAAGAAAAGAAGAGGGAAACGAGGCCGAGCACACACGCACACAAAACAAACCTATTTCCCGCCCCCGTCATTTTCCTTCTTCGTTTATTTGACGACCAAATAAGTCGGCAAATACGGTCTCTAACCCAGTTTGGAGGGGCCGGACATCATCTGGGGTTTTTTTTAGTCTAGACCTTTTCAAGGGGATGCAAAATACAAGTCTGAAATCACACACACACACATAGAAGCAGGAGGTGTGCTCCTTCTTCGCCTGGTGGGTCAGTCAGTCACTGTGGTCTTTTTCCAAACGTGGACTTTAATAGGGGAGGTGAAAAGAGAGAGAAAAAAAAAACCACACGACGACCCCAGAAGCCATCATCGCGGTGATTCGAAGTAGCGGTTGTCAGAAATATCATTGAATCAACGTGCCGCGAGTCGAACTCACTAGTCTCTTGGGGTTCGAAATACGTACACATAACCACGATATATGAAGCATTCACCAAAAAAAAAAAAAACATGTCGGTAGTCCAGGAAGGAGCGACCGCTGGTGGCAGGGGATCAAGAGTTGGGAAAGAGCGATTAGGGCGGAGCAAGTTCAAGTGGTAAGGGAAGGAGGGGTTTTCCTCATTCCGAAATCCCTCTCTGTTCTGGACCTTCCGTCGACTACTGCTTTTTTTCATGTTCTGCCCGTTTAGTCCTCCTTTCGTCGGTGACCCGATATGTCACAATCCTGCTCTTCTCCGGCCAGCTGAACCCATCATGCCACTGGCAAGTGCTTGCTGTGTGTACTCGGGCCCATGTCATGGCACGATAATACCACCAGACGGGTGAAAAAGCGAAAACCCGCTCGCCCATTTCCGGTATCCCCTGCGCTTTCGTATTGTAAGCGACCAACACTGACTCACCGCGCCAGGCGCATCGTGAACTCTTTTTATTGCCTTTTTTCCCTTTTCCCTTTTTCCTTTTTTTTTTTCTTGGGGTTTTTTCTTGGGGGGTTTTTTTCTGTGCTGCCTGCTCTCCTCTTCTTCTTACCCACCCCGTTCAGCCAAGCCTACCTACTGTTGCACCCAATACTGGTCCTTTCCCCCCGTTTCCATCCAAGTGCCACTCTCGCCCCCCCTTTTTATTATTATGATTTATTTTATCTTTTTAGGGTTGGCCCGTTGTTGCCCGGTTTGCTACGACTACCTCGTCCAGACACACCTTCACGCAACTGTCCTTTGATCGTGGAATCCGGTGTTCTGGGTCGCTGGGATTTCTTCTTCTTTCCTTTCTTTCCGCTTCTGACTCTGACACACACACACACACACACACGCGCATATGCCCCGATCTGGATCTGGTCTCCCCCCCTTTTTTTATTTTTTTATTTTATTTTTATTTTATTTTTTTTTTATTTTTTATTTTTGCTTTTGTGTTGTTTTGCGGTTCCTTCTCGTGCCGGGGAGCATCGCGGAAATTTGCAAGTGTGCGTCTGGCCAGACCCCGAGTCTACCAACAAGTGCGCGTGCGTAGGGGGCCGCGGAAACCTCTTCAGCTCGCCTGTTTTTGGGAAGCCGGGCCGCACCTGAGAGCCAGCAGCTGTTTGATGGACTTCGTCAGCCACCAACATCCCGATTGAGCAACACTTGGGGCTGACCCCCGATCCTGCAGGCTCGCCCATCTGCTGATGGGAAGATGGGATGTTCCTCCGCCCGAAGAAAAGAATTCCCGTGGCTGCTGTGCACATGTGAGGCATCATCCCTATCTGCTGCTGCCCTGTTGCATGTGGCTTTATCTTTCGATGCCGGGGTTCACCAGCCGCATGCGTGATGGCCTGTCTGCACACAGTCTAGCTGGCTGGTTTGGGCGGCAGCTGAGCCATTGGCTGAGCAGTGTCTTTTTTCTTTTTCGAAGAGGGAAAAAAGAAGACCACACTCATTTCAGTGCTGGTATCTCCATTGGGACAGCGAGCACAACACCTGTGTCGCGACGAGACCGCCCAATGTCTCAGCACGAGGCATGAGGACGGGGGGGGGGGGGGGGGGGGCTAGATCCAGAAGCCCGTTCGTCGTGAACGCATTGTGCATTCCGGAGATACACGCATCGATCTGGCCAAAAGGCCGGGAACCTGCGATACGGATCCCACGCACCCTGACGAAAGGGGGGAACCAGGAACGACGTCCGAGAACGCGGGCCGGAGAGACTCTCTCTCTCTCTCTCTCTCTCTCTGTGTGTGTGTGTGTGTGTCTGCACCAAGACCAAAAAGGATTTTCGTTCCTTGAACAGGTTCTAGCAGACATCCACTGCCCGCCTTGACCGACTCCGGCAAAGAAAAAACACGCGGGAGTGCCGCGGTGCCCGTCCCTGGAAGGCACGAGTCGGCCCATGGCAAGACACTGCGTCCGGGACACGGCCAAGAGGTGTTCTGGCCCCCAGCAGATCCGCGAGCGAGCGAGAGAGAGAGAGAGAGAGAGAGAGAGAGAGAAACAGAGAGAGAAAGAGGGGAAACCGTTGACACGATCAAGTGAAACTCCGCGGTATCTTGGGTTTCCCTCGGTGTCTCTCTCCCGTTTGCTGAGTGTCTCACTGGTGGTGTCAGCGAGGCCCAAACGAGCAAAAAAGGAAAAAAAAGAGGCACCCATTCATACCATTCCATCCGTACGCGCTTTCTCCGTTCTCACGCGGGGAA
Organism: Knoxdaviesia capensis; assembly: GCA_001510575.1. Taxonomy (NCBI): domain Eukaryota; kingdom Fungi; phylum Ascomycota; class Sordariomycetes; order Microascales; family Gondwanamycetaceae; genus Knoxdaviesia; species Knoxdaviesia capensis. The sequence continues at coordinate 954,953 of LNGK01000005.1, forward strand.
TAATGGATGCACCTGTATACATGCCAAGTAGGTACGGACGGGGTACAGTACATGCACCAAAGGATCAGCCGCAGTCACCATGCTGCTCAGCGCAAACAATCCTGCCGTAGTTCCTTTTTGTCGTTGTATGGACACACACACACACACACACACACACACACACCGCTCCCCGCTGTATCGATTCTCCACTGCCCCTTCAGATCGGAGTGCCCATTTCACATGACACCCATTTTTTCCCCCTCTTTCTTCCTATCCACCCGCGGTCGCTGCGTGTGCGGTCCTGTGTCCTCGTGGGCCCGAGTTAGCCTGTAAGGAAACGGAACCCCGTCGCACAAGCGAGGTGAACACGTGCATCCACCCGGAGCCACCGTGTCCGTCCTCTTCCCTTGCATGTGTACTGTGTGCATGTGTCCCGACTGTACGCCTGTGTAATAGGCGTGGGTGTGTATATGTGTGTGTGTATATATATACATGTGTGTGTGTGTGTGTGTGCCTCAGTAAGGGCCTGCTGCCAGTGCACTTTTGAGAAATTGAATGTGGAGTGCATATAGAGCCTCACATATGCACGTTGAAAGCACTCCCTCCTGTCTTTTTCTCGGCGAAATATCCAATAAACTGATAAAGCCAGCAGCCAGCAGCCAGACTGGCCCGAAAGAATGCTTTCGACCGGGTCTGTGTGTACGTACAGCAGTGCATGCAGGCCAGGTGTGCCTGCCTTGCCCCTCTCCGCTTCCCTTTGAACAGAAACAGGCGTGCATACGATACGATTGTATATCTTTCTGTTTGATGTTGAGATTGAGTCCCGAAAGTCTGGGGAAATGCCAAGACTTTGTGAAGAACGCCGAGAGAAAGGTTATCTCAGCCCCATAACTTTTTTTTTTCTTCGGGTCGGGACAGTAAGAACAACAAATGATCTGGGACTGGGAGTGAGGGAATAAGAAGGGGAGAGCAGAAAACGAATGAGACAGGGAGAGAAAAAACCCCTTTGAAAACAAGTCTATGTTTTGGTTCGCGCCGGCCATCTGTATCATCTATCTCTCTCTCTCTCTCTCTCTCTCTTTCTCTGTGCGTGTTTTTCGTTGTTCATGCTTGCCCCGCTGTAATAATATACAGTGGGGCGAGAGAGAGAACTCACAATCTTTTTCATTTATTGCCATCATCCTCCTCCCCAACTCCTCCTCCTCCTCCCTATCTTGGACACTTCTCCAACACTTTGTGACTGCGTGAAATGCAGATGCGCAGAGACTTTCGCCTTTGCACAAAAGTTCATGTAGGCGTGCGAGATTGTGCGGGGGTGGGTGTACGTTTAACGTTCTGGCCTCGCATTTGCGCTGCTCTCAACCTTGGCCGCCTCGTCTCTGTCTTCGTGCTTCCTAGTGTCCCTCGTCATTCGTCGATTCACTTATTTTATGCCTGATTGCAATGTTGAAATCTTGGGTTCTCTCTCTTTCTTCCGTTTGTCGCGGTCGTAGCTCTCACTCGGTGCCGGTTCGGTCTCTAGCCACTCGCAAGCGTGAAATGCCGTACCCGCGCAGACACGAATTAAAACAGAAAGCAGACCCTCACTCCGCTGCCCCGATCTCACGCGGTGTCGGTGACAGAAAGTGAACAAAGGCAGGCGGAAGAGGGGCCCAGAAACTAAAGTATTATCGAGTTCTTTTTTTATTTTTGCTTTCATTTTTTATATATTTTTTTTTTTCTAAATTTGCAGATGTCGTATCCATCCAAATATTGGCCACTACCTCGCGTTTCTTGTTCCACTCTGTTGTCACGGCTGGTTTGGCCGCTATCTAGCCTTTTGGCCTGTTTCCACCCCTATTTGTCCAATCTAGATGGCTGCTGTCCCGGCCTATTCCTCCGGTCCCCGTGCTTGTGCTCTGTTGACCAGTGATTTTCGAACTAACTTTCAGGTGAAATATCCGTGGCCCGACACGAAACGGCCAATTCCCAGGTTTCAGTTAGAGAGCCGGAGCTCGTTTCTTCTTATTTTCTCTAGTATTTATAATTATGATTATTTCATTTAATGGGACTGGTTCGATGTGGAGGACACACAATCAAGCCGGCCACCCAGCGGCAGCCGAACAGCGTTCAGGCAAAAGGAGCAGCATCTGGCAATGATAATATGAAGCAGCCGAGAGATTTCCTTTTTCGTTTATGTTTGTCTTTCAATTCCATTTTTTGCACAGCCCGGCGGAAAGTTTGAGGTAGGTTTACAGTTTAGTGGGAAATAACCAAAAAAGGAGGAAGCACGAGAAAAAGACGTCACAAGCATGAACCACCCAGGAACAAGAAAGAAAGATGAATTAACCATGTCTGGCATAATTTTGATGTCTTGGCGAAACGTTTCCCGAAGGAAACTTGGGTTCCTTCATCGTTCTTCTTTTTTTTTCGCGCATGCCTGGGATTGGATTTTCTTGGGGAGGGGGGGAGGGGGAGCGGACCGCCGATCGTCATTTTGTCTTGGCGGTCTGTGACAGCGAGATTCGCATCTTCGTTCAGAAGACGAAAGATAGAGGAAAAAAAAAATTAAAACCGGGGCAATCCGCGGTGGCCAGCCAGTTGGAGTGCGTGCATTTGTCTGCTCTAAGACTCGTCCAAAACAGACGGTGGTGCGTCTGGGCCCCCCCTCTTGTCTGTGCGTTTTTTCTTCTCTCTCCTTGTTTGCCCTACTCTCTGTGGTATCTGGTCTACGCAGGCCCGGTCTTCATTCCTGTGGTGCGGTGCGGGTGGTGGGATATAAAGTCTCGAGACGGCGGGAGAAGTGTAGGCCCGATTTCTGCTCGCGAAGGGCGACGACGATAAGCCGATTGCCCCGGCCGGCAGAGCGACAGTGCAGGTTTCCGGTGATAATGGCCTGAGTTTCCATGACGCTTATCATATTGGGACACGTAGTCTCCATTTTCCGGTGGAGACGTGTGGTCCTGTCTGGAAGCAAACAGATCAGCACGGGCCCCCAGTTGAAGAGGTTCTTTGGAAGGGGAAATGAGGCGAGCTTGCGAAAGGGGAGGAAGAGAACGTATCGTTCATTGAACGAGGCGAGAGCGAGAAAAGCGAGCGGTGCTGAGAAAATTGGGGCCGCACGACCAGGCGGGGAGGGTGGGAGGAATACCGTCGCAGGACAACAAAAAAGGGGGCGGAGATGGATGGGGGGGGGGGGGGGGGGGGGGGGGTGACGGTAGTCGCTCTCGATGCACGTTCAACACTGTAAAGCGAGTACATGTATATGTACATGCACATACATGTGTGCAACCGAGCCCAGATCGGCTGCTGTTCGTCTCAATCCTCCCCTTAGCCCGCCCCCCTGGCCGTTCCCCCCCCCTCTCTCGGTGTCGCTGCATCTATTCGTCCTGCGCCCCTGGTCACAAAAAGCTGATGGTCTATGGCATCATGCACATTGGGCCCTCTCTTCCCATTTCTCTCTCCGACACCGAGAAATCTCCCTCTCGCGTTCCGAATTGGCAACTTTCCCTCAGCTGTCATCTTTGCCAAGCCGGACAGGAAGCGAGAGAGAAGAGGTCGAACAGGTAGCGCTCACAGCAATCATGGACCATCAATTACCTCATGGGACCAGAACGGCCTGCTGTGGCAAAAAAAAAAAAAGCCCCCCCCCAAAAAAAACCAGACATTATATGCATGGGCTTGTTTTGGGGTAACGCAGAATGTCGGATCTTGTAAGAGAGGACCGGGGGGGGGGGGGGGGGGGGGGGGAAGAGCTACGACAGTGGGAGACAAAAGCGTCGGATATGGGTCGGCATCGGGGGACGATGACCGAATTGGATTCAAAATGGCCAAGTTGACTCGTGCGTACGTAGTACATTTAAAGAAGAAAAAGGAAATAAAAGGGAAAAAAAAAGGAAATATCTTCCCGTTCATGAGCCATCGCGGCAAAAGTCTTGGCAAAAGTCTTGGCAAAATATCCTTAAGTTGACTCTCGTCGACGTTTTCTTGGTTTCTGGGCGGGGTGCATCATTGTTTGTTGGATTTTGGAATCAGGCCATTATAGGAAGTGTATAATGACAATGTATATATATATATATTATATATATATATATATTGGTGAAAGATTGGCCAACCTGTCAGTTTCTGGCTTTTGCTTTTTATTCCCCTCTGCGGTTCCCGAGATCCTTCGTACGAGAGGGATATCTGGGCAGCCTTCCACCGCCGGGTCCTGGGACTGGGTTCCGGGAGGCCACACGACGACGACGAGCGCGGCGATAAAAAAAAAACACACGAGAGAGCGCGACCGAGAGATAGGACTCAGTGCAGTAGGAGCACCATTATCATCACCATCGTCGTCGTGGTTAACTGACGTCGTGGGTGTGCGTTGCGGTGTAATCTGTCTCTTGCGGAAAGCGCCTTTGGACAGATGACGTCGAGCAGCGAGGCGATTGCCCCGTTGCTGTGTGAATAATTCCCGTCGGCCTGGAACTCTGTGCCCAACTGGGACATTCGAGGACGTGTGTGTTTTTCTCATCTTCTTTTCTTCGCGTCCTTCTTTTTTTTTTTTCCTCAAAATTCTGTTTTACGAGTCCAGACAGTTCGTCCTGGATGGCCCGTAGTTTCCATCACGAACAAGCCCCTGTTTGCCGGCGGGAACCACATAGCGCAGGACTGATCCCTCCCTTCACACAAAAAAAAAAGAAAAAACCTCTAACGACCCAGACTACTGAGTCAAGTCGTCCTGAAGATCCAGTCGTGGATGATGGCTGAGCTTCCCGATAGTTTGATATTCTGGGCGATTGGAAACAGGGTGGGGCTGGAGGGGGGGGCGGAACCACACAGGGGACCCGGAGAGGGCAGAGGCTTCAGGCGAGACGAACAAAGAGCCGCCGAACCGGAGAGCGGAGCGGGGGGAGGGGGGGCGTGTGTGTATGAAGGTTGTATCTTAGAGACCACATCCGTCCATAATATAACTTCACGTTACTGGCGAAGAGGAGAGGGTACGTAGAGTCCTGTTCCGTTTAGTGAGCCGCGTAGCCGGGGCCCTCAGCCGCCCAATTGCATGGCTGTGCTAAACCACCACCGCACAGGGCACGTTTTACAACTTTTTTTTTACTATTAAATTTTTTTTATTAGCTAGTGTGAGGTACCGCCCGGGTGTATCAGGAGTTTTGGAATGCACCGGAGCTGGAGCCAGAAAACGAGACAAAGAAGAAAGCGAGATACGCCGGCGGGTGCTGGAATGATGCGTGTGTGTGCCTTTGTTATGTTTTGCGCTGCCTTGCGGCTCATTTCTTCAGGTGGCACTGGACCTTGCGAGGTAAAACCCGAGCGCTAAAGCCATACACAGGGAGAGTGTCTCGCTCCTCCCCTCGTCTCCCCCCTTTTTTGTTCCCGTTCGGTTTTCAAAATGTATGTTAAATTTGTTTTGTTCGCTTGGGAGTTAGCCTCAATTCTGCACCCCCCCCC
>LNGK01000005.1:960417-997740 GCA_001510575.1 Knoxdaviesia capensis
AAAAAAAAAAAAAAAAAAATTCAAAAACCGCCATCTTCATCATGGGTGGAGAGGGGGCCAGACGCAGATCATGGAGAAAGGGGAAACTTTCGACAGAAGGATGTACGTGGGCTGCCTCCCAAGCCACCACCACACACAGGTCTCGACGTTACGGCACGGACGTATGGGGCCAATGCAATCAAAGCGAGCCGAAGAACGAGGCATTATATCTAGAGCATGGAAGATGGTGAGAGACAAAGTCTGTCGAGGCCGGCTACCTTCGGAGGCAGAGCCCAACGCGGAAAGCAGCAACTAAAAAAAGGAAAAGCTCGTATACCGCAGAGTTTCCACGTGTCCTCAGCGACAGCAGCACAAACAAAAAGGAGAACATAGGACACACACTCTGTTGGCCATACTCAGGTTGTCGTCCTCGAGAGATACGCTGATTCCCCGGATATATTTTTTCTTCGTCGTCGTTCTCTCCCCCCCCTGGTGTTCATCTACACGTCAATCTCATTGCCAAGACAAGTTGAATCAGATTTGCGCACGGAACAAATAAAAAAGAAAAGGCAAAAAAAAACTCGTCATTCTTGTTTGTTTCCCACGAACTTTGCTCCCGCCCATCCCTCGTGGTTGACAGTCTTGGCAAAGACTTGGCATTCCCACAAATCTGGGATTCTGGGCGAAAAAAAAAGAGGAGAGAGAGAAAGAAAGACGAAAGGAAAATTATTGAGGGGGGGNGGGGGGGGGGGGGGGGGGGGGGGCATGTGCCGAGTGAGTCTTTCGATCGTCTCTGTCTGCCTCTCTAATATCCGGTTGTGTTTGGGAAAGGGGGGGGCTTTGTTGTACAAACCTGTGAAGGAGAGAAGTGAAATCGGTAACGCCTGCAGGTGTCCGGGGGTGTGTGTTGAAGGGGGGTTCTCTTACGCTGGGAAGTGATTTGATACGGAGAGAGGAGACAAAAGGTCATCCAGACCCTATCAGGCTGCATCGGACTAATCCTTCCGACTTGATACGTGGGCTAGCACGAAGGTCGACGGCTAACTCGCTCTCCTCGTCTCTGTTCCGCTGCACGTCGGGCTTCTCTTTGTGCTACAACACCCACGAAGGAATGCGAGAGATGTGGCCCCAACTTCTATTACACTCATCCACACAACCCCTCCTTTATCTCTGGCTGTTTCCCTCCCACACACATTGATTTGCATGCACACACTCACTCACACACATACAGCCATACAGTGCTGGTATAGTGCGTATGCACCTCCGTTCCTCTCAGTATCGACGCTCTACCTGAACTGGGCGGGCTGTGGACAAGTGGACTGATGGGTCTCGTGTTCAGCTTCTGGCAATGTAGATCCACCGGTTCCCCCCATGTACCGTGGCATTATAATGCTGGCTGGCTATCTCACGAAGACCGACCAGTGTACTGTAGTATTTTTCTGCCATTCTTTGTCTCTTTCTCGCTGGAAGATAAGCGGAGGAACTGTACCCATGGTCGGTCGTACCGTGCTCCTCTTTTTTTTTTCTTGCCCACCCACCCTTGGCCTGGCCTGGCTCAGGTATAAGCTTTTGCGCACAGAAAGCTTAGCATGAGATTAATACGGCGACAAGAGGGGAGGGGGGAAGGCAAAAGAGAGGAGACCATTGGAAATCTGGCCAAGGCATACACGCACCGACTCGAGCTTATCATCCAGCTACTAGATTCACTCGGTTTCCAGTTTCAAAGAATGGGCACAAGGTTTTTATTTGTTTTTGTTTTTGTTTTTGTTTTTATCTTTATGTTTGTATTTTATGTTTGTATTTTATGTTTTTTTTTCTTCCAATTTCATCGGGACTTGTCTAGAAAATCACTAAGTCAGGCGGGCCTTAGCTCATCCCCCTCGGTCGGAACTATCTACCGTATTGATGCAAGTTCCTTGATATGTGCGATAGAGAGAAAAGCTAGAAGGGAGAAAGTGTGTGAGCAACTCGGCTTTCGGCATCGATGGCTCCATTCTTCTTTCTACGCCTGCAGCGTAAGAAGGGCCAGCCAGCGCCAGATAAACAAGAAAAAGTGAGAGCGACTGGTTCGTATTTGTTTTGCTGGATGGCCCTGTGTGGAGTTTTGGCCTTCTCCCGTAGCCCAGTAGTGTATAGGAACGGAACTGATCCTTACCCAGTGCCCATTAACCATTGAAAGCTGCCCCGTGCATGCATGTCATATCCAACAGAAAGCACGCCCATAAGTGCACAGGAACGCGATCTGCGGTTCTGGAGTTTGCACTAGTTATGATATCCTCTTTGAGACTAAGAGCGAAAGAAAAGAGAAAAAGAAAAACTTGGTTCGTTCGTCTGGCTGCCCCCCTTCCCATGCGACGTGTGAACGAGGACGAGAGAAAAAAAGGAGCACACGGGAGATGTGGTGTGTGTATCGCGTGGGAAGCGGGAGGATGGATGGGGTTTTTTGTTGCATGCACGCCCCCTTGCCGCTCGTTCCCCCCCGTTTACCACGTACTGGCCGATTTATTTTTTCTTTTCTTTTTTATATGCGTGTGTGTGTGTCTTATAATTGCCCTTAGTCGAGCTCGCGTTCTCGCGCTTTTCTCTCCCATCTCCCCTAACTACTCTAAAAGAGGTGTCGGTGCCGTATAGCCTAGCATGAAGAGAGACGCCGATTAAAAATTTATTCCATATATATATATATATAAATATGTTTTTTTTAAACACTTGCCCCCGTCTCCCCTTAAATGGAGCCCACTTTCCATGACGCCGATGACGACATTGGTACCTTTAGTGTGCGGGCCTAGTATCAGAGATACTTTGCTGGTGGTGTTGCCGAATATCAGGTACACTAAACACCCGGCGCCCTTAATCAACTAGTTTTGTAGTTCCATCCACCCCAAGCAAGGAAAAAGGGACTTTTTTTTTCTTTCCCTCTCTCATTTGTCGGATAGCCCTGGCTCAGGCCTACGGGGAATGAGATGATGAGATGAGATTTGGTCGTTGGTGGGAAAAGAAGACACAGAAAGAGAGAAAGAGAGATAGCCAAGTGAGAACGGTGAGGAATGGAGTTTAGTTATCTTTCTCTCCGAATACTGCAACCTCACTTGTGCTGTTCTCCATCTTTCCGTCTTTCCGCCCCCCTCATACCGCCACTTGATATATACTGTCTATTTATCTGCCTGCATATGCACTTGTGCCCATCTGGGGCCCGTTTGGAGCTTGGCTGGTCACTAGCCAACGCAAGGCCACCAAACACCGATGCTACTCACACACACACACCTCTTTTTCGTTCTTCCGTTCTTTCTCTCTTCCCGTCTCCCAGACACAGGAGGCCGTGAGAAAGCGTGGGACGGTGGTTTCCCCCGGTTTGGTGTGATTGATTCCCCCGTCTGTTGTCTCTGCCAAGCAAAAAGACTGCCAGTGGACGCATCGTCAGTGCCCGTACATTGTAGCTGGCAAGAGAAGGAACCAAGAGAAAGGATTCATTAGCATAATGGCATTATTCTTAATTTTATACACCGGATTTGGACATCTAAAAGCACGACGCATAACTAACTCCACCACGAATCTGGCCAGCAGCCTCCGGTGTTCAGAGATTCAGCGGCCGAGGCCTGAAAAGTGGACAGGCAAGGCCAGCAAATCGCCTCACTGGCCGGCCCGTTTCCCACGAAAGAGGTAAACTTTCAGCGCCCGTCCCCTCCTAAAAAGCACTGAAGGTCAAAAGAGAAGCGAGGCGAAATAAAGAGTAACAAGCCAGTCAGTTCTTCAGGCCTGGTTCTGCTCTTGCTGTTCTTGCACTGTCGGTTGGTCGATCGCTCTTTCCTCCTCATTGTGTCTGGCCTCCCGTGTTCTCTCTTATCCTGATTTCTCTCTGTTCCTTTCCTGTTCTTTTCCCTCTCCCGATTTCCTCCTCTCTTCATCTTCTTTTCACCCCCCCAGCCCTTCTTCAATTCTTGCTCGACTCCATAAACCCTCGGCCTTCCCCCCGTTCATTCATATCTTAAAAACCATCTTCTTCTCTTTTCCTCTTTCCGCCGTGCTTCTCCTTTTCTCTCTCTCCTTTTAACCCTTTCCTCTCTTTTCCCCGTTTCTCTCTCTCTCTCTCTCTCTTCTCAAATCCCACCCTCCCCAATCTCGTCTTTGTCAATCATCTGTCAAAAACTTATATATAAACCGCCAGCCCTGGTTCTATTTTTTTTTGTCTTGGCCGTCTATCATTTGGTGTCTGTCCATATATTTGGTTCGTCTGTATATGCCCGTCTTGGGTGATTTTTTTTTCTTGGCCAGCCAGGTTTCCCCTCCAGTATTATTTGGTTTTCCCCAAGCACTACTACAATACCGATCCCGCATTTTGCCAAGACCGCGCCGATGCGAGCTGCATGTCGATTGCTCTTCCAAATCCAATTATTAATCAATCAGCCACTTTTGACAGCAACAGCAGCACACTCGAGATCCGTCCTGCCTTTATCGTGCTTCTACTACTAATAGCATCATCGTCGCCGTCACCGTCGTCGTCGTTTCTCGTCGTCTTGGGTATGTGTGTTCTGCACGTGATGCCTTCAGTTGTCTTCTAGTCTACGCCTTTCGCATCGCATCGCATCTTCTCCCGCTCTGCCATTCTCACGTCCCACTCCCCTCTCTTCACCTCAAGCTACATGCTCCCTCTCTCTCCATCTATCTCTGACAAATCTGTCCTATCCTGTCCCATCCTTTGGCTGCATGCATGTACCTGCACCTCTCAACTCACCCTCTGTTCCGATTAACCCACCGCACTGTGACTTTGCCCAACTGCCCAGTTCGTCACGCCGCAGCCCATCCATCCATCATCCTCTTTTTTTTGCCTGCACTCCCACCTCTTTTCGGCTTCTGCACGCCCTGTGCGCCCCAATAAAATCACCCAGTCACATATCACACTACTCTAGCCCCGACCCTCCCCACCACCCTCAAGGGCCTGCCCTGCACCGGCCTCCATTTTTCTGCCATTAAGCCCATTATCTTCTTCCGACCCCGATTCCGTCGCTAAAGCCGCCTCTTCTACGAGTACTGTACATTCAGTGAATGTACTACATACAAGAGAGACTGAGAGAACCCAAGCCCATACTCCCTGGTGGCTGAAGCGGTTTGTTGTCCAATTGCTAATTACCATAAGAGGCGTCAGAAATCTAGCTTTTTTCTTCTTATATTTCATCGTTCTTCTCTTTCTTCATATCTTCACTTATATATATGCACACTACTTGCCCATCTTCCCTGCGACGAACCCCGGGTCGCTTTTCACCTGCAGCCCGCTACGGTCAGCGACGCTACTCAATTACAAGGGAACAGGAAAAATACCACAGCCTCCAGCTTGCCCTCTGACTTCATCGGTCCCCACCTCGAAAATTAGGCCTGTGCTCCCTGGAGCCTCTCTGGTCTCATTCTCCTCCTCGCCGATTTCCCTCACTCCCTCTCCTTCCCTCTCTTTTAAAGAAAAAGTTTCGGGGACTGGTTCCCCGCGACGATGGTTGTCGGCATGGAAGGTTGCGGTCCCCAACGATTTCCTCTCGGAGCAATGTCCATTGATACCATGTTCGCCCCTCACAATCTTCACCAACCTCCATTATCTTCCGTCCAGTACGGCCTCAAGCGTGAATACGGCGGCTTCGACAACAGTCACGCCTTTTCCAACGGCGGCAACATGATCATGGATGGCTTCTCCATGGACATCCACACTGCCAGCCAGCTGCATTCTCACTCGCACTCCGTGCCTCCTCACCATCCCCATTCTTCCTACGCACACTCGCAGCATTCGCACGCCCATTCACAGTCGCAATCGCTGTCGCCGGCCTCTTCGTCCCGCCGTGATAGCGGTCCGTCGCTGTCGGTCGACTTTGCCATGAGTGCCGCCTCCGCCGATTCGCCCGACAAGAAGAAGAAGCAAAAGCGGAACAAGCCAACTTTGTCCTGCCGAGAATGTGTCGAGCGGAAAACCAAGGTAAGCAGGCAATCCAGACCGAAAAAAAAAAGAAAAATGAACGCAAAAATAAAAATCTCTTGGCTTTTTGGAAATCCCATCTGTGCATCCCGACATCTGTTCCACTTTCCACAAGCCTTTGCATCATCTCATGTCGTACATAGATTCTGTGTTTGGCGTGGAGTCAATTTTTCTTTTCTTTTCTTTTCTTTTTTTCGACGATGGGGCTTTGTTTCCACCTCGACTCTTGGCTTACTTAAACGTCCTGACGTCTTGACGTGGAAAAACAAAGCCAAGAAACTTTCATGCGGAATGCTAACTTTGGCCTGTTCTGATTTTATAGTGCGATCGTGGCCGACCACACTGTCTAGCCTGTAAGAATAACTTCCTATCAAAAAATGCCCTAATCCACTCAGTGCACCATCGTGACTTGGCTCGGATCCACATGTTCTAACTCGGTTATTGATTGCACAGGTATCAAACGCCAAACAGAATGCCAGTATGACCGTGTTGCCAATCTTCTAGAGTAAGTTCTTCTGCAATTTTGCATGTGCTTTTCTGTTGTACACAACTAACATTATGCTCCAGGGAAACCACCCGCTCTGCTGCGGCCAACGGCCCTCGCATGACCAAACCGATCAGAAAGAAGCACACAACAAACCCTAGCAAGCCTCCCAATATTGCTGATCGCGGGATCGGCATCTACAGCAATGCTTCCATCTCCTCTATCGCCCTGTCTACTGGACTCATGTCCAGCGTTCCGTACTCGGCCCCGTCTGGTAGCAACATCTTCGGCGTTGGCGCCGAGCACCCCTTTGCCAATTACTGGACCTGCGAAGGTGGACTTCCTGAGGTCATCAACGTGCTTCCTGTCAAGGAGCAGGCCGATATCCTCCTGGACCGCTACTTTGAGTGTGTCGATCCCATCTACCCCATGATCCACCGCCAAACCTTCTATGCCGACTACGAACAGTTCTGGAACCTCTCGCCCGCGCAGCAGGCCAACGTCGATGCCGCCTTCATTGCTCTGATCTTCGTCATGCTGGCGTTGGGGGCGCAATTTGTCGAGTCGAGCACTGCGCTGGACCGAAAGTCTACCGCCGAGTTCTACGCTTCAGCCAGCAACCAGGCTCTGCGTATGTTCTCATACTTGAGCACGGCATCGATGCGCTCGGTCCAATCCATGGTGCTGATCACGTACTTTCTCATCAACGACAACCACGCGTCAGATGGATGGGCCTTTGCCGGCATCCTGATGCGCCAGGCCTACTCCATGGGTCTCCATCGGGACCCCAATATTGTCTCACCAGGCCTATCCCCGCTGGAGAAGCAACAACGGCGCAAGTTGTGGCAGGCGGTCCTCCTCCAGGACACCTTCCTGACTGTGCTCCTTTCGCTGCCCCCGTCAGCCACTCACACCGACGTCACTGTCGACTCGCTGGAGGATGACGGGTCGTCGATTGCGGCAAACGATCCGGCGGATATGGCCTATATCCGGGGCTCTTGGACTCTGGCAAACCTCGTTCAGGAAACGATTTGCTCCCCGAGATCTCTGGACATGCCGATCTGCTCGACGGCCCGACACAAGTCTAAGCTGGTCAATGACTTTCGGTCGGTGTACCGGTCGTTCCCGGACGTGTTCCGGTGCTGGGACAAGGAGTCCCTGACGGCACGTGCGGCGGTGGACAAGCGGGTTGTGCGGCAGACGCTGTTCCTGACCAGCAACTTCTTCCACAACCTGATGCTCGTCAACGCGTCGGAGAGCCCCGAGGTGCCGGTGAACATCCGGGGCACGCTCGAGGCGGCGCATGACGCGCTGTCGGCGTTCTTCCTGCTGTTTGAGCTGTTTGAGACGGAGGCGCGGGTGTGGTGGGTGTTCAACCACCGGGCGTTCCTCGAGGCCATGTGCATTGGCACGGTGCTGCGCGAGGTGGCCAACGAGCCGGGCAACGAGGTGCTGCTGGCGAGCGACCAGCTGTTTGTGCGGGCCAAGAGCGACATTGTGCGGATGATTGAGATCATGCGGGCGATAGGCATTGGTGAGCAGGGGTCGGAGACGGCGCGCACGCGGGTGCAGATTCTCAGCGAGTTCCTTTGAGGTGGCTCGTCGAGGAGTCGTTGAGCATTCGCTGTTTTTGAGTTGAGAGGTTTGTGGCGAATCTTTTTTTGAGGCGTGGCTGGGCCGGCCGGGGGTTTCTTGGGGGTTTTCTTTTCTGTTCTTGGGGTTTTATGATCACAAGAAGCATCATCACAGCACAATCCCTCGAGAATGGTGGGTTGAACGCACACAAAAAACATTGATTTGGGTAAGATTTCTAGGCGAATGGAAGGGAATCTGGGGGTCTTTTTTTTGGTTCTTTCTTGGATTTGTTTTATTATGTTCTTACGCCTCGTTGACGTGCAAACGGCACGTTTACATGTGCGGCTACGGTGCTGTCTTCACTTTCACTTCGTGCTGTTTCTAGGGGGGGGGGGGTTTTTTTTTCTTGGGGGAAACATTCCTGTTCTTTTGTCCTCGTGGTGAGGACAATCTTTTTTTTTGTATGGATGGATGGGTGGATGGAACGGTTCCGGGTCCTTTTAGAGTTCTTGTTCTTCTTTTGTGTGTGTGTTTTTTCTTCTTCGGTTCTCCTTTTCGGTCGTCGGCCTTTTCTGGGCTCGATGCATTCTTTTTTCTTCCTTTTTTACGATTTATATGATCACATCTTTTTGGATTAGGATAGCAGCTAGTGGTGGGGAGAGAGGGCAGCGCTGAGCAGGTGCAGACGCATTCTTGCATTGGTCTGTGGGCGGCGGGCGAAATCATACATGTTCTGCGAGTTTGCGTTGAGGCTTGTTTATAATTGTGTATGTATGATTGTTTATGTACGAGAGAGTATGCATGTGTGTACAGTAGGTAGTGAGGTACTTCAACAACAGTCCAGTTAAATGTGTGCGTTGGACGTGGAGGATATAGCGCAATCTTCACGATGAAAGAAGAAGGGTGAAATGAACAGGCGGAATGAAATGACAAGGACACGACTGGGCGTGGGGGATGGAGAATTAATTTCCGAGGGGAGGACGAGGACGCTGAGGGCGGCAATCATATGGCAGCAGGGCGAGGCTGGGGACGAACGATCTTGTTAGTCCAGTGGGTGTGATATACGATAACGGCGTCCCTCGCTCGTGAGGACTTACAATACTTATATTTTGGTACTGTACAGTATGTAATGTGTATAGCAGTGCTTGTCGATCCGATGAGAACGGCAGCTTAACCACACAAAGGGCACGGTGTGCTGTGCGTTGTGCTGTGCCGGCGATCGGCATTTTCGAGCCGGGGTGTAGGTCAGCACTAGCTAGAGAGTGCGACTATGCGAGTACCGGTACAGGTGGACATAACATACAGGCACCCTCCCCTCCCTATATGTACAGTACTGCAGAGAGTCCACTCTGTAGTAGCCAGAGCGGCGAGCATGAATCTGATCTGGCCGGTCGAGGTGTTCACGGGGCACAGCTGAATCCTCCGCCGACGGGTCGGTCTCTCCCACTTTCTGGTGTGTCCGTAGACAAGAAACCCTGCGGGATCGCGACTCTTCATACTAGCCGAGCCGGGCCGGCCGGGCTCGGAGCAGGAAGCGCACGCCAGGTGTCCGACGCCCCGATGTCCATCCATCCAGATGATACAGTCGTAAGTACAGTACACATGGATACTGAGGGCTGGGTTTCCCGTTGTGTCCTTTCGGCCACGGATGGCTCTGTCCTTTGCAAGGGGCCAAAACACGTCTGACGCTGACGGTAAACAAAGAGATGATAAAAGTAAGTTGCCCTCTCCCCAGCACTTACAAGGCCGGGGCGTTATACGGCCGTGCTGATGCCGTTGCGGAAAAAAGGCCTGCGCGCGCGCGTTGCGTGTTATCTGCGTCGGCGGTGGTACTTCTTCTGTGGCGCTCGCCCGCATACGCTGGCCAAGTACTCAGTACAGGCACCGTAAACAGCGCAGCGGCGGACCAGGGGCGCGCCAAAAGGGGGCTGTGCTCGCAGCGTCCCTCTCTAAGCTGTGGTGTGGTGCCCCAAATTCCTGCACCGATCCTGTTGTTATAGCGCACCTGGCCTGCTATAACTCGCAGTGGAAAGGCCGGTGTGTACATGTCCGCCTGTGCTCTCCGCCAAAAGATACTTTCCCCTCTAATCTCTGTCTCTGGCTGATTAACGCTCTTTCCTGGAAGGGAGATTTCCACTTTCTCACCAACCACTTTTCCCTTTCTCGCCCAGGTTTTCCTTTATTCCTCCTCCTTCTTTTCTCTCTTCCCTCACGTTTTCGTGTGCTATCACGAGATTTCCTCTCTTCCCTCCTTCAGATATCGCCCGCCTCCAGCTGGTGATCGGAGGTTTATCGCACATCGATATTCCGAGTTTTGATATTTTCTTCCTTTTTGTATATCATACTGTGCTCTCTCTTTTATCGTCCTTCCCTATCTTTGTCCGTTCTTTTTCTTGCACTTGCGTGGCTCGTATTACCGCCCCATATCTCGTCCGACCGAATTTCTTCAGCCATTTTCCACCGCTGGCCACCCTTCTTAACCCTCTGCTCCCGCACTGTCCATTTTCTCTGTCCGGATGGACTTGTAGATCTACATATATAGCACTCCTGCAGCATTCATAAAGTCCTGGCATAACTCACCCGCTTGGTCCTACTGTTACTCATAAGCCAAACGCCCACTCTCCCGCTCGTTTCGCGGCTGCCTAGAATCCAGCGAGACGAAAACCACTTTTTTTCTCCTTTCCCGCCGATACGACCGATCCGGGTCTCCATCGTCAACAAGTAACAAGGCAGCAGGCCAACTTCTTGGGTGTCTCTCTCTCCCGTGACCAATCGTCATTCTCGTCGCCGTCTTTCCCCGGTTCCGGCCCTTGTCCTCGGCACTTTGTCCCCCCTTTCTTTGATCCCGCCCCGACCGGCCCGGACCTGGCGCATCCGGTCCGTCGGCTCCGTCCTTTTCCCATCATGTTTGCTCCCGGCCATGGCCTCCAGGTCGTGTTTACGGCATTGCTGGGCCTTCTTGTTGCCGGTGCTGTCTTAGCTGAAGATGTCGAACAACGTGAGTCCTATACGTGAGACCCTTTTCGGTACATGTCCATGCAACCGGCTACATGTGTCTGGTGGTGGTGGTGCTAATTGTTGTTCGTTCATCTGTAGATTCCTGGGACCTCGGTGAATCAGGTCTTGTTCTTGAACTCGGAGATGATCTTGGAGGTCAATATCTGGTAAGAAAAGCTCCCCTCTCTGTATCTCGCATGCTGATGTCAACCACCCTCACTTGACCGATTCTAACACCTTGCCGGTTGATTGCTACAGGACCTCTCCTTGAAAATTGAACCCTCAGACACCCCGTGTGGCGAAGCCAAAGTGTTCATCAATAGCCAGCAACTGGATCGTCGACCTGAGTACCGCTCGAAACTGTGGACACTTCCCTTGACCGTCAGCGAAGATGTCCTGATCCAATCGTTCACTGCCGACTGGGACTTCGAATGTATCCAGGACACCTACACAGACGACGATTCCACCACTACCACCACTCACCTCGAACGCCTGACCTTCTCCATCAAGTCCGTCCAGCTCCTCTCCGACGACTGGGTCGCCGTGTCCGACTTGTCCTTCTCCGCCGACCTCACCCCGCACAACCCGACTGTGCTCATCTCCAACGTTGTCGGCGCCCAGCGATCGTACTTCAGCATCTACCTCGACCCCCGCCCGCAGGACAAGGTCGAGCACGACCAGAAGGTCTGGCAGGCCCTGCACGAGCTGGCCGAGCTGCAGCGCCAGCGCGACGAGCTGGACAAGCACATCGCCGTCTACGAGCAGTGGCTGGCCCAGTACGTGCCGTGCTCCGGCTACGTGTGTGTGTTCCAGTCCTTCTTCAACCGCGTTGCCAGCAGCGCCAACCGCATCATCCACCAGCTGGTTCCGTCCGATAGCCTGTTCGACGGGAACCACATGAACCAGGCCGTGGTGCATGACTCGCAGGGCTCGTACGACTCGCTGATGAATTCCACCGACGCCGGGAGGAAGAAGGCCAAGAACTCGCACTCTGTTAACCACCACCACAACAACAACAACAACAACAACAACAACAACGGCGGCGACGACGACGACGACAACGATGACGAGCCAAAAGTCAACAGTGAAGATTCAGTTGATGATGATCATCATGATCATGATGATCATGATCATGTCGACGAGTTTGGGAAGACAAACAAGCTTCCCCCCGGTGTAGCTGAGTCCGGGAACACCAACGACCTTCCCCCCGGTATGGACGAGTTTGGCCGGCCGATTTCCAACGCCGAAGGGTCTGAGGAGGCCAATGAAGATGATTTTGACGGGGAGCACTCAGCCCACGACTCGTCCGACTTCCACCCTTGGTCTGTTCCCCATGCCAACTCGCCCACCAAAGAACCCACCTGGCCGTCGACCCTCTGCCAAGGGCCGCCGAAGGTGCCTCTGTATAACCCGCAGATCCCCCTGCAGCTCCCGTCGCAGACCGTTTCGTCGTGGCCGTCCAACAGCTCGACCTCCGTCCGCGTTATCACCGTTGTGCCGTGGCCCAGCCACGTGCCCATCCTGGGAACTCCCCTGATTGCCGTGCTGGTCAACTTGATTGCCCTGTGCGTTATTCTCGGTGGTATCCTGGTCTACCGCTTCTGTCTGTCGCGGCAGGCCCGCGAGTGCCGATCTCGCCGCAGAGCCCGGCGGGAGGCCCGTCGGCGGTTCCAGAAGGAGTCATTGGCGAATTGCACCACGCGTCTGCGCAGCCGCCTTGAGCTGCTGATGGGCAGATTTACTCGCCGCAATTCGTCCTCCGGCGTTGCCGTGAGCGTGTCTGCAGAGTCGACCCGGTCACGGTCGATCTCGGACGCGGTCGCCAAGCTGCACAAACGCTTCTCGCGCGTGCGGCAGTGTATCTCCGACTTTCGCCAACGCTTCCGCCGCAGCGACGATGCCGAGAAGGGCATGATCCTGCCGACTACCATCCGCCGCTACTGGGGCGAGCACGTGACACAAACCACCACCAGCCGTCCGGCGTGGGACGCCATCAGCCTGATCTCCACGTCGCCATCGCAGGCCTACACGCCCAGAGTGTCGACGTCGTCCGCGGCGCCGAGCTCCTCGGCGAGCACCATCTCGCGTCCGGTGTTAACACCTCCCCTATCCCCCACCGTCAGCCTGCCGAACAAAGAGCCGGTGTTCCCGCGGATCATGTCGCGGTCACGGTCGGTGTCGCCCGAGCCGCGCAGGCACCGGCGGCGGGCGACATCGGACTCGTCCACCAGCACAACCTCCACGCTAGCATCGGTCAACACCACGTCGACCACACTCTCGCAGTCGTTGCTGCAGTTCCGCGCGGTGGCGAACATTGTGGACGACATGGTGCTGGCGGAAGAGACGCGGCTGCGGCGGTCGATCGCCGAGCGCAACGCGAGTCTGCACCAGCTGGGGCAGTCCCCCAGCGGTAGCGGCGCGCGGCCGATGCCCCGGCCAACCATGCCGCTGTCGTCGTCGCGCGGCGTGATCTCGTCCAACCAGCGCCACGATGCCGGGCCGTACACGTTCTCGGAGTATGACTGCCTGGTGTACGACAGCCCGCCGGCGTACCAGTCCGACGACGAGGAGAACCAGACGATGATCCGCACGTCGTTGGAGGAGGCGCTGGTGGTTGACGGCATCCAGTTCCGGCCGGGCGAGCCGAGTTACCGCAATGCGCGGCGGCACCACCGGCGGATAAGCCATCAGTTCTAGTCACACTGATTTTCGGGTTCCTTGTACAATGCCTCCCAGTGGAGGCCGCCTTCGTCGCGTGCAGCTGACTTTTTCTTGCTGCTATGTTCGTTATCTTCTGTAGCATTTCTTCTCATTTGTGTGCACATGTAGTAGTGTCCGGCTAGCACACTCGCAGCTGGCCGATTTCCTTTTGTGTTTTATTCTTTTGGTTAGCGGTACGGGGGTTTTTTCTCGTTCTTTTTTTTTTCTTCTTTTCTTTTCTTTTTGGTTTCTTTTTTTTTTTTCCTTTTGTCACTTTGGATCTCACTTTCTTGGGCTTTTAACTTAGCGGAAGGGTTCGTTCTTCTTCTGTTTTTTTGCGTCATGTCTTTTGCGAAAGCGTGAATGTGAAATGAGGGGGAGGAGTACATGGGGGGCCTTTCATTTCAGTGTGGTGCACATACACACATTCTAGATTTTCTAGTATATAATCAAGATATGTCTCGTACCTTTTGTCGATAGCTGTGTGTTCCGGGATTACATTTGTTTGTTGTAAGTGGCCATGTTGTATTTGAACATGCTAACATGGCCACTATCTACTGTACAAACCGATGATACGGATAGAGAGACCATCACTTCACCTGGACAAACCTCTCAAAGTTCCGCGCGAGGATCTCCGCTCCGCGCTGCACGTCCCACCCGCGCGCCGCACACACCCAGCGCGTGATCCGCTCCAGCGCCGCATCCGACTGCGGGCCGGCCACGTGCAGGTCGCTCTCGACCAGCAGGCGGTCCTCGCGCACCGCACGCACAACCTCCCGCAGCTTCTCCTCCGCCGCCGCCGCCGCAGCTGCCGCGCCGGCGGCCTCCGACTGGCCGGCGGTTAGAGGCGAGAGGTTCACCGCCGCTGAGAACGAGAAGAACACGCGCGCCGGCACGTGCGGGCGCTGGTACGCGGCGACCAGCTCGCGCGAGCCGCTGAACGAGTGCAGGCAGATGCACGCAGGGTAGGTGCGTGTGGCGGCAGACCCGCCGGCCGCCGCCCCGGCGTCCGCATCGCTGTCGGCGTCGGACCCGTCGGACCCGGTCAGCGGCGACTCGGCGCCGCGCGCGATGTTCCGCCGCTCGCGCCGGTTGGCCACGCGGCGCTCGTGGCCCGCCCAGCCGGCGGCCAGCGCGTCGTGCAGCGCGCCGTGGGCCTGCACGCCGTGCACACTGACCGCGCAGCGCAGGGCTCCAGCCAGGCGCAGCTGGGCGCGCAGCACGGCGAGCTGGTGCGGGAGGGCCACGCGGAACGGGCTGAGGCGGCGGCCGTCGCGGCCGCCGGGGGTGGTTGCGGGCGGCGCATCGCCCGCCGCCCCGCCGGGTGTCGCCGCCGGGCGGCCTGGGTCCGCGTGGGTGTGTTCGGTGGCGGCGGGGGCGGGCGGCAGCGGGATCCGGAAGGCGCGGTCGATCCCGATCTCGCCGACGAGGGCGGCGCGGGCGCCGGTGGTGCGCGCGGCGGCGATGCGTGCGCGGGTCTCGGCGAGCGCGGTGGAGAGCAGCCGCGGCGGCGGGAGGGCGGCGACGAAGGCGTCGAAGGCGGGGTCGCCGGGCCGCGAGGGGGCCAGCACGGCCGCATAGTGCGCTGCGTGGAAGTCTGCGTCGATGCTCGCGGGTCCCGCCGGGCCGTCTTCTGGTCCTCCTGCAGCTGCGGTTGCGGCAGCAGCACCCTCGCAGGGGAACACCGCGGCCTCGTTGCCGGTCACGTCGTCGTGCAGCTGGTGCGAGAACCACGGGTGCCACCCGAACGCGGGGATGATGCGCGGCCCACCGCCGCCGCCGCCGCCGGCCCCGCCGGTGGTGCTGCTCGAGCGATGAGAGGCCGCGAGCTGGCCGACGAGCGCCTGGTCCTGCGCGCGCGTGGCCATGACCACCAGCGTGGCGGCGCGTACGTGCGGCAGCGCGGCCGTTGAGGCTGCCATGGTGTCGGTGGGGTGGCAGTGGGCGTCGTGGATGCCGGTGGTCCATGGGAACGGCGGGTCCGGGGCGGCGGCGGCGGCGGCCGGGGTGGCGGCGGCGCCGGGGGTGTGGGGTCCGCACATGTCGTTTCGAGCACCGGCCTTGCAAGCACAGAAGTTTCCCTTTGTTTCTTTCTGTTCTTTTTTCTTTTGCTCTGTACCTAGTCTGAGATCTAGGTGGTCGGTCGCTTATGGCGTCTTCACATGTGTGTAATAGTTTGTTCGCGTGATACGTGAGGGCAGACCGGAAATTCAGGCTGTCGTGTGCTGAGGGGCTCTCACAATACGACAGACGAAACTCGATGGGTAAGGGTTCTTCTCTTTTTCTCTGTCCCACCACCTGCGGGGTGGTTTCCGCGCTGTACACCCCCCCGAGGCTTAGTGAGACATGCCGCTAAATTTTAGAGGTGGCCTTAGCACAAACAGCGCCTAACTCGAGCCAGCTCAGTGGACAATACAGCCCCTCCTCGTTAAAAAAAAAATAAAAAATAAAAAATAAAAATAAAAATAAAAAAGAAACCTGGTAACTTGAACGGCCGCCAAGTCCCCACAGGACCGCAACGGTTGGTTGCTCCTTCCATCCTTGGGTCACTTCCCCCATCCGGCGTCCGGTCCGGAGACTAGCAACGAAGGTCCGGCTCCGCCATGCGGGGTTTTCAACGTCTACCGAGTACCGAGTACCGAGTACCGGACAGACCAGATTTATGCACACATTTAGGATCTCTTATCTTTTCTGGTTTCAAGTTGACTTTGGGATTTCAGATATCTCCTAGCTCAGAAGCAAGCAGCCAAGCGTAGTCGGCTTGTAAAAGGAGGGTGTCATATGTATGGCAACTCAGGCATGAGTAGATGGCAAAGAAACATGAACGTAGGATAAGGATAAGTCACATTCTTTATATTTCACGGCAGTGCTCCTTTTTCACCTTTGGATTTATTTTATTTATTTACTTCTCCTTTTATGAGATCTAGCTTAAGAGTGTGTGTGAGAACAGATAATAAACTCTCGGTGCCTTCCCCAGGTCCTAAATCTTTGTTAGGTCTAGAGTTGAGAGAAGAAGCAACGAAGTAGTCGAGAAAGAAATCATAACATAATAGCCCCTCACGTAAGCAACCAGACGCGTTTCTAGAGTCCACCAGCCCAAGCAACACAATAACACATAGAAAAAAGAAGAGAGTAAATATTGAGTCTCCTTGCCCAAATCAACGAGAGTCAGGAGTCAGGAAGAAACCCACAAATGCATTCGCTATGAGGCAAAAAAGAGAAGAGAACAGAAAACAAGCAACAACAAACATACACAGAAACAGGTAAAAGCCCCCCAGATCCGTTCCCATCCATCACAAACGCCCCTCAAAGATCTCTATGCAAGTCCGAACTCTTGTGTCTTTTTTGGTTTAGCCCGTTCTTCCTCCACTGGTCCAAGGATTCCCTAGGTATGTGTCCCCCTCTCCCTAATCAGGCGTGATTCTGACGCAGGCAGTTTACTTTCCCGGCGTCGCACTGCCGCTCGCATTGCGCTGGTGCGCGGGGGTCGCACTGTCAGACTGCGCAGCCGCTGCCGCGGCTGCCACCTGTTGCTGGGCCTGCTGCAGCTGCTGCTGCTTTTGCTGGAGGTGCTGCGCATGCTGGAGCTGCTGCTTTTGCTGGAGGTGCTGCAGTTGTTGCTGCTGCTGCTGTTGCAACTGAGCCTTCTGCTGCGCGGCTTGCTGCTGCGCCTGCTGGGGAGTTACCGCCTGGCCCGCCTGCGCTTGCTGCACCTGACCGGCCTTTTGCGCCTGCGGCTGCTGCTGCTGCTGCTGCTGCTTCTGCGCCTGCGCCTGCGCCTGCGCCATCAGCTGCGCGTGGGCCTGGGCGTGAGCCATCGCATGTGCGTGAGCCTGAACCTGAGCCTGCTGTTGTTGCTGCTGCTGCTGACGGAGCAAAGCCGCGTACTGGTGCGGGCTCTGGGTCGACGACATGCCGTTAGAAAGGGCCGCCAGTTGCGGAGACACCATGCCGGTGGTTGCTGCTCCGGATGCTCCGGCCGCCGCGCTCATAGCCGACTGTGAGAAGTTCTGTCTCGCGATCATCATGCGTCTGAGCTCGTTAGTCGCCAGAAGTCGCACCTGGTCAGGAGTGGCCGTTGGATTCTGGAGCCGGATTGTCTTCTCGAGGTGGTTGAAAGTTGGCTGCAGTTGAATGGGAATTGCGATCTGGCCCGGCTGCACCCGCGGAGACGGAACTTGGCCGTTAGCCGCATGGATCGCCGCCGCTGCTGCCGCTGCCGCCGACGGACTGCTAGAGGCACCGTTGATAGACGCCATCGCCGCCGACGCATTCGCGAGCAGCGCCTGTTGCGACATGCCACTGATTGCATTGCGCATGGGCGGCGATCCTTGCTGCGAGCCGGGAGTTCCTTGGCGCATTTGCTGTGCCGCAGCCGCCGCCAACTGGCTCTGAGCCTGTTGCGGAGTTTGCGCCACAGGTTGTTGGGCCTGCGCATGTTGGGTTTGGAGAGGCTGCTGATGTTGTTGATGCTGCTGCTGTTGCTGCACTAGTCGTTGCTGCTCCGAAACACGGAGCGCTTGCGCGAGCAGATGAGAGTCATGACCCGGAGCAGACATGATCCGGTGCTGTTGTCCAGAAAGCCCAGCCATAGTCGCCGGGGACATTGCAGTCATCCCCGCAGGAAGACCACTTCCAGCAAGTCCATTGCCGGCCGCCAGGTGAGCCGCCATGCCGTTAAGATTCTGAGGCATTTGCATCCGGGGCCGTGCCTGCGCCGATGCGGCCGCCGCCGCGACCATGGGATTCGGCATTCCAGCACGCGGCAGGCCGATTCCGTTGACTGCCGCCTGCGCGGCGGCGGCTGCCATGGCTGCGGCCGCCATCTGATTGCCCGGGACGGGTGTCGCGGCAGCTGCCAACTGCCCCGCTGTCGCAGCAGGAATGCTGCCAGCCGGAACCGCCTGAGTTTGTCCGGCCTGGGAATTGGCCGATGCCAAGGCCGCTGCCGCTTGCTGCTGCCGGGCTTGCATGACCTGTCTTCGGTGGGCCTCTTGTCGA
Source organism: Knoxdaviesia capensis (assembly GCA_001510575.1). NCBI lineage: Eukaryota > Fungi > Ascomycota > Sordariomycetes > Microascales > Gondwanamycetaceae > Knoxdaviesia > Knoxdaviesia capensis. Next base: position 979,107 of record LNGK01000005.1, read on the forward strand.
TGGGCGAGTTGTGTCATACGCTCGGCTAAGGCCTGGTCGCGTTCATATCTCATTAGGCTGTAATCCCGGGGGGTCTTGGTAGACGGTCGTTGCGGCGGCGGCGGTTCATTCGACTTGCGCGCCGCGGCTGCAGACGCCTGTTGTTGTTGCTTCTGGACCGTGGACTCGCGCCTCTTAGCCAGCTTCCGCATCGCCTCGATGATGTTCAGATGCTTCTGGTTGCGTCGCCGTTCCACCCGCATCGGAACCGATCCGCGCCGCTTAGTCGGTGTTGCAGATCCCCCGTTGGCGGCGGCGGCTTGTTGCGCGAGCTGGAACTGGTTCATTAACGTACGCTGGGCGCTCTCGATGCGGTTATTGTATGTCTTGAAGTACTGCGTCTTCTGCAGGTCGGCCGGCAGACCTTCAATGTTGGACCATCGCTCAAAGCACTCCCACGGAGTGCGACGTTCCGCTCCGGGCCAGAAGAGAGACTTGGACGAGAGCATGGATGCAATAAGAGACCAGTTGTACGAGTACTCCCGAACAAGCATGCGCAGCTCATCGTCCTCCTGTTGCAGCCACTGCGACGCCACCCGGTTCTCAAAGAAAGTTGCCGGGGGCATGGGATGTTCAGTGGGAGGTCGGAATTGGTGGCCAATGTAAAGGCGGTCCCGAACATGCTTCATCTCCGGATTGAACAGAGCAACCTCGGTACTAGACGGATCGAGGGCCACCCGCTTGGTGGGCACGTCGAAGTACGTCTTGTCCGACCGGGAGCCGTGATCATTGTCGTCCGAGTCGGAGTCTTCATTGGCGTAGCCGAACCGCGTGCGCTTCTTAGGCGGCTGCACGTTGGCCACCTTCAACTCGGTCTCCACATACTTGCTCAGTGGAAGAGCCGGTCTCTTCCACGTCGCATCGGGATCGACTTCCGGTCCCGACACATCAAATCCTGGCGCCCGCAACGGCTGGCCGTACATGGGTAGCTCTTGGAGAAGGCTGTCGGTGGTTGGAGATTGGCGCAGCTCAAACACCACGTCATCCTCTTGTAGGTTGAACAACGCCGATGGCGCGATGGTGTCCAAGCCAACTGGGTCCTCTGGGTCCTCTTCGGGCAGACCGAGGAGAAACGAGTCATCGGTTGCCGAAGGTTCCGTTTTCAGCATGATCGATTTATCCGCAACATCGCCGGCCTGCTCAGACTGGGGAGTGGGCTGGCCAGCGAACTTGGGGGGGATGAATGCGCGCACTTGAAGGGCTTTGCGACCCGCGGGCGATGAGTCAACCCAATCAGCACAGTCGGCAGCCAGGTTGCGTGCAACGGCCATCTTCCATTTCCGCTCCTCGCGGAAGTCGGTGCGCATCCACTTCATCTCCTGCAGCACCACATCCCAGTGCGAAGGCTGGCGTGTTGGCTCGGGACACCGCTTGGGCTGTCGTAATGTCCACTTATCCGTTTGCTGAAGTTGATACACCTTACGCAAAATCTTGCAGGCTTGGATATCTTGCAGAGCAATGTTGGCATCGGGTGTCGATATGGTTTTGTGCGATTGGTAGAGAAGATCTTCCACGGGGCGCATGCTTTTCGACGCCTGGATAAAGGTATGGACGAAAAGGGGTGTGAAGTAGTTATCGCTGGGCAAGAAGCTGCGGTGGTGGTGGACAATCGACTTCTCTTCCGTTCGTTTGGGTTGTTTGCCAAAGATCACGGTGGAGGATTGGCTTCGATGATGGGTATCTCTCCGTCGGGATCTCGACGCAGGTGACTGTGGCGTTGATTCGATGGGGGTTAATTGTTGTTGCTGCGGCTGCGGCTGTTGAGACTGTAGCTGCTGAGGCTCCTGTTGATCCACCTGTCCGGGCTTGGTTGAAGCAGCCTTGGAAGCCGGCGTGGTACTGATACGAGGAACGCCTCCCAGGATCTCCGTCACGGACTTCTGCTTGATGGCCCCTGATGAGACTCGCGTGATAGCCCGACCCGAAGGTGCCGGGGGTGCCGAGCTGGTCTGCGCTGGTTGCTGCTGTTGCTGCACGACAATTCTCGAAGCTGCAGATGCCGGTAGTTGAATCGAACCAGGAGCGTTTCGTCGCAGCATGCCGGGGGCTCGTTTGTTAGGCGTTGAACCGGGGGTTGAGCGCGAATCGACATCCATCGCATCAGACCGTCCGTCGGGCTGGGCAGACGCAGCAGCATCGTCGGAAGATTGGGCACCGGCTGTTTGGTCCTTGGCCGGCACCGACGGAGCGTTCATGGAAGAAGTTGGAGCTGACGGAGCCGAGGGGAGGGCATGCGCAGCAGACTTGGCAGCCTTCATGGCCGATGCAGATGACTCGGCCAGGATTTGAGCCTCGATTCCGGCGTTGACATCGAGCATGCTCTCGTCGCTGGAGGCAGACACCGAGTCCTTCGGAGGGGCTGTTGGCGCAGCGTCCACGCTGTCGACGTTGGCGACATTGTCGGCTTGGTCGAGATTGCTCGTGTAAGAGGTGCTGTCGTTCTCAGGGCTAGTGTTTGTCGAAGCATCTTGCGCTGCAGGGGACGTGGTGGTGGCAGCCACGGATTCGGGGGATGAGGCGACATCCACACTACGGGAGGAAGCCTCGGCCGGCACGGAGGGGGGAGCAGCATCGGGCCGGGAGGGGGCGGAGGTCGAAGCGGCGGGAGTGGTGAGAGGAGCCGGCTTTGAGGAGAGACCGGTGGTTCGGGGAGGGTTCAAATTAGAAGAAGCTGAGGGGAGTTTCGATAGTGGCTTTGGTTGAGGTTGTGGTTGAGATGAGATGTGAGATGAGGGTGACGGTTTCGCGGTCTTGGAGTCATCGTCCGAGGCGTCCGACTTTCCGGAGCTGTTAGCCGGGTCTCGGATGATGGAGTTCTGGTCCAGGGAAGAGCCTCGCGGAAGGCCGATGGCAATCTTAGCGTCCACCGGCCGTCTCGCGGAGAGAATTGCGGTAGCTCTGGCTATGGAAACATCGCCATTAACGGTGAGTTGCGACAGAACAGGTCTGGTGAGATCGGGGTCGAAGACACGAGAGAACGGAATGGAGAGTTTTAGGGTATCGAGGCGTAATCTGGGAGGGGAATGGATTCCAAGATCGAGGCTTTTGGACCGGCTATAGCGACACACGATGCGAGTTGATGATGGTTAGACAAGACGAACACAGGCCGGCCAAAGCCAAAACAGAATACAGTGGGGTGAGGCCCTAAAACATAGTGGTGATGCCAAAAAGACAAGAATTTGCCGACGGACAAAAGCCATCCAAAAGCACCACCACCGTCGAGGAAAAGCCGTCAAAGCAGTTGAGGCATGTCGCAAGCACTTACAGAGATTTGTCGGGCGGTTCATGATGTCGGAGGCCGTTCGTTGAAGACGAGAGGTCAGGTTTCGTGATGGCATGGCTCAAGAGATGATCGGGCCCGGCAGCTACAGCGAAGCGTTCGCGATGGCGGCGTGTTTTCGACGATGCAATTGAGCTGCAGCGGGTTAATATTGCAAGATTAGCATCGCTGGAATCGGAAAAATTCGCTCTTTCAACCGAGACGCGTATTACCTTGGTTCATCAAGAGCCGACCTCTGGAGCCTTGATCGATCGGCAGGCCCGGCCGTATTCATAGCATCGGGGCCGGCGACATCCGTTTCTGGAGAAAACGGATGAATTTTCGGAATCGGAAGCCGGAAAGCTGATGGAAAAGGAATTGAAATCGATGGATTCGGGGGTGGAAATGTTGTTGTGTTGATGGAAAATTCAATGGATAGAAGTGAAGAAGAAGAAAAATTACAAGTGGTGATAGTAACAGAATAGCGATGGGGGAAAAAAAAATACTTGGTTAGGTGAAGGTTTTTTTCTTCCTTGGATGGAGGAAAACAGTAACAAAAACCGTGGTTATTGGGAAATCTGAACCGGCAGGAACAGAAATCTGCTGAACAGGGAATAGGAAAGAGCAATCCACGCGTTTTTTGGCAGGTGCAAATTGGCTCTTTCCCTATTGCAAAAACTGAGAGCCTATACCAAGAATAATAGAGCAGGTCCTTCAGAGAGAGGAAAATAAAATAAAATGGTTTATTTACGACCAGGCTTTTACTCCGTTCAGGCCAAAGAGAGAGAAAAAAAAGAGAGAGAGAAAGAACAGGGGGCAAAAAGAGGGATGGCCAAAGAACAGAGCGGAAAAAGAGGTAGAGAGACAAGAGAGGGGAAATTATGAGTGCAGAGCCTTGCTAACAAAAGGGGCTAGAAATTAGCAGTTAGGAGGAGAGAAAAGATAGGGGCCCTTGTTAAGGCGAATTCCCTATGAATTAATCCTAGGGTGTCTGTCCGAGTAGGTACCAGGTACTACAAGATACTAGGTGGAGGTACATAGCAGCAAGAACAGGCCCTGATTCAGCCTTCTCAAGAGGTATATTTTAGGTGCAGATTCACGCTCTCCTCTCCATGAATCACTAAGATAGTGAATAAACGACTGCATTTTTTTCTTCTTTTTTCCCACTGATCTCCCACTGGCGTTGGAACCGTCTCCGTTATCGTACTCGGACTGAGGGAGCTGGCTCCGGAGCCAAGCACTAGAAGTACACTTCGTACGGCCCACCCATAGTACTAGTACATACATGTCCAAGGGGCGGAGAGCCGCCTCCACTCTGGGTTATCGCCTCTTGCCTTTCTCCGGCTGGGAAACGAAGTCACGGGACTGTGACCCGGATAGAGTGTCTGCGCGCGTTCATTGGCCCGATCACATGAACATCTCTATCGCCACGTATTCATTGGTCCAGCTGATACCGCGCCCGGATTTGCTTGTTGGTTTTCAACAAAAAAAAAATCTCGGCTGCGCTAACACGGTGCTATGACTTTTATATGAGGCAAAAACTACTCGTACATGTACTGGTACATAGTGAGTGTACATTCCATTCCGTACCTCACATGAATCAGCCTTCTTGCGTATGCCCCTAGGCAGCGAAATAAAAAGGATGGACGAGAGGACACATTTTTTCAGTGAGGTGCATAAGTGTCTTCTGTATGCATTTTGCCCACTAGAGATACCTCCGCCTGTCGGAATCCTTCACATGCCAGTGTTGTGTTTGTCTGTGTGCAACGCGACTTATGTTGCACCGACAGGGAAGAGAGAATCCACGGCTACGGCTAGGACACAAGCAACAGAAATGCCGTGCGCGGCGGCACGTAAATGCAGCTATCCGGTTTGACATATGGCGGAGATTCCGGCTGCACCGGGACACTGGGCGTTTGATTGAATGCAGGCAATGGGTGCTGTGGGATTTTTGGATGAAAAAAAAAAAGAATAGAAAACCGGGAGAAAATAAATGAAGAAGTGTCCTCCAAATCGGAGGGAATGTTTGTCAGAAACCACCAGGAAAAGTGTCGAAAATCGAGCGACGAATCCGGGTCACTCTCGCATTCCAGTGCTGAATTCCGGGATGGTTTAACATTGTCCGAAGCAGCGACAAGCGACACAACCCTAACCCTACCAATATAAGCCAAAGTGGCTGAAAATGTGGCTTTACTGCCAACTGTGGCGAACGGCAAAAATTCGCGGACTCAAACGCAAACTCACGAGTCACGACCAACCGCACTCAAACATAACCTCGAATATGTCCACCACACCGAACCGCCACAGACAAACTTCCCCTCCCACTTCCTCCTTCTTTTAACCACATCCGCAGATTGATTCCCCGCAGCCATAAACCCGGTCTCTTATCCGATCTGCCCTAACTCACCCACCATGGCCGACCCCAAGCCGTCCCGGATCGCCATCAAGTTCGGTGGCGGCACCGCCTCGGCCTCCAAACCCGCCAGCTCCTCCTCCACGCCCGGCCGGCCCTCCTCACTGCTTGGCAAGCGCCCCCGAGCCTCGGCGTTCGGCCACTCCCGCGATGGCGGCGAGTCAGACCGGTCAGACGACGAAGACAACGCCCACCACGGCCGCCACGAGGCCATCACCGGCTTCGAGGGGTCGGTGGCCACCACAGCGCGAGCAACTGGGACCGCTGCGAAGGCGCAGGCCGGCCCGCTGGTGATCCCCCCGCAGTCGTCACGCGATTTCCGCTCGGAAATCCGCGCGCGGAGAGACGCTCGTACAGCTGAGCCGCACAGCCGCCACACCGCCGCCGACGGCCCAGACCGCCGCCGCTCGGCATCGCCACCACAATGGGGCCTCAGCATCACCCAGCCGGCCGCCGAGCCCGCCGCAGCCGACACCAACACGCCCGCCGACCAGTCCACCCCCCCGTCACCACCACCACCACTAGCCGCCCCCCCGACCCTCGACGACCAGGCCCTGGCCCGCCTCACCGGCGCCGACACAGGCCCCACGCAGCCGGCGCGCGTGATCGCGCTCGACAGCCTGGCGCGCGACATGCGCGACGCCGCCGCCGCGCCCGACCTGAAAGACTACGAGGCCGTGCCGGTGGAGGAGTTCGGCGCGGCCATGCTGCGCGGCATGGGCTGGGACGGCCGCGACGACCGCGCCAGGCCGCGCGCCGTCAAGCGCCGCGCAAACCTGCTCGGCCTCGGTGCCAAGGAGCTCAAGGCCGACGAGGACCTGGGCGCGTGGAACCAGGGCGGCAAGCCGCGCCGCCCGCCGCGCGTGGCTGAGTACAACAACGACCGCGCGGCCGCGCAGCAGTCGCGTGGTGCTCGCGATAGCTACAAGCAGGAGCGCGAGCGCGAGCGCGGCCAGCACCGCAGCGGCGGGCTGCATCACCACCACCACCACCAGAGCCGGCGGGAGCCCGGCGGCGGCGACAGCGCTGGCGACTCCGGCCGCGAGCAGGAGCGCGAGCGCGGGGGCGAGTCGCAGCGCCATCGGAATTCCGACAGAGACCGGGACTACCGTGACCGTGACCGTGAACGAGATCGCGATCGCGATCGCCGCCGGGAGAATGGATCAAGACGGTGATGTCTTTTTATCTTTTGCTTTCCTTCGAATACGTGCTGCATACTGCGAGAAGCGTATGCTTGGGTGTCCACATTACGAGCGAACCTTTTTAGACGACTTTCTTTTTTTTTATACATACCGTTCGCTGCAGTCGCGTTTGACGCAGCTCGCTTTCTTTGCACTTTTGTTGTTTTTCCATCTTGTGAACTGGACGTCGGCTAACTTTTCTTGTTTGTAGGTTGCGTGAATCACAGGTGATGTTGATGGCTTGTGCCGGGCCCATGTTTTGAGTGTAGATTGTTGATTTGCACATGTAGATTTTGAAGAGTGCACACATGTCTTCTACCAGCATATATAATCCAGAAAATTCGAGCCAAAACAAGCGTAGAGACACAATATCAACGCATCGTATTCTTATTAACATCACAAACCCATTTGTATAAACAGTATGTTCGAAAAGAAGATTCACCCTTAAGACGAAAGAACATGCAACTCGAGATAAAAGACAAGAACGCCAATGCTTGAAAAAGGAGAAAACAAAATTCAACAGACTTTGGTCTGTCATGTACGGGGCCCAATAAATCAGAGAAGACAAGAGAAGCAGTATGAACAGAAAACAAAAACATCTCGAAAAGACACATCATCACAAAATGCGGTAGACATTTCGCAAGTATCTCCATTCCCTTGGAATAGGACAACATCAGCTTCCAAGTACTTTCATGGATCATCATCACATAAACCCCATCCAGAAGGAACATGAAAAAAAAGGAAGATGCAAGACGAGGAGAGGAGAAGAGGAGAAGAGGAGGGAGAAAAAAGCACAGGAAAACTTCAAAAAAGGGGGATGACCAGAGGAGATGCTAGAGAGAAAAGGGGTATAATAGCAGAGCGTAGGAGGGGGAAGAGAGAGAGTGAGACGCGGCACCCAGCCTTAGTCGTACATGTCCACGCCGGAAGGCCGCACCGCATTCTTGCGCTCCAATCTTCGCCGCCTCCGATTGTCTGCCGCCGACCCCGCCGGCCGATCCCGCATTGCGCTCGGCGACGAGCTTAGCCCCGTCTGACTGGCCTGGCTACCCACCGTCGACACAATGCCGCCCGGCGACCCGGCCCCCTGGCCTCCGCCCGAGTAGTACGCCGAGTCCTTCGGCCGGCCACCGCCACCACCAGCGGCAAATGCCGGGTTGGGCGGCGGCAGCGGCGTCATGATGCCGGGTTCGTCGCCGTCCGTCTGCTGCTCGGCCGCCAGCTCCACCAGCGAGTCACGCCGGTACCGGTGCGCACTGGGCGAGTCGGCACCCGACATGCTGCTCCGGCCACCGCCGTCACCCCGGCGGCTGCTGGCTCTCCGCGTTCGCGCGGCTTCCTCCTCGGTCAATCTCCGCAGCGTCATGTCGTTGTCACTAACTGTTAACTTCATGTGCACGGATTTGGGCGTAGGAGTGGTGTCGCGCAGCTCGGACCCGTGGTCGCGCCGCCGCCGGCGCTCTTCCTTCTCGGCAAGAAGGAATGCCGAAGCTGCGGCCGCAGCCGCAGCCTCGTCGCCTTGGGCTCGTCGCCGCGAGGATGACTGGCGTTGCGGTGGTTTGGAGACAGAGGTGCCAGTCACGCGCGAGTCTGCCAATGTGGTCGGCGGATGATCGATCGACGATTCGTCATCCCATCGGTTGGACTGAGAGTTCGAGCGGCCAGAGCGTCGGGGCGGTGTCGACTGCACGTGAGAGCTGGGGGGATACGGAAGCGAGCTTGCTGCACCAGTGCCGGTACGTCTTGATTCGAGGATCGACGACTCATCGGAGAACTGTGAAGGCGCAGCAGCGGGCGGGTTTCTGGGGGGCCGTGCCGCCATGCGATCAGAGAACTTCTTCGTTGGGCTTTGATGGCCGTCTCCAGTGAATCGGGATCCGTGCTGTCCGGCACGTCGCTCGTCCTCGAGTCTCATTTCCTCATCCGTATTCTTCTTCCGACCGAACCGCGAGGCGAGCCAACCAAGACCCAGACCCGAAGCAAGACCCTTTCCAAAGCCAGAGGCCTTGTTGTTATCGGCACGGGGGCGGCGCGAAGGGCTTTCGTACGAGAGTTCTGTTTCATCGAAACTATCTCTCCGCCGGCCGGGAGTACGTGCCGCTGCCGGCCGAGGAGTTTCAGGCTGGGGGCTGTTGCTGCGGTCACGCTGTCTCGGGGGTATGGTGCTCGTAGCAGGGTTGGTGGTGGTCGGATAGTCGGTAAACTCGCTGTAGCTATCCTGGGGTCGGTAGCGGCCAGCGTTGTTCTGGCGGTGGGGGGTGTCGGTGGCGACGGCTGAATACTGGTCGTCGTTCTTGTTGCGGGACTTCATGAAATTAGAGGCAAGCTTGAGACCACCGAAAGCAGCTCCCGCTCCCAGCAGAGTGTTCATGAAACCGTTGCCCTTCTTCTTGGGAGTAACAGGATCGTCCTTTCCAGTATACCCGCCGGGAGAGTAGTTGCGGCGAGTTCCAACGCGAGAGGCGCCGTCTCTGCGGCTGTACTCCGAGCGTGAGTAGCTTCGGGATTCGCTCCGACGAGTCTCCTTCTTCTTCTTATTGCTGGAGCTCATGAACGCGAGCAATCCAGCACCAATGGCAGCCGGAGCCAGCCACGAATGCTTCTTCTTCTTCTCGGTCCGGTCAGAGCTGGACGAGCGCGAGGATCGGCGGCTGTGGTGGCCGCTGGAGCGACGACGGCCACGACGGCCATCCTTGCGATAATCGAGGACGAAGTAGAGGAGCAGCAGGAAGGCCATCCACACGCTGTACAGGATGAACAGATAGCGAGGAGAACCGTACACGGTCAGGCCCAGCGGAACCTGAACAATGCCTAGGAGCGCTAGAGCACGGCCGAACCACTGGTGTACGGTAATGCGGAACGAGTGCGACTTGTTGATATGGTAGATAAAGCGGCCTCCAAGCATCTGCGTAGTGAACAGCACAAACACGGCCACTCCAATGCCATGGTGAGGGTTCGTAAGCTTGCGCGGCGGACCGACAGCCATGAAGCCCAAGATAAACAGGGCGATCAGAAGCATTCCAGCCAAAACGTTGACCTGGGCATGGTGTCGGCGGCCACGGGTGCGACGATCACTGAAGCGAGCGGAAAAGACAGAAAACGGGACGAGGAAGAGAAACACAATGGCGGCCAAGACTCCGTGGCCTAGAATGAGGCTGTGGTATGCGGGCCAGCTGGAGAAGCGATTGGCCATGCCTAAGGGGTAAAGGAGAAGACGAGGGAGGGTTAGCAATGCTACTATTTCTGGCCGCGCGCATATTGTTCATCACTCTTACCATTGTATCGCATGGTGTCGAAGTTCAGGCCCACGAGATTTGGCAGCAGGAAGCTGTTCTTGGTGAAATCCCAGGTGCCATCGCCGACGGTCATCGTGTCGGAGCTGTAGGTGGCAGATCCGGCCGCTGAGGCGTCATCTTGAGCCGGCGCCATAACGGCGGCGACACGAAAGTGTGGTTATAGACGTGACGGTGGGATGGTGATAGTGCCGGTCCGGACTCGGAGAGGGGGAGCCGAAGACGGGAAGCCGATCACGGTTTCAAGGTCCCGGTGGTGACACGCTGTTCCGGGTTGATCGGGGCCGCTAATATGTTTGACTGTTTGCGAGAATCGGTATCACGCACTATCTAGACGAAGTATGCCGTGTTTCGCACAGGAATGGAGGACCGGGGGGAATAGAGCGTAGATTGGAATGTGTCTATAGAGACAGACTACCGCGGAAGTTCAGGGTCGAAATGCGCGAAGATGCTCGATAACGCTGTTTTAGAACAGTACTATAGCGATAAAGGAAAACCAAGACGGCGATCATAAAAATGTTAGGGAGGACTCCAACGCTGGCGAGCTGAAGAGACAAAAGGAGGAAGAGGGAAAAAACGGAAAAAGCAAAAAAATTGAGGCGGAACACAAAAAAAAGAAGAGGGTTGGTGATACTGGGTTTTTGGTAGGGGAAGGTGCGATTTCACCGCCTAAAAACAAGAGCTCAGATTAAACCCTGATTTTTGGGTGAGTAAGACAGAAACTGCGGCCACCGACAAGGGAAGGAGCGATTGTGGAGAGAGACAGAAAAGGGAGGGAAGGAGCGATGCGGAATGCGTTCTTGCCTTTTGAAAACTTGTATTACGGAATACAAATATGTGTGCGTGTGTGATGATGAAGAATTCAGGATATTGGTGGTGATGGGGAAAAAACCTGGTTGAGAAAACAAGATATAAAAAATACGGAAAACAACAACCTGATATAATATGGGGGGGGAAACCCAAAGCCGTTCTTTTCTTCTGTGTACCCAAGAAGGACTGTCCACGTAAATAAAATACACCGTAAAATCCCTCCTGCATGTATGCCACGCACACCTTGATGCTCGCTTCGTTTCGCTCTGGAATCTGCAGCCTCAAAATCCCGGATTGGCCTTATCATATCGCTCCAACAGCTTTGCTTCTCAGCTTCGGTCGTTCTCCCTCCCCCGCCATAGCAACAGTTGCAGCCAACCAGACGTTTGTTTTCTTTTGTTGTCCTGCTTTTGCGGAGCAGCTTTTAGGTTCTGAGTTTTGGGTAGCAACCCCGCACCGTGCGGTTGCACAGTGAAGGCCACCATTGAGACACTGGAAGCACTAACCCTAATTGGGCCCTTTGTTGGGTCTAACCCCTATATGTCTTGTGCAACTCTACAGTATATATACGGGGCAACTCCATCAACATGAACAACTGTGGCTGCTCACTTCGGGCCAGCCGCACAGGCCGAGACAGGATGTTGAGATTGGGAATATCGTTTTCGTCGTTGATATGCCTTGACGGCTCTGATGTCTCAAATACTATTGTGAATCCTGAAAACTTTGGTATATGCCAGAGATTGCACACCCAGAACGAACAGGGCGACAATACATACAAACATGTGTCTGAGTACAACAACATACAAAAGAAACCTCCCAGCAAAAAATACATGCGCGTTCTAGTCTTATATCCCCCTATATCATCCCGTAGGGGCGCTGATGCGATCAACATCTTATTCAGATCAGTCTGCCCATCCAAACACTTCGCTGACTGCCATAGTGTTGCTCCGAACTCCCGTCAGCGTAATCAGGATACCCACGGCATCCACCACCAGGAGCACCACACCGGCCGTCAAGAACCGCGGGCAGAACACACGGAACAGCATGAGGTGGCGGCGCAACCAGCCGGCCCACGCCATGGTGGCTAGCGCCTCGACGGCAAAATACGCCGCAAACGCCGCCATCGCGCGGCTCGCGCTCTCCAGCACGCCCTTGCGACGTGGGCCAACCTTCCACAGCACCACCACGAGCGGCACCGCCACGGCCGCCAGAATCTGGCCAGCAAACGTGTTTAGCACGATCACAATCGGCGTCCACGGGTACCGGATGGTGAACAGCGGGATGAAGCCGCTGTCCCACTGGATGCTGCTGAGCACCGCCTGGTGGCCGGTCTTGAAGAAGTAGAAGTTGCCCAGCAGGCCGAGCATCACCGGGCCGATCGACTCGGACGTGAGGATGTTCAGCTCCAGAATCTCCGCAAGCGTGAGCAGCTGCCAGATCATCAGGGCTAGCGCGCCGCCTCCGACCGGCTTGGACAGCAGGAAACACGCCGCGAAGATGTTGAGCGGCAAGAGGAGGTACCGGGCACCGTTCGCGTTGCCGTAGCCCAGGATGACCACCTGCGACGACCCGCTCTGGCCAGTGGAAGACACCACCGAGACACATGGTGGTGCCCAGGCAAACGCCGTGCTGCCAGCAACGAGGGCCAAGGCCAGCGTCAACTGCGCAATATACACACTGAACGACTTGAGCGTGCCCTCGGGCATGCTTGGGATCCAGTTGCCGTTGTTCGCAGTGTCAACCGCCCAGAACACGGCCGCCATGAGCAAGCCCACACGGAACACGTATCCGATCCAGGAGGGTGCAAGCCCCTCATACGACCTCGTCGGCTGCATGAACGACTTGATAATGTTCGGTAGAACCGCCACCACACAAAGCGGGATGACCAGCTGCCACGGGCCCGAGGTCGACGACGTGGCTGACGCATAGTATGTCGACTCGCAGAACGGGATCTGCTCCTCACGACACAGCCGAGAGATCGAGGCCACCCGCGTCAGAATCATGAACATGACCGAGTGGTAAATGCCCAGGGTGCGGTTCTGCCATGTGCGGAGCCGCAGCGACGAGATGATCGACACAAAGCCAAAGGTCGCCATGAAGAAGAGAAGAATCGAGTCCTCCCACACCGTGTACGAGTTCGACGCGAAGCCGACCGATTGCGCCAATGTGAAGGTCACGGACAGCCAGCCCCAGAACGACGACGGGAGCATGTTGACCACTGTCTTGCCCATGCCCGAAAGCGTGATCATCACACCAACAATACTCAACGCAGCCGATGCCGCAGCCGCGTAGGCCCAGTCCATCGACTCGACGAGAAACACACCCGCAACTCCCGCCACCGCCCCCGGCACCGCCCCGGCAAGCGCGCTGAGCACGAGACCACGGTGGAAGGTACGGTACGACGGCTCGGAATCAGCATCAATGCCCATGAGCTCGAACTTGGTCTCGGCAACATCCAGCTCGAGGTGCTCGAAAATGGCGAAATCGTCGTCTTCGTGCTTAGCTGCGTATGCTAGGAGCGCCACCACTCCCAGCGCCATCACCGATATTCCGGTGATCATCTTGGGAATGTCGAAACGCGCCCACAAATCCTTGCAGGTGGAGAGAGTCAGTTCCTGGAACCGCACAAACGCCTCGTAGCTGGCCTGGCTCGAGACTGTGCTGCTTGCCGCGCTCTCCCAGATCGCGTCTGTAGCATCCGGCGCCGCCTTCTTATCTATTCCGCGGGCCGCCTGGTACGAGGCCTGGTACCTCTGGATACCGGCCGAAGCCACCCGTGATGCAGCCGACAGGTTCTCCCAGTCGTTGCCAGAGAGGCCGGCAAAGGCTTCCTCAATGGGACGACCCAGATTGTTGTACGGGATAGGGATACCCAGGAGTAACGCGAGTGTGGGCACAAGGTCGATTTGGCTGACCGGTCGCACCTTGGCATTCACAGGGGGTCGCACAAACTCCGGTTTGGTGCGGCCGAAAAACGGCCGTTTGGAATACATAAACAGGGCGGCCTCGACCTCGTCGTCGCTCTCACCACCGTGATCTCCCTTTCCATCCATACCATGGTCTCCCATAACTACAAGAATGGTATCGTCGTCAATGAGTCGGGTGATGTTGCGAACAAAGTCGTCCATCTGAAGCAGTTTCGAGGTCATGGCCGTGTGGTCGGGCCCGTAACGGTGGCCGGCGTGGTCAACACCGAGGAAATGGCCGATGAGAACATCCCACTCTCCCTTCCTCTCCGCCTGCATAAGAGGAAAGATGTGCTCAAGCACGCCATTATCCACAGTATGGAGATCCCACACGTTGAAGCTATCGTAGGCGCGGCTAATGTTGGACTCGAAGGAATTGGGAAACAGGGACCACCATGTATCATCTCCGAGGTGGGCAATGCGCTTGCCCACGCCCTTCAGTTGAGAGAGGAGGTTGTCCTCGTCGATCTCGGTACCGGCGAAGTTCGATCCGGCGTCGATAAAGGTGGGTAGCGTACCGGTGGTCAGGCCCTTCAGCCGCTGAAGGGTGGTGGTTGGGGGGTCGGCAATAAACGGGCGAAGGAAGGCGTTCGCGGGGTGCGCCAACGCGGTTTCGTGCAGGTAGGTCAGGGCATTGTGGAAGACCTTCGCGTCGGTCTCCACCTCGGGCGGAACGGTGAAATCGTATCGCAGCGCGTCGATCAAGATGACCACGGCTTTATTAAAAGACTTGGGATGCCAGCATCCGCCGTCAACACTTCCGCGATCCTTCCAATCCTCCACCGACGGCGCGGGGAGGTCAATTGGCGGCACACCACATGCCGACTTGTCGTCCAGGACCATGCGAGTTAGCAAGAATCCGTTAGTGAAGAGGAAGATTCCAATCGCGTGCACGACCAACAGCCATGACCAGAATCCGGTAGTCCACCACCATCGCTTCTCGTATGCGCTTTTCCGCTTCAGCTGCAGCGCTTCTCGTTGCCGTTTGGCCAGAGTCTTGTTGGCATTTTCTTGCTGGCGGTCTTCGGGGGTTTTCGCCGCTTCTTCGGCCTCTTTGGCCTTTTTCGCACGGGCAAACTGGGCAGCAATGGCCTTGTACTCGTCGGCCTGAGACAAGGCGGGTTTCGAGGTCTTAGACGGCATCGTACTAGAGGGAGGGAGAGCACTGGAAACAGCTCGAGAGGGGGGTTGTGGTGGTGTCTTAGTCAAGGCAGATCGAGGCAACGTCGACGCCTGCTCGTCAGATACAAAGATCGACGGGAGAGAGAGAGATGTTGAGGAGAGGAGGGGAGAGGGAATAGAATTCAAGGAGCGATTTTCACAGGGCCAACCATGACCATGGCTACAATAAGAAAAGACCGTGAGAAGGAGAAGAAGCCATCAGGCAAAGAGAAGAGAACAGGAAGAGGCACAAGGAAAGTGGTGATGATTTAAGGAATGTTCGCCAAAGGTAACGAAATAGACATGTTAAAAAACTATGAAAAGTAAGAAGAAAAAAGAAGAAGGGCCACGAGAAGAAGAGATGACGAAAAGAGAGCGGGAGATACTGAGACAGATTTTGGCAGGGTCCAGACAAGGAGCTCCAATTAAGTGCAGTTAATTTTGTGTGGTTAGAAAAGTTGGAGGTTCGGCGTTTTTTCTCGAGTGACGTCGTTTCTATTAGCCAGGGATCAGCCGAGGGGTTACGTATTAGGGTTATACCCAGAGCGATGCCGATACCCACCATTCAGTGAAGTAAAAGCCTGTGCGATAACACAGCTGCAGCTATGCTGGACGATTTGCATGGTGCGGGATTTCCCCTCTCCCTGGTTTTTAGACATATGCATACACTACCACTATGCTTGTCTTGCGAAAAGTGGCCGGCCCCTGGACGATGCCGTGACACTTGACGGGATGTGTCTCCATATAATGGCCTGCGAGAAGAGAGCCCTAACACAAGCACAGAACCACCAGTAGTGGTACGTCAGGTCCAATGGACGAAATTCCGCTTCCACAGAAGCAGTATGCCTCATCTAACTGCACATGAAGACTCACTTCTGACTGCATCACGACATTTATTATCCGCATCCAAGGAGTCTCTCAGGGTTGAGGTCAGGATGAAGAAAGTCTCCCCAGCTGCGTGCCAACTGCTGGCACCTGCAACTGGCACGTGCAGTTGCCACCACAAAATGTCAAAATTGTCCTAATACTTTGGAGCTTGGCAAAACCCTCTGACAAACTGATTTTTTCCGCCTCTTTTTTGCCTCTTTTTTGCCGGCTTGCTTCTCTCAACTTCATACCTAATTCTTTCCATCACACAATTCTTTGACCACCAAAGGAACCTCCATTTTCCATCATCAACGCCCTTTCTAATTTCAATTGTTTCCTCTTTCTTTTGACTTCCTGTTTCTCTCTCCTTCTTCCTTCCTCCTTCCCATCTTCTTGTTTTCCTTCTCTTCACTCTTCTCCTCCTCTCTTGTACCGTCGCTTTGTTTCCTCTCATCATCACCTTTTCTCATCTCACATCTTCTGTTGTCTTGAGAAAATTGTCCTCTGATCGCACCAGTCTTTTTTTCTCTTTTCGTTGGTCTGTCGTTTTCCCTCTTTTCTGGTTTCTGTAGCCAGTAAAATTTCTCTCCTCCATTCCCATCTTCACATCTCTGGCATTGAGACATCGATTTTCGGTTCTGTGATTTCTCTCATAGATTTGTCTTCTTCGACTCTCATCCACTCTTGCCCTTCCATCTCCGTTAATCATACTCACATCAGCAATTATGGCTGCCAACGGAACATCCAACTCGATGCTTGGTTCCACAACCTCGTCCGGCCAGGACATCTCTAAGGACGAAGTTGGCTGGTACTTTGTGGAGCAATACTACACAACCCTTAGCCGCCAGCCTGAGAAGCTTCATGTACGTTGCGTTACCAAATACTCTGGACTCAGTTCTATCCGTCACTGATTTTAACAACCAAAACTTGTCTCATGTGTATAGCTCTTCTACAGCAAGTCCTCTCGATTTGTGTTCGGTCTCGAGGCCGAGGTTGCGGACGTTTCCATCGGTCGCCAGGTAAGCAAACTTTTCAGAATCCTCCCACATTGAGGGGAAGAAGCTGGGGCGTTTTTCTATATGGTCAATCTGCAGGCAATTGGCAACTAATCACCAATTTCTACTTTTCTCTTACATTCTAGGCTATTCAAGAACGTATCAAGCAGCTCGATTTTCAGTCGTACAAAGTCCGGGTCTCCAATGTCGACTCCCTTCCGTCTCTCGAGGACAGCATTGTAATCCAGGTCATCGGCGAGACTTCCAACGAGAAGGTCCGGGAGCCGAAGAAGTTTGTGCAGACTTTCGTTCTTGCCAAGCAGCCCCACGGCTACTTCGTTCTCAACGATATCTGGCGCTACATCAACGAGGAGGAGGACGACGACACCGTTCCTGAGGTCGAGGCCGAGACCGAGGCCGAAACCACCGAGACTGCTCCTCTCGTTGTCGAGGAGTCCGTTGATGAGACCGAGACTACCGAGCCTGCGGAGCCCACCCCCGCTACTACCAACGAGGATGAGGACGAGGAGTCTGAGGAGTCCGACGAGGAGCCTGAGAAGCCTGCTGTTCAGGAGCCCGCTCCCGTCCAGCCCGCTCCCGTCGCCATCCCTGCTCCTGAGCCCGTTGCTGAGAAGCCCAAGGAGCCCGTTGCCACCCCGGCTCCCGTCCCCAAGCCTGCCCCGGCCCCTGTTGCCGCCGCGCCTGTTGCTGCGCCGGAGCCCGAGAAGCCTGCTAAGCCCATGACCTGGGCTAGCCGTGCCGCTGCCGCCGCCGGTCCCACCAAGCCTGCTGCTGCCCTCCCTAAGACAGTTCCTGCGGCCGCCCCTCGCCCCGTCATGCCCACTGCCCAGAAGCCTGTCCCCACCCCGCAGGCTGCTCCCGCGGCCGCCCCCGCCGCAGCCGCAGCCGCAGACGCTGCCAGCGTGTCGTCTGGAAACGAGTGGCAGACTGCCGGTGACAATGCCAAGAAGCAGAACCGTGCTTCTATCACCGGCCCGCCCATGGAGAAGGAGGGAACTCTCGGATACGTCAAATATGTCACCGAGTCCGTTCAGGAGCCTGATCTCAAAGCTGTGCTTTCCAGCTTCGGTCCTCTTGCTTACTTTGGAATTAACCGTCAACGGGTATGTATTCACAGTGCATCCTCCAGCGCCCTCTTTTTGTCGATGTATGCTAACGCTCCTCTTTCTTTCCCCCTAGAACTGCGCATTTGTCGAGTTTGAGACCCCCGAGGGCTACCAGGCCGCCGTTGCGGCTAACCCTCACACTGTCAACGGTGTCACCGTCACCGTTGAGCAGCGTAACCCCAAGCCGAACGCATTCGGTGGAGCCAGCTACCGTGGCAACCGCGGCAACCTTGCCAACCGTGGTCGTGGTGGCTTTGAGGGACGTGGTGGCGGCGGCGGCGGCCGTGGCAGCTTCGGCCCTGGCCGTGGCCGTGGTGGCAGCGGAGTTGCTCGTGGTGGCAAGCCCGCTGCTGCTTAAACGCACAAATTCTTCGACGCTCGGAGTTGATCATGAACCCGGATGTCACTTCGCTGAAGTTGCTTCCTTGGGGAGCATATCCCCCTTTTTACGAATCACTTGTCATTGTGATGCGGCATGTCACACCACATCTCTCTCCCATGGCTTCTGCTTCACCCTTCCCCC
>LNGK01000005.1:997753-1180176 GCA_001510575.1 Knoxdaviesia capensis
CCCCCCCCCCCCTCTTTCCCCCTTCTCCCAATCTCGATGCTCATATCTCTCTCCCCCTCTCCATATGATCTCGAATCCTTCCTCCGTCAAACTCGGCATTCAGTCCTCATAAGGTTCTGAGGTGTTTCTTTGGAAGACAGACTACTGCCTTTGCTCTGTTAACTGAATTTGACACTCTCTTTCACATCCTCTCCGCCATACCACCTACGTTAGTCATTCTTATCTCTATGGCCTTCCCCCTCCATGGTGTTACCATTCGTCCAGTATCAACCGTTTCCCAGGTGAGCTGCATGGCTTCATGCATTCTTCTCATGGGCAGTTGATAAAGTGTCGTTTGCGATGCTATGCAGGAGTGGATGTCTATCGTCTATCAATTGTCGAAATAGGGGCTCAATACGACGCTCATATTTTGTCTCTCTGAGACTTTTTTTCTTTTAACACCCGTCCTCATAGTCTCCTCTCTTCACACTCACCTTTTGTCCCTTTTTTAAACTACTGTGATTACGATGGTAATTACTTCCGCTGGAGATAGAGGGAAAAGATAAAAGCATACGTCCCCAAAGAAAGTCAGTGCATGGCCTTCGTTTTACCCAGGGTTGCGTCTCTCAACCGACTCGTTTTTTTGCTTTTTTTTTGTTGGTCGGCTCTTTTGAGATATGTCACGATGTGTTGTATTTGGTTTTTTTCTGGCATTTCTTGGGCTTCGTCACCCTTTTTGTTCTTGTCCGGTCTGGTCTTGATCATTTTCGCCCTCTTCATCCCCGTTTTCTTTCTATATTGTCTCATGTGTTTGTCTCCTCCCCGTTTTTTCCCTCGTGTTCGTTTTGAGCTTCATCTCCGGTGTATTTTTTTCATCTCCTGTCTCGTTTTTTTCGGTTCTTGTTTTCTCATGAGCATGCATGCGGCCAAGTTCACACCTTTTTTTGATTCACATGTACAATGGGAACGGATTGGGGGGGTGGAAAACAAAAGAATTTGTTTGCTTTTTTTGGGTCGGGGAGCAGCAACTCGGCGGAAGGGGAGTTAGGAAAATCTTCCAGAAAGAGTTATCTCGCTTTTCTTTTTGCAGCGTTTGGTTTTTTTTTTCTTTTTTTTTCTCTTTACATCTCTTCATTTTTTTATACAAAAGCAATCCAAGGAGAAAAAGATGTCGGCTGGACAAGATGTTGACGAACAACACAATCTTTCTTTTCTCTACATGAAAGAGATGCAAAAGTTCTATCTCTCCCGTTATCTGCAGGTTTCCTAGATGGCCGTTGGTTGGGGATCATTTTGTCGTCTCCTCCCCCCTAATTTTTCCCGTTCTCCCGTTTCTTTCGGTGTGGCGCTTTCTTCTACTAGATCTCAACACACGGCGCAAGGGGTTTACGTTCTACTCTGTTTCTTCTCGAGGGGGGGTCTCATTTCTGCTCTTCTGCCGGTGCTTTCGGTGCGGTGGCGGTTGTCATCAACGTGTCCCTAGTTGGGTTTGGCGGTCGTCTCGGAAGAACCTCTAACGGTTCGAGTTCGGTCGCGAGAGTCTTCTCTCTCCCTCTCTCTTCTTCTTCTTGGCGATTGTGTGGGATTGGATGCGCTCTCTTGGGGTTTGGTGGAGTGGTTGCGGTGCAGAAAGATGTATGATGGTGTTGCTGAAACGGAGGGGTTGTACGGGTTCCTAACAAGGTGTTCTGAGGGAGTGAGGTGGATAGATATTTGATAGGCTGGGCATGTTAGACGTTCCGAGGTCTTCTTCTTTGAATCGTCACGCATCCTCGTATATATCTGAGCTACGAATAAACACTCAATGAAGTTAGATTTGTCCAACTCGAGTCATGCAGAGTGTGTTCAGCTGCGTAAAAGAGACGTGTCGTGTGCTACGGAGTCACCGGACGGCAGCGACCTCCGGAGTCCTGGCGTCTGGCGTCTACGTGAGCTTCAATGTCTGGAGATAGCGAGAAGGTAGTCTGTCTCCACGACGCTGTCTCGAGGGTTGTGTGGATGTCGGCCAGTATCTAGCAGCCGGTGTATGCATCTAGTGCTGCCATCGAGGTATCGTGAGAAGAGAATTGTCGTACAGACTTCGTGGTGTGGATGCTCGACGGATCTCATCAGACAGGGACAGACGCCCGAGCATACCCAGTTCGTTCCAGGCACCGTCTCCCGATGAAGCCAGTACGCGAAGTTCCAAACTCACGCCGTCCGGTCCGCGCAACGCGGAGTCCCACGATCTAGCGATGCCGTCCTCTTGATGTCACAGCCAAGGCCCGTAGGCCCAAGCATACACACACACACACACTCGAATCCAGCGGCCGAGAACACCAATTGGACGCGGGAGGTGTGTTTTTGCAGCACGCTGTTTCTGGCCCTTTTTTTTCTATGTCTCTTTCCCAGGTGGACGGGAAAGGCACTTGGCGGTCTTGGGAGCTGGCTAAGCTTTTTTTGCAGCCAAGACGATCGAGAAGCCTTGGCCTGGAACCTCATACGTCTTTTTTTTCACGGTGGGCTTGGTATTCTGTGCGCCTCTCTGGGGGTGAGGTTTCCTGGACGTTACAGTAGCGAAGGAAACAAAAAAAACCAAGAGTCCGACAGAAAATATAAGCATTTGTGTGTCGGTGTGTGTGTGCACTGCTGCTGATATTTATAGATCGAGGTCTGTCTTGTGTGTAGGCCGGACCTGTCAGCTCTTTTTCTTGGGTTGGTGACAGATCTGGGCACTGGTTGAATTGTCTGGGCGGTGCCTGGCATGTGGTTGACACCACAGCTGGAATGCGTTTGACACCGGAGCTGGAATGGTGTATGTATTTCTTTTTGTCCTGAACGTATATGGGATTGCCCAGATGTCGGGAGAATGTGCTTTATCGACATTCCATGTAAATTGGCAATTCATCCCCCTTCACTCATGGTGGGATTTTGCATGAAGAACCCGGATATCGGCTGAAGGAAACTCTAGCACCGTAAATTCTGCACCTGAATTCAGCCACACCGTCACCCTCCTCTCAGCTTCGTGGCTGGATCATGAAAGCGGACAAGGCAGATATACTTGGAACAGATATCGGGAACGCTCTTGGCTTTGGGTGGGCTGGAGACATACGTACTACGTACACACTGGAGATAAGTGGGATATTCCCGATGGACCCAAAAATGCCAAAGCAACGATCTCTCCTCTCCTTTCTCTAGCAGTCCGGTATCGTATCTCTCTCTCACTCTCTCGAGCACAGGGGGGCACGCACAAATGATCCCTTGCCAATGCACCCTCACGGGACATTCATCGGAGATGAAAGGAACCGGAGCATGAGGAGGATGGATCACTCAGATATGAACCCTACAACCGCCACAGAAGTAACCGTTACTACTATCGCAAACTCGAGGAGGAAGAGGGAATCTGCACGCGCCAGATCCCGTGCGCCGCAGAGAGGAGCATGCACGCACATACGTTATGGTCCGTACATCCTATAGTTACTTTACCTCGCGCCATTGCGATACTACCAACCTCTTTCGACGTGGCTTCGCCGTTGAAGCGGAGAGACAAAGAAAAAAAAAAAAGAGATTTGACAAGGTGCCGGTGCTCGGGGGCGTTGCACAAGTGATACACTCGATATCTCCGGCGAGAAGACGCATACACACCGGGAAACCCTAACCCTAGAGCAGACTTCACACCAAGAATCTGCTGTGCCGCCCCGTCTTACGAGTTGACGGGTCCCAGGGTCTATAACACGCACCCCCCCGTTAATTTTCAGCGACGAGGTTACGTCGGATGGCCAGGGCCAAGACCTGGGGCGACCTTCCTAGAACAGGGAACACCGATTAGATGGGAGGGGGGGGGCATAAATCTCAAGAGGCAGGCTTTTGCTGGTGCAGTTGTTCTCGCACGCCGCCCCGGGACGAGCGGGGAGGGGGAGAGGAATTGCCAGCATGTGCAAATCTTGGGGAAGTGAATTGGACTTGCGAGATCGAGAAACAAAGGCGACGACGAGAGAAGCTGGAATAGACAGAGCGGTCTAGAAGGGACAGCAGATGCGAAGGCCATCTGGACGACAACGTGATACCGCGATCGCTTCCGGCCTGCCCGCCCAGGAGTTTCATTCCGGACAGGAGAGAGGGAGGAACACCAGAACGACCCAAGGTGGGTGCATCTCGCCCGGCCTCCCATCTCTGTCTTCCACCGTCTATCAGATGAGAGGATGGAACACCGCTGGAAGACTGTCAAGGTACGTACCGTCGAAAGGGCTTAGGGAGAATTTGCCCCGATACCGTTACAGGTAGGTGGGAAAGAAAAAAAAAGAAAAAAGAAGAAAAAAGGGGAGGGGGAGGGGGGTGTCGTTCAAAAAGGCTTGAATCTGTGGTCGTAGGCCCTGCCTCGGCCACCTTGAGAGAAGCAGATAAGGGCGTGTCTGTATTGAACAAAGCCCGGAGTTCGCGAGAGCAAAAAGCAAAAAAAAAAAAAAAGCGGGAAGGACCACAAAAGGACATGCGAGAGAAATGCACAATGTACCCAGCGACATGGCCAACCACCGCCCTGCACGGCCATTCTGGCAGCGAGGAACAAGTACCCCGATACTTACTGTCGAGAGAGGTGGTGGTGGTGGTTGAGCGGACCGGACATATATCCCGTGCGTTCAGGGACTTATGATAGGAGGGAGACAGACGCTGTTATGTGCACATAACTCAAGAGCTCAGTACTGTACAGCACGCCACGAGAGAGAGTGAGGGCATCCTGAACACTCTGGTACTGAAGAGTGGCCCCGTATATTCACACACCCACACTCTCGCCCAAATGAAGTTACACCACGAGGGAAAAAAAGAAAAAAAAAAAAAGCCCGCGACAGAACGCACGCACAGCACCACAAACCAGAAAGCAGCAAATCGCCGCACGAAAAAAAAAAGAAAATAATTTCAAGGGTCGTTTGTTCAAAGCGATGCACTTTTGTAGTGCTGCCACGCCCCCGGGACGGCGTTTAAGCCCAAACAGAGAGAGCGGGCAAAAAAAGCTTAGTTCTGCCATCCGACAATTCCACCCAGCTACGCCCCCCCCTGGACTTCACCACCACCGGTAGTCTCTCACTCTTGCTGATTGCCCTGTATCGGGCCCGTGGGAAGGCTTCTACACCAGCTCGAATGTCTTGGAGCGTTACAGGCTCGGGGCCCTCCCGTACGAAGCCGCGTTGTCCTCGGGAGCCCACTGTAAGTTCTGTACATGTGTTCCAGCACTGCGTAGGGGGCGGTAAAACAGTGGGTGGATGATGGACGACTGGGTGGATTTTATGGAGATGTCGCACCTTTCCATTTTCTTCCTTCGTCGACGGGGTCGCGTCCGTTGTCCTCTTTTGTTTTCGCCGGTCTCGCTGCCGATATAACAGTTACAGCCCCCCAGATGAGGTTGGTGGTAGGTTCGAGCATAACTGCAGAACCTGTTTGCTGTGCGTATACAGACGGTTGCTTGTATTGCAAACGCCACTATCAGAAATGGTCATAGCGACAGAAGAAGGCATGGGTTTAGTGAGCTAGATCTGCGATTCTGATCTCTGACATTAGTTAGGTTCTGCGGTTGTTTCTTCTTTCCGGTTCGTTCTCCCACACACACACACACACACACACACACACGCACAGCAGAGAAACACTCTCGGGGGAGTTTTGCAGATATATATCGGCGGCTTCTATGGACATCTTGGTTCTGCGGCCCTCTGTGTGGCATCGCTGGCCTTTCCCAAGTTGCGGCTTCGCCTGCAATACCAGCAAAACCACACCCCCGGCCGTCGGTGCCGACGTCGGCATTGCGGATGTCGGCGGTGCTGGCTCGTCAATACCACCGCACGCAAGAACTTTCAGAGTGGTGCTCCGGTTGGGAGGGATTACGATACTACAGTACAGTGCCACCCTGTAATTGAACGGGCACTATATGGACGGATGATATTGCCTATCAGCATCAGAGTTTGCAACTGCCATATCAAGCCACTGGGAAACATGCCACTGATGGTAGCAGTACACTCTCATGCGAACTGTACGAGCAGGTCGTCAAGCCTTCGACGTTTGACGGTATAGGCGTGGTCTCAAGAACTTGGGGGCCGCGCCCTGGAACGAGATCCGTAGCCGGGCTAACGACGATCGCCGGGAGAAAGCCGGCGTGCTTGCGCTACAGTGTACTGAACAGAACTGTTATTCATGCTGTCCCGAGGGAGCAGCTCTTCTTCTCGAGAGAGACTTGGCAACGGGCCGGGATTCACCAGCAACCTGGACAATCCCGCCTGCGCCGATGAACGTTTGTTTCCTTCCCTGGCTCCCTTCCCTCTCACCTAGACCAGCATCAACTGCAACCTCCTGATTACAAGAGTGTAAGTGAGACGTACAGTAAGTAGTAATATTGGGCCGGGTTCTATCAACGAAAAAAAAAACCCCTAAAAACAAGCATTGCCATTCTCAGATCAAGCACCCTCTTTTCTGAGAGATCTGGCGTCAATGCACTGCGAACACACCGACCGACCAGTTGTTGCAACAGCACTGCCGTGTTTGGCTTTCTTCGGTTCGGGAGATTGCTTTGACGATCTGGAGACATTTCATCTGGAGTGTATTTCCTGCTCGTTCATCCTCTTGCTACGCCGCAGTCGATTCCTCGGTGTCTCCAACTCTGCAGATACTATTTTTATCCCTCCTTCATTCCTCCGTAACCTGTCTGAGATTCCACTCTAAGACTCTTTTGGGAGGCTTTGCCGGACGGCGTGTGATTACGAAAAAGAAAAAAAAACCCAAAAAAACCCGCAAAAGCAAGGTGTCGTCAATGTTACTTCCCCTCCCTCCCCCTCACCCCCAGGACCGGGGGAACTTTTGCGGTGGTGGTGGTGGCCCCCCCCGCCGGAGATAGGTCCGGCCAAACGAAGTTAAACGAAACGGTCGAGGACTCAATCTGCATTATTCATTCTTACACACACATATACTGTACAGTACTGTACAGTACTGTACTGTAGTGTACTGTACTGTACAGTACACGCCTGGAGTCGCTTGTTCCCGATCGGAGTCGCCCAGCGGACCAGACTAACTTGAAACTGAGAGGGTTGTCAGAGAGCATCCATCCATACGAGTGTGCACATACGATCATTACGAATTTTTTCGGACCGGGTTTTGTGCTGGTTCTTTTCCATTCTTTAGCTTGTGGCTCTAACTAAACCTTAAAAAACTTCCCTCCCGACTACAGAAGAAAAAGAACGACTCTAAAAAAGACGCTCGTGGTTCTAGAAACAAAAATTTGCCGGGCTGGGTGATAGATCCCCGCCCGTGAGAAACCGGCAGTATATACGTCTGGTCGGTAATCACACACCGGTGAACCTGGTTGGTTTTCTTCTTTCTTGTTCTTCTGTTTTTCGGCTGCGGGTTGGGAGAGAAGGTGCGTTGCTTTCGAAGCCTGACCCGAAGCCTGACCCGAAGCCCGTCTTTTGCTCTTTTTGTTAAGAACGAACGCACCCGACAGCTAGCCCATATTTCCTTGGACGTGGATCAACCCCGACCCAGGGTGTGTGTGTGTGTGTGTTATTATGAGAGTCAAAAGTCTCTCTCGTCTGCTGCCGGCATGCTATCAGCTTCAGTAATGCCGAGATCGGGGGGGCACTGTGATGTTGAAACGACGGCCTGAATGACACTTTTCCCGGCTTCGGCGTTGGGGGTTGGCGGTGGTGGTGGTGTGGCCAGCAGCGAGATCGATCGGACGGGGGATGGAGATAACGGGGACACGCACACACGCCGTGAGAACAGCAAAAGAGTTTAAGCTAGGCCGGTTAGCTACAAATGCTCCGTCTGCATGAACCACACACCAAATCTCTTTCGTGCTGGGAGGGGCACACAGTATGCTGTAACAGTAGCAGTCAGAGGGCCCGTAACGGCCGGCCAGTGGCCAATGGCCCCCATATGGGCACAGGAGGAGATAAGGCATCCCGACAGCAAGATCATACGTGCAGGGGACGCTGCGCATCTGCCTGTATGTTTACGTAGGCTCTGAGCGCCCACAATGCAACTGAATGAGCTCACGAGATGCCGTTGCCCAGTGGGGTTTTCTCGTTTGCATGCATGCTCCCCATGCCGGGTGCTGCCATGTTCGCTGGAGCCCTAACCAACCCTACGGCGTCCGTCACCCTCACCGGCAAACAGTCGCGTGAGAGAGACAACACAGGCACACAGATCGGAGTTACACCGCCGGACCTTCCACGTCGCCTATCCAGACAGACACTACTCCCGCGCTCTCCTCTTGCCCCACGTCCAACAAGCCACGCAAGAAAACAAAGAAGACCTCCGGCAGCAGTGCTCAAAAACCTCTGATCCGGCCTCTTTATATTGGGGAGGGCGCTCCACCGTCACCCCCACCCGCGGGACGAAAGTTCAATCTATACATGCCTGCGGTTCCAGACAGGAAAGAGGGTTGTTTGTGTGCCGATGAAGAATGTTCCCAAAAGTCCTGACTGGCCCACACACACACACACACACACACACACACACACGGCGTGTGTGGCGGCTCAAAGCAATGGAGAGAGAGAAAGAGAGAGTCTGCTATCAATGGATATCTGGATTTTCTTTCTGAGTGAACCTTGTTGCTCAGCTGCCCAGAATTCAAACCTTCTGTTTGGCCAAAAGTCGCCACACCGCACATCACGGTTGCATCCGCCCACTCACTCCAAGCCCTCAGTCCTCCGGTGCTGTTCCATCTGCCACCTCGTCCTACCCGATCTTGACACGGCTTCTTGCAAGTTGTATGTGCCCGGGGGACTTTGTGTGTGTGTGTGCATGTGCATGGTTGGTGATGATAATGGAGAACAATATAGATATATATATATAATAGTCAAACCACACACTTTGAAGGACTACTCTCGCCTACTACCGGCTTTTCCCTTTGTGTGAAAAAAAGCGGCCCACGTTGCGGTGGTGCAGCCGGAATACTTCATGATCTAGCCCCGGGCCGTTGGCCAAGAGCGAATCATATGTGTGGCACTGTACCACGTATGAATGAACACACACACACACACAATCCCACACACGCACACACGAAGTCGCATGGGTGTGTCTGCCCAAACGCGGGCCAACAGGGTGCGTGTGTAAACGAACCCGCCGGCGTTGATGCTGATATGCATGTGTCAAGAGGAAAAAGCACACACACACACACACACACACACGCACACACACTTGATCGATGAAAGCCTAAGTCAGGAAAGCCACCTTCTCGTTTAGTAGTGGTGCGCGAAAGGACAGACATTAGGCGAGGAATGTCTATTTTTGAGATTCAGGGGCCCGGCCGACAAGCGAAGGTTCACCGTGTCTTCGAAATGCCCTTCTGCTTCCGCACTGCCAGATTTCGGCCTGGTATATCCAGGCAGTCTTGGAGGGCCTTTTGCAAGTCCGATCAGTTGGTGTGTGCAGACTTTCGTGTCCGTGAGAATGAAGAGATTTTTTCCGGTGTGTTTTCCGACTCCGTACGGGACTTATTTGCAGATCTTTCCCCCCGGGAAACCACGTCAGTGGCCTTGACAGAAGAGCCGCCGAGGGAGCGCGCTCGCTCAAAAGTGCCTTATATTATTCATTCCGATGAACCCATCCCGGCAGACCTGCGGAGGACAGGACCCTTTGGTTGTTCAATGCCAAGGCAAGTTTAGAGTCGGGAGAGAAAAGGCTGCGATATTGGATGCAGTTATTTTTTTCTTGCGCGGCCGGGTATTTTCCCCTGGTGAATTGAGTATTGGGTCGGGGAGTCAGTCTCAGTGGTGTGGTAGGACAAGGACAACCCGCTCCAACAAGCACTGATGATAGGCCGGGGAAGGGAAGTGAGAAAGGGCGGTTTGGGGGGTATCAGTGATCTGTGATATATCTCTTGGCTTGTGAGATTTGATATTTCTGTTTCCCACGCCCCCCCTCCTTGTGTGCGTCTTGAGTCTGCTTCCAGCACAATCTGATGTTGTTGCTCCTTCTTAAGTAAGGAAGAGCGTAGGCAAAATATATGGACGGTGGTATTGGAGAGACAGGAGGATCAAAACGCAGGAAATAACACCAGAGAAAGTTCATCCCAAAGGCCCTGTCTTGGCCATGGCCATGGCTGGCTCTGGCCTTTCGACGAATTGCGACGAACGAACTGACCGTGTTTTTTGTCTCCTAGGCCGGGCCGTCCTGGCACCCCTTGACAGCCACGGAACTTTTTCAGGACTTTCTTTCTCTCGCGGTAAAATTGACCCGAGGGAGGTCAAGGCCGAGAGACCCAACCAGACTGCGTCCCCATCATGGACCAGCCAAAGCCAAGTGCGTGACGTGCAAAAGAACCCGACCCGTACGCCGTTTGTAACGGCTGTACAGTATGAAGTTGTAAATGCTTCCTCCAGGGCCGGTGGCACACATTAGACGGTGTGGGTAACCCGGATGGACTTTTGCAATGGGCCCCTTCGGAGGATAGACAGCATCACACCGGCCCTAGAAGCTTCTGAGTTCTGACAGCAAGAACACAAAAAAGCTCCACACAGGCGTGGCTGGCGGGACACATCTGACTCGTGGGAGCAGGCCAATGTCTCTCCAGATTGGCAGGAATAAGGAGGGAGCCGGACTTTGGGATTCCCTTACGTGATATGATTCCAAAAGCCCATGGCCAGAGGCAGGCCCAGAGGCCCAAGAGGAGAGTCCTTTTGCTAAGAGTTGCGCCTATGGGATGTTGGCAGACGCCCAAGGGGGGGGGGATGCCCAAAACGGTCCGGGGTTCCAAGACCCCCCTCCCCCTCTCAAGGAAGTGCCGGGAGTGACGGACTGGTGGTGGTGGTGGTGGTGTGTGTGTTCTTCTGCGGGGGAGAGAGAGATACTGTACACCAAGTTCTGACATCGAACTGTCTAGTAGGAAGCAACTCAAATCCCGACTTTCGCTTCGCTGGCAGTTGGGTGGTGGTGTGTTGACGTACGCTATAACCAGCGGTTCCAGGTTCCAGCGCGCCCCTAATGGCTAATGCATGTCCGAAGGCTCGCCTGCGGTAATATCGGACTGGCATCACGCCGACCCAGCAGTTATTTTCCTCTGCGCTGCGGATCTGGCGTCCCAGCTCCGGCGGAGGAGGGGGGAGGGGGCGGCGGCTGCAGAGGAACCTTTGTTTTTTGCGGTCGCTCGTTCACTGATGGCTCTCGTATACAAGTTACAGCTACAACTCACTATTACAGAGTGGCCCATCGGCCGTCCCACGTTCCACGAGCAGCGGATGGGATTGTGTGGCCAGAGCAGTTTCCATTACGCAAGGGAAAGTGTGTGTCCCCTACGGTACCTATGTTCAGTACAGAATGTCCGGGTGCATAACGTGTGAATGCTGTTGTCGTCTCCATCTCTCAGCCATTGGGGACTTCTCACAGCAATAGTTTGCCACACAGATCACCATATAATCTCGGTACCCCATCAAAGTGATTGGGTTCAGGTGGTGTTCAGGCTTTTTTTTGGGAGGGGGGGGAGGAGGAGGAGGCTGGCACGACAAAAGAACCTTTGGCCGGGGCAGGGGGGAGTGGATCATCGCAGCAAGCCAGCACCACCAAGCATAATCATTCCGGGCCTGGATGTACCACTAAGGTCAGCAAGCCTTTTGCAGCTGCGAACCTGGAACGAAACGGGCTGCATAATCATAGCGAAACAAGCTGGAATGGGAGGGCAATTTTGGAGATTGACGGCGGCCCAGCTGTAGGGGTTGGCTTTGCATGAAGGGGAAACGTAAGTCGTCGACATTGTGTGACCGTGCCAGTTTAGAGCGATGCGATGACTACACACGAACGAACGATATGCCGATCGGATTATCGACGATACTCCGGGGATAATCGGCCACTGCTCATCGTCCAGATGGGGAAAACCATCATCACGACGAACCCGGGGGTCGGCCACCACAGCCAGGAAGTCCGAGGACAGTTACCGACAGTATATGATAGCATGCAGACTCCGTGATAGTCGTCGGGGACCTACGTTCATCTACTCTACGAATACTGGCAGAACATAGGATCGATATCAAGTCAGGACGTACGTGCTCCGGACAGGATGCCGTCGGAGGCCGACTCACAAAACTCGCGACTCACGGCTGGTACACACCACAAACAAGGGCAAGGCTACGGACCTGCAACTCCTCGTGACCCCCGGCATCAGCATGACAAAGGACTTTTGCAAGGCCGCCGGTGAAAGGTTCCAGACCGAGAAAAGAAAAGAAGAAAAAAAAAGTCCAGCGGGGTTCTTCCGACCTACGCAACCCGTATGCGCCCTGTAACTCTTGTGTAAGCATCTTAGAAGCACACAAAAAAAGGAAAAGAACAGGCCGGTGGGAGGTCATCGCCGGATTAGTCACTCTCGGCTGAGGTTCAGGGGGAGGGGTGTAGTGTATGAACGGAAGTCTAGTCTACTCCTTAGTTGCTCTGAGTGTCCTAGCGAAGCGAGACGGGGCCGGGCCTAAAACTAGTATTTGTGCCTGTAATCCAGGAACTTGTGTCGACAGGCGGGCCCGCCGAGGCTATTAATATTTTTTATCTTCTTTCTTCCTGCGACTTCAGTTTTAAAATAGTGCAATGGGAAAACCAAGCGTGAATGCCCCTGCTGGTGACAGCCGCACACCAAAGAGACATGCACACACACACACTTTGTCTTTGCCAATGTGCCAATGTGCTGCAATACGGCGCGTCCATCGCGGGTCTAGACCTGGCTGCCCTGCCAGAGTTATGGCTGTGCTTGGCTCCTCATTACTGGTGTATTATACGAGAGAGTATTGGGGAGAGCGGGCCAGAGACAGTTCACGATGCTGTCTTCTCTGCAAAAATAATAAAAAATAAAATAAAATAAGGTAAAATAAAAAACCACTCCAGCCTCATGTGTTGGAATCAAACCCCACACCTATCTAGCCAGCAGCACTTTGTGTGTGTGTGTGTGTGTGTGTGTGTGTGTGTGGTGTGGCGCAAGAACAATGGGCGGACACACCCTCACCACAACTGCGACAGTTGTTCTGGAAACTTGCTTTCTTCACGGCGTTCGACGTACTCACAGATATATAGGACTTGTTGTCAGCTACCACTTGTCGTCCGATCCAGTTTTCTGCTTGCACCTGCAGCCAGCTGGCCGGTGCAATCGCTTCTTCCTGTATTTCCCCTCCCCCACCACCCACCACTTGAATTAATGTTTCTTGGTTGAAACCTGGACTCCTCCTCACTCACACACTCTGTCGTCTCTCTCAATCCAACGTTAGAGAAAGGAACTACTGCCTTTCTGGGCTTAGCGGCACAGACAGGGTGCAAAGCCCAAAAGAAAAACGGGGTTGGAAATGACTTTTCCGGGCCCTGTCTGATGTCGTGTTTGGTTCCCCCCTATCGTTATCTTTTGTGTGCAAAAAGTGTGTGTGTGTCTGCTGCTTCCTGTTTGGGCGTGTCTCGGTCTTCCTCTCTCTCTTGGCTGTGTTGAACACCCGGGAAAGAGCGCGAGAGAGAAAGTCACTCGCAGAATCACGTTACCTCATCTAGCGGTCGCGTGCGCTGCCCTTTCGCCTCCTTCCACTCCCACTTTCTCTCTCGCCCCGTGACTTCCTTGCCGCACCAGCCACCACGATAGGGACGATATTCAGAGTTCTGAGATTGCAGCTGCGGGCACCTGTTGCCGGCTGCATGTCCTTCATCGCAGAGAGCACGAGACCCTCTGCCGCATTTTTCTCTCCTGCGGTCTTCGTTCAGATCGTCGCCACCAGGCCAGAGAACTCTCCATCTCAGCTTCACTTTTCCCCACAGCCTCGTCTAAAGACGCCAAACAAGCTTTTGTCTCTTCTTGTCCGGATACCGACGGTTGGGCAGGCCAAGCCAAACTAATCTTTTGGTCTCTGCTATTCCATCCTGGCTGCTTTTTACGTCATCGTCTATTCTCTGGTGTCAGCGTATCAAAGTCGTCTGTCTCTCCCCCGTCTCGAGCCTCTTCACTTGCCTCGTCCACTCTCCTACATTTTCCTGTATACTGCAGATATTTGCTAGGGACAGGCTGTTATAGATTACACTGCTACCACTATATCGTGCTATACAGTATAGTATATGCCTCCATTCCCGTGCTACCTTCAGTGTACTGCTACCTCTGCCCCCTGTGACAGGACGGACGAACTGCCCTCTGCGTGTGTGTTGCTCGCTGGATGCTCGGAACTGTAAGTAAGTGAATGAATGCCCCTGTCTCACCCGGTCCATCCTCCTCGGCTTCGTTGCTTCCTCCCACTTCCCATTCACGGGGTTCATCTCCAGGGGCCTACGTACCTGTAGAAGGGCACAGGCGCCGGCTCGGAGGCACAGTCACTCAGACAGAGACCACCCAATCTCCTGAAGATACCGGATCTCCTCCACCCTCCGAGCAACTTTAGCAAGCAGTGTTCTTGCATGCTTCTACCGACCTGCTGTACTGTGCTGTAGTGTATGACATGTATGCTAACTAGCACACCCCCATCAAGTCTCAGAATCTTCCACGTGAACGCCCATCCGAACCACCGCCGACGACAACTGCGCTGCACCTTGTACTCCTCGTTCAATACCGAGCCAGACTCTGCCCCCCTCCACCGCCTCCTCATCTTTTCTCTCCCAGAAGAAGCAAGTGACAAAGCAATGGTCCACCTTGGCTGACTCCAGCCCACCCTTCCTCGGCGTATGTCTGTTTGTTCTGCCCCCAATCCACCTCCATATGTACGGTATATCCAGTTCAGGTTCAAAAATATCAGCACGTCATACTCTCCGCGTCACTTGGCAGCCAAAAACGAACTGCTGCCCTGAAGACGTTGTTGTTCCTGTTCCCCCGTGTCGGTCACCGTGTGGGTGTCCGCGGGGTTGCACAACCGGCGGCCTTCGGTTGCAATTAGGCGGTTGTCTGTGGCTGTCGTGATACCAAGACCCGACACATACTGACCGAGCCTCAGCATTTCTCTGCAAACAGACACAGAGCCGAAGTGTACAGTACGTTAAACGAAGTCTCAGGCCACTGCTATATCAGATCGAAACCTTCTAGAACCCATACTGAAAAAACAAGCTTCTACTGTAGTGAATAGTCCGGGGATAACTGCGCTGTGAGATATCTCTCTCTCCCTCTCTAACTCGTCGTTAAAGCTATTACAACTATATTTTCCAGCACTGTGGATCTATTTCATTATTTGTCTTATATATCGGAACAAATCTCACACCCCTCCCCCCCTGCACAATTTGCGTGCCGGACCTTTTGCCACCCCAGTCAATAGTAGCGAAACGATGCCTCTTGGTGGCCACTATCCCAATCTCCTCCTGGTAGAAACAGAAGAACTTTTTTTCTTTTCTTCTTTGCCTGCGGTTACTTAGCTGCGATAGGCTGATACCCACTCAACAAGGATATGGGATCACCAGAACCACGCCCCCTCCAAATCCCTCGGCTCTCCAGACCCTTTTTCTCTCTCTCTCGCTCTCTCTCTGAGCTGACCCGACCTGCAACCCGCTGGCCGCGCTCTTTTTTTCTTTTTCCCCCTGCCCTATTGGATTTTCATGCATTCCGTTCATTTCTTTGTTTCGTCCCGGTGCCATCTCGCCGCTACTACTCACGGTCGGAGCACCCTCTAGACCGCGCCGACCGAGCCTTGCGATAGAAGGGATTTTAAGCGATTTACCAGTGCGACACCCTCTAAAAAAAAAAAAAAGCGATTGAAATTTAGGTAGAAGACGACGCTATATTCACTTTTGTGTGTGGCTCCGAGAAACGACCAATCGCCACCACCGATCCTCTGGATTTGGTGGCCCTGGTCGGCTGTCTCCGCGCGCCTGAACACCGCAAAAAGGACCTGGAGCAGGATGGGGAGGTAATAAGCCGATTGTCATACTTGGAAATATTCCTTCTTTTTTTCTTCTTTGTTCCTCCTTACTACCAAAGTGTCGCTTCTTTCACCCTCTCACACCTGGCTGTCCTGGTTACAGGACACACACACACTCACAAAGTCACTCACTCAGACACACACAGACGATCTCTCTCACGTCTCCATCTGTCTCACTTCCCTCGTCGGCCTGCGCCCTCTCCAGAACATCATCTCCAGTATCCACTACAGTACATACACAAATCACAGAGTCTAGCCAATCTCTGAACCCCCCAACCAACACCACCACCCACTGCACGCGTCCTCACGCTATCTTCGGCCGTCGATCTGTCTTGCCTCTCCGATCGAATCATTTAACCTGGCCTAGCCAAAGTACCTTATCCCCTCCGTGGCACTATATCCAGCCCAGAACCACTGCGGACAGGCCTATCACCAGTCGAATCTGCATAGGCCTACCCCCCGGTTTCACAGGCCCATATCCCCGTCCATCAAAGGTTCCTGGCCGATACAAACATTCCCCGATAACTTTCTGAGCGGATCCCGTCCATTTTTAAAATTCCTTTCCAGTTAATATTAATCTTTTTCTTTTTCTTTCTACCTATCCTTCTGCTCTCGTTTTTCGCTGTTGTCGCTAGTTCCCTCTTGTCCCGCTGTCTCCGTCGACTCCGTTTCTTTCTTGCATTCCTGGTTCGTTCTTGTCAACCTGCGTCCAATCCCCATCCCTCCGTGACCTCACTTTTCCACGCCTCGGGGTTCGATTTTTTTCTTCTTCCTTTTCTGCTCATCGCCGCGTCTCATCCCGCTCTCGGCCTTTCTCACCCCCTCTCTCCTGCCATCAACTCGTTCCTTGTTCTGTGCCACCGACGGGAATCTTTGGAACCTTTTTCTCTCTTTTCTCTTCTCCGAGTAACCTGCGAAGCAGCGCCTTAGGCGTCCGCCCATCATGCCATTATAGTCCGGGGCTAAACGAAAATCCCAGACGTCCGTTCTTTGAGGAATCTGGCGAATTTTATTTCTTTCTGTTTCTTTTGACCCGACTATCCTGAAATAGAAGCGTCTTGCTGCAAAAGAGGCCAGCGAGGGACCGAAAAACAAAAATTCCCGAAGCCAGGCCGCTAAAAACACCGACTGTGACTCAAAATACCTTCATTCTCCGTTGCGACTGCAGAGACAGCACGAGAGCATCTAGGCCGCTCGATCTCTCTTTCTCTGCATCTTCATCTTTTCTCCCCAATCTCAGATCTCGAAACGGGGGCGTGTGTCGCTTGGCTGTTGTTCCACGCCTCGACCCCCGGTGTCCTCTGATCTTCTGCGCTGTCTCTCCCTCTCTCTTCCTCCCAGATATCACCAACTTTGGAATCTGTGGAAGCCCGTCCTGGGAGACAGAAGAGTGCATCATTCCGCCTAAAAAAGGGCACCCAAGATTATAGAAGCGTGGATCCCGACGCCGTCGAAGCAGGAAGTAATAAACCCTCACGGTGAAATATCATCTTCGGTTTATTTCCACTGGGTGTGTGCGAAGAAAAGAACGAACGAACGACCACTCTTGTTGCCACAGGACAAGGCTGACCTTGTCCGCTGCTCTTTTGGCTTCCCGTCGATTACGCCGTCTGGGTAGCCCCAGAACCCACTCAGTCCACTCAGTCCACTCAGTCCACTCAGTCCACTCACCACTACCACTGTCTTCTGATTCTCTTCTCTGTTACGTTTTTCTTCCTCTCTCTCGTTTATTCCCTCCCCTTCTTTTTCTTCATTTCTGGAATTCTTCCTCTCCCCATCCATCTAGCCCTCCCGCTGGGGCACACCAGTTCTTTTGCTGAGAGACTCCCGCCACCCGGAACCCGACGATATATTCAATTCTTCCTTTCCGCTATTCGTCACTCCTGTATTACTACTCCCACCCTCTCTCTCTCTCACTCTCGCCTCCTCCACGGTGTTTGATCTTCTTCAATACACACACCCCTCCCCCCTTCATTCTGCCTTTTCTTCCGTAACCTTGTTCTTCCTTTCCCAAACTCTTTTTATATCCCGTAGTTGCCCCAGATGGCCTCTCTGGAGATCCCTAGCAAAGATGAACCCTCACCTACTTTAACCCCTTCATGTCCTCCTCCGCCGCCTCTGAGGCGGCGATTATCTATGGATGAGGATTTACTATACCACGAGATCATGACTGCTCCCCGACGACCATCTCAGCCTCCGCCCTACGAAGAACATCCTAGACACTCAACGGCGGCATCGTCGGCCTCCAGCTCGGCCGCCTCCGGAGCTCAGCTGTCGGCATCGACGTCGTCGACATCGGCTTCCAGCTTCGACTCGGCCGGCACCGAGGTGCTTCCCGGCTACTCCAGCAACATCTGCATCGAGGGCGTGTTTGAGCGGAAACTGGAGATCGAGAACACCATCAAGCGCGCCGAGTACCGCAACTGGCAGAGTGTGTATGTGACGCTGGTCGGCACCGCCCTGAGTGTTTGGGATGTTAAGAAGGACTGGGGCTGGGGCCGCAGCCGCGGCGGGCCGAACGTCTCGCCCGACAACCCGCCGTGGATTCGCAAATCGAAGCTAGAAAAACAGTACAACCTGCAGCACGCCGACGTCGGCATTGCCGCCGACTACCGCAAACGCCGCTACGTGATCCGCGTGCGCGCCGAGACCGACCAGTTCCTGCTCTCGTGCATCGAGCTGACCACCTTTGTGCGGTGGCTGGAATCGCTGTTTGCCGCCATTGACGTGGCCGCCCCCATCGACGACCGTGATTTCCCGCGAGACCAGAGCATCCCCCGAATCCACCGTGTGCGGTGGTACCGTGGCCAGACCGGCCCGTTGTTTCCTGTCGAGCCGCCCACCAACTCGGAATCATCACCCGCCGACGACGAGGATGCGTTGTTAGCCGCCGCTATTTCCTCTTCTGCTGCCGATGCTGCCAATGCGCATGCTGATGGCGCTGACCCTTCCGCCACCCTCTCTCCTTTTGCGCTTCCCCCGTTTCCCCCGTCGTTCGAAGCCGCCACTGCCTTCCCCCCTCGTTCCAGTACTGCCGCCGCCAATGGCTCACAATTACCACCAAGCCACCAACGAAACTCATCATTATCCCGGAGGAGTCCGTACACCGACCAGTCGGAAGACGTGGACCCCGATTCGTTACCATCGACTGGAAGTGCTCGGCCAACCGGGCCGTTACCAGGGATGGCCGCCGATGATCTGGACGACCTGGACGGCTATGACGACGACGACGACCACCACCACGACGACGGATACGACGACATCGACGATCACATTGGCCCGCACGATCCGTCTGCCACCAGCAACCCCAGCGGCGCCGCCGACCACGCAGCAACAGGACCAACACGCGGGACATATGAAGCCCCCGCGCGGCGGTTCTCGACAACGTCGTACCCGAACGCCTCGATCGACTACATGACGGGCAAGTGGTCGCCGCAGCACTCGTGGTCGGACGCGCACGACCTGCTGTACGCCAAGCTGTGCTACTCGGTGCTGCTGTTCAAGAGCCCGCGCAAGAGCAACTACATCATCGCGAGCGGCAAGCAGTGGTTCGTCGACTGGGCCACCGGCCGCATGATCCGCGTGCTGCCGCCAGCGTACGGCGAGGTCGAGCTGGTCGGGCCGTGGCAGGTGTTGCAGGCGGGCAATCGGCGGATTTAGAGCCCTGCCACGGGTTGTCCAATTTTCTTTTGTGGTTTCTTTTTTCTTTTGTTTTCAATCTTCATATCGGGGCATCTTCTCTTTTCAGCATTCGGCATTTTCAGCAACAGCATTTTCCTTGTCTCGTTTTTTTGGCGGCAAAGCATCATTTTCTTTTTTTATATTATTGGGAACGGGAAAGGGGGGAAAAGAAATGTCCCTGGCGATTCATGTGCTATGTATTTTCATCTTTGTTTTCTGGGTTTCTTCTTCTTTCTCTGGGTGTTCTTCTGTCTTGTTTCTCTCCATCTGGGGTTTCCTTCTTCTCTTCTTGTTCGTCGGGGTTGTGCCTCAGCAATCTCGGTCGACTGACATGAGTATGGAGATGACGATCCACGAGGAGCGAAACGGGACACGACGAACGCCGTTTTTTCTAACGGGCACATACTTTTTTTCCAAACTCGGGGTGTTGAACATTTTATATTCATTTTTTTTTTCTTTCGCTACCATCATCATCTTCTCTATACCTCACAAACTCTTTCTATGTTATCTTAAGGGGCATTTGAGCATTTTTCATCTCGGCATTTTTCTCGTCATGGATAACGGGGTTTTTTCTTCTTCCGTCTTCTTCATTGGTTTTGTCTTGTCTTGTGTCCCTCTAGTGAAGTTCTCCTATAGTGGTTGCGATGTGTGTGTGGTGTTTTGCATGCAATTGGAATAACTCAGTTGGGCCTTTTTAACTAAATTGGTCGTGTGACTTTTGGTGCTTCGTGCCTCGGTTGTGTGGTTTGCTAGTATTTGATATGTGCCTTGTGTTCCCCTCCTGGCCCTGTTCTCTCTGGTTGAGGGGTCTCCTTGAAGGGGGAGGTCGGTTGTCGGGAGGGTGCGCACCGGATAAAATGCAGCATGGGAAGATACCACCTATATAGATGCCAAGGTGCATGTAGATGCCTGTATACTGTGTATGTTAAGCGCCCGATAACGTTTTCATATCTTGAATGCAATTCACATCCTATCTTTTTGCCGTACGTCTGTCTTCACACCCGTGAATTTGAAATCGCCAGCGTCTACGTGAACCTCGTCGGCGTCACAGCAAACCACACTGCCACTTGCGACAGGGCATACAGATATCGTGCATTATCCATTCTGTATTAAGACATAGAGGTCTGAAGCACGGCTTCTCTGTAGATACAGGAAAACTCCATCGCCCGACATTCAAGAAGAAGTCGTACAGCTCATGAAAACGGAGGTCTGAACAGCCGCGGTGCAGTGCCATCAACAGAAGAATCCCGCGAACTTGGGTCCCTTCCTTCCTTCTCTTTTTTTGGGCCGTGGACTGAGAGCCCGAGAGACCCTGGAAGAGCGGCTCGAAGATACCAAGAGAGGCGTTCGGGGCGGCAGACGGGGGCACATCATTGGATGGCTTCGCCGAGGGCCCACCACGCTTCGCGGTGCGCGTATCCGGGCTAATGCCGAGCGGGGTCGGATACGTTGCCGGCTGGCAGAATGGTGTGTGTGTGTGTTCGTGGGTGTGTTGAAAGCTCGTGTTGATGGATGAGCTCGGAGTTTGAGGAGGGCTGGAGCCCGGGGCCTCCGTGCCTCTGCGAGAGCCCGGCCGTCCGGTGAGCCCGCTGGTGGAACATTTAGAGTGTGTGTGTGTGTGTGTGTGTGTGTGTGTGTGTGTGTGTGTGAGATGCATTAGCCTCTGGTAAACAAAGGCCAACTACTGGCATCCCCCCAGCCCGTTCAACTCGCCGCCATCTCGCCCTCCACCACCCGCCCCTCCGCCGCAACCTCGCCGACCACGGCCTCCAACAACGCATTCGCCCCGTCCACATCCGCAATGGCAGCCTCCAGCGTCGCCAGCAGCGCGGCGAGTTCCCGGCGCTGCGCGGCCACCTCGGCGAACAGCCGCTCGTTCGCCGCCTGCGAGTTCTGCAGCCGCGCGTTCAGCTGCGAGCGCTGCGAGGCCAGCGGGCGCGCGAGGTGGGCGTTGATTATCGCGTCGGGGGGGAGTAGGTGTGGGCTGTGGTCATAGAAAGCCGTTAGTCTATGCATCGCGGTCACGTCCAGTGCTACAGAACAAAAGTGTAGGGGAGATATTCAAGGGGGGAGAAACCTACGGAGTCGGCGCCTCGGCGCCCTCCGGAGCCGCAATGCGCCGCCGCGCAGCCTCGCTAACCAGGCCCTCGAGCTCATTAAGCCGGGGCACGACCGCGCGGCTCGCGAGAATGCGCGCAAACTCGGTGCGGCAGCGCTCGTCCAGCCGCTCGACCAGCGTGCGCTGCACGTCGCGCAGCAGCGCCGGCGCGTGCGCGGCAATCGTCGGGTAGCACGCCGCCAGGTTGGCCCAGCTGAGCTTCGCGAGCGTGCGGGTGAGCGTGGCCGAGAAGACCTCCTGCAGGCGCGTTGCGCGCGGGCCGGGGGTCACGGCGGCGGGCGGCTGCGGGGTGGGGGGCGAGTCGGGGGCCGCGTCGGGCATGTCGGCGTCGTCCGATGCGGCGGCGGGCGCGGGGGCGGCTGCCGGCGGGGCGTCGGCCGCTGTGTCCATTGCCGTCGTCGGGGCGGGATTCGCGGCTGCTGGCGCGGGGGCCGGGTCGGGCGGCGGCGCCGAGCGCTGGCGGTCGGATGCCATCGTGAGGTTCAGTTCGCCCGCGTCGCCGTCATCAAAGATCTTGTGTCGCGTGTGTAGTTGGGTTGTTGCGCCGTAAAAGAGTCCCGGTTCGTGCAATTCGGTCTTCGGGGTGTTGTGAGGTGTCGTCGAGACGGGGATTCTTGGCGGGAAGAGTGGGATGAAATTAGCGACACACAACGCGTGAAGGCGCGTCTACCAAAAAAAAAAGAAACACTTATCATCCTCCCCCAGCCTGCCTATCGCCACGTGACACCGACACTTGCCATCAGCTGTCACCGCTCGACATTCGTTCGGTTCTTCTTCTTTCTCCCTTGTCTCATCTTCAACTTCACATCTGACATTTATTTCCCGCCATTCTTTTCTTTCGCTCCCTCTCTTTTGTCGCATTTCCCGCCATACTCTCATTTATCTCTATCTCTTTTCGTACCCCTTCTCCCTCAGCCCAGATGCTCGCTACTCTCAACTTATAGTCCGTCCTCCATGCTCCCCATCCGCCTCCAAGCCGTGCGGCTCGCGCCGCCGACCTCGGCAGCCGCGGCCGCAGTCGCCGCGCCACATATCCCGCCGTCCGCCAGCCGCTGTTGCCCGGCCGCAAGCTACGCTGCGCACCCGCTCCCCGCACCGTCGTCTTCGGCGCACGCCCGGTCGGCAGATCGCCGCCGCTACTACCACCGCCCGCGGCCGGTGCCCGCTCACGCAGCAGCCCCCCCGGCTCCCGCGGCGCCCCGGCCGACGACTCCCGCCGCGCGTCGCCACCAGTCGATATACACCCGCCGCCACGGAAAGGCCGTCCAGCCGCTGCCCGGCACCCCCGCCGAACTGCCCTCGCCACCCGGGTCCCCGACCCCTTCCCCCACCGCCGCTGCGGCGCCCGGCGCGACCGCGGCCGCTCCCCCCGCCTCGGCATCATCACCAGCGCCGTCCTCCCAGACCCCTCCTCCTCCAACCGCTACCGTCGACGCTGCAACTCTCCCGCAGGCAGACACCATTGCCACCACAGCCTCCGCAGTTGAAGAGCATCCACTCCCGCCGTCGGTGCAGGGCACCCTCCTCGACCCCGCCACCACCGACTCGCCTGAGGTGCCCCCCGGCCCGCAGAAACCCGGGCCCGACGCGGTGCTCCTGATGGGCCCGCCGCAGAACCCGCCCCCGCCAGGCCCCGAACCCACGACCGACAGCACCGCCACCGCCGGTGAAGCCCCCTTAGCCACCGCCCCCAAGCTCCCGAGCCTCACACGCACGTCGTACGTGCACCACTTCGACAGCTACTCACTCGTCAAGCAGCTCGAGGCACAGGGCTACACGCAGGCGCAGGCGATCACGCTGATGAAGGGCGTGCGCACGCTCCTCGCGCAGAACCTCGACGTGGCGCAGGCCAGCCTGATCAGCAAGAGCGACGTCGACAACGAGACGTACCTGTTCCGCGCGGCGTCGTCCGAGCTCAGCAACGAGCTGCGCAACACTCGCCGCACCGCCGACGAGCAGATGCGCCACCAGCGCATCCAGCTGCAGTACGAGATCGACAACCTGCAGCAGCTGCTCACCCAGGAGCTGCTCAGCCTCAACGACTCGGTGCGCGGCATGTTCAACGACCACCGCATCGCCCTGCGCGAGGAGCAGAAAACCGCCGAGAGCCGCATCCAGCAGCTCAACTACAAGATCAGCATCATGCTCACCAGCGACGCCAAGTCTGAGATCGAGTCTATCCGCTGGGTCCTCATCCGCCGCGCCGTCATCGGCCTCTTCTTCGTCGCCGTGCTCGGCATCTCCACCCTGCGCTATGCCTCGCTCGTCAACCAGCAACGCAAAGCCTCCAAGAAGAAGCCCGGCCCGCCGCCGCCATCGGCCCCCGCGCTTTCTCCTGCGCCGGCCGCCGACCCGACTATCATCTCGCCGATGCCAACCGGCGGAGTTATCTAGAGCCATTTGTTTCTCTCCACATTACACAGATACACAGCAAACTTTCTTGAATATAGCCATATTAATAATGATACTCCTTCCCGAACGTGGAAACTACCGAAACATGTAAACATGTGGATAGCAAGTAGATCGAAAACATTTTCTGTCCTTCATCAGTCATGAAGCCCCAAAACCTAAGACTCCAGCGACTCCCAGTAAAAAAGCAAGATAAAATGAAATAGCCCCCAAACAAAATCACAGAAAAAGGGAAACCACAGAAAAAAACAAATACTGCAGCCGAAGAAGAAAAAAAAGACCGAATCCGCATCCGCTTAGCCCGATATCAATCTGAGCCGGGGTAAAGAACTGAAGCAATAACCGGAAAATTCCCAGAAAAACAAAAACCCTGAATATCCCACCAAAATCCATCCTCAGCAATCGAATGCCAACCCAATTCTTTGAAATGTTGCGTTCCCAAATCACGAAGTCCGCTGTCCGGGAACTTCAGGGTTCCGCCATTTCCC
Source organism: Knoxdaviesia capensis (assembly GCA_001510575.1). Lineage (NCBI taxonomy): Eukaryota > Fungi > Ascomycota > Sordariomycetes > Microascales > Gondwanamycetaceae > Knoxdaviesia > Knoxdaviesia capensis. The sequence continues at coordinate 1,022,236 of LNGK01000005.1, forward strand.
TGGTCGTAGTAAAAGTTTCGTGCATGTCGTGTAATAATAATATGTGCAGTATGCCTCAGCATGTGCAATCTGGTTTTTGTGCAGGGAAGCCGCGCGCTTGCTTGACCCAGTGGGATAAGCCAGTTCAGTCCCGCCAAATCGCCGCTTTTTGGTGTGATGATATCGCTGTAGAGTCCATCGCCTGTCGCGTCTATATCCTGCCTGACTCTTGAGTATGTGCTGTGCCTGGGAGGTTCCGTACCACGCAGCTTCTAGCCGGGAGCCCGCAGATTATTGCCCAGACAGGGCGAAAGAGAAAAAGAAAACTCCAATAGAAATCAGGCGGTGAAGCAAGAAGAAAATTTACAGGAATGCAAAGCAAGGGGGAAGATATAAGCAGTTTGAAAGGCAATGTCCACAGGAGAGACGAAGGTCGCTCCAGTAGACCGCTACACTAGCCGCCGTTCGTTGGCAGCAAACAAGAATATGAATAAGAATGAGAACGAGAACGGGAACGGGAATCAGAAGAAATAAAAGAAAAAAATCATTGCCGGAACAAGTGAGAGGAGGAGGTTGGAAAGGACGTAAAACTGCGAAGAGCGCCGAGGATAGGAACCTAAAAGTCCTCAGACGTAACAATCTCCAGCGTAGTTTGGGGATCGGTCTTGTCACCGCCATCCGCAGAGTCGCTCATGGCGCGTTCGCTCATGCTTGGCGGATTGATGCTTTGGGGACTGTTGGGTTCCATGGTGAGAGTGGGAGTCGGTACAGTCGACGAAGTCGAGGAAGCGGCGTCCTCTGGAAGAGCCGGCATAACCGGAGTAGAAGGATGATTCTGGGTGGTGGTAATCATGGTGCCATTGGCCTGCATAGGCTCCATGCTGTCCATTAACTTCTCGAGGGCTTGGAGCTGTTTCGAATTGTTCATTTGCTTAAGGCTAGCGAGCAGTGGTCTCATTGTCACGATGAATGCGTCCCGGTCGAGCCCAGTGAGATGGTTAAGGAGGGTTTCTATGACAGAAGAGTAGTGTGGTTAGTTGGCTAGTTTAAGCAAGGCGAAAGAAGAGAGCGTGTGTGACTTACGGATAACATAGTTTCCATATTGATCCTTCATCATCGCCCGAAGCGGTCCTGGGTCATATTCACCGCCGGGATGTCCAACCAGAAGCACCCCAAGAATGGCTCTGCGCCCCCGATCCGATGCTGACTGGATGCACTTCTCTACAACGTTGGACGCAAACTTGTGCTTGGACCACTCCAGGAGATTTGCAGTAACCAGAGCAATGAATCGGCAACGGTCCTCCGGTTTTCCCTTGAGAATCACATGCTGGGCAACATAATTACCGTATTGGTCGGTAATGATAGTGGATGCCGAAGCGTGAAGCTCGGCGAGAAGATCCAGCTTGTCCTGTTTGGACCCGTGTTCTAGCATGCGTTGGACAACTCTGCATGCATAAGTATGCTGGGCAAATTTGATGACGTTTCCACGTAAAGCGTCCATGATAAAATCAAGGTGCGTCCGAGGAACCTGCTCAATAACCTTTTGAACAACATGATTGCCGTTCTGGTTTTTCATGATCCCCACGATATCAGATTTAAGCTCAGCAACGAGTTCAGCTTGCTGGTCTGCAAGGACATGCTCAAGAGCCTAAACGGTTGGGTTATTTGGTTAGTAGCAGAACCTTTTTTTGTGCGGTGAAATGCAAGAAGGGGGAGGGCTTGGGCTCTTTGTATTTACCTTCTGGACGACCCGGCAGGCATACGTCTGCACAGATAGATCCTGAACTTTGCCTTTCATGTGAGAAGCCAGGATTCTCTTCTGAACTTGGTTTCCATACTCGAAGAGTTTTTGAATGACGTAGTTTCCAAACACGTCCTTCATGAGCGGTGTCACATTGGGTTCAATCTCCGCAAAGATTTGGGCCTTGTCGTCGCTGTTTGCCGATTCGAGCTTCAGTTGAATGAACCTGGATCCATTTTGATCGCCGCAGAATTCAACGACATGGCCGTAAATCTCCTTGAGTTCAAACCTCCGACCCTGTTTCGAACTCAATTGGAACTCCTGCATAATCGGGCTAGCCACAGACGAGGAAACCGCAGAACGTCGCTGGGGTGCGCCAGCTGGTGCATGTGCCTGAACATAATTGTGGTGCTGGAAAGCAGGACCGACATTTTGAAAGCCCGCATGCAAAACGGCCTGATAGTTCGAGTCATTTTGGGTGCGGGGGGTGGGATAAGGGTTGTAGGCGGTTGGAGGGGGCGGGAGTTGTGAATGGACGGCCGGACCAGAATGGCTTGGCTGGTTGTAGCCAGCAGGGTATGTCGACGCCGGAAGATTGTGGTTGCCAACAATGAGGTGATCCATTTGAGACCGATCATAATGAGGAATCATGGGCAGATTCCATCCATTCGCCAGCGCTTCGTGGGGCGATCTAGGCGATTGACGCATTGAAGCAGTGTTGATTCCAGGAAGTCTCACAGATTCGGAATTGGTAGCCTCTTCGGGCTGCACGCTCGAATACTCCGAGGAGTTGGCCGGATAGCCGTACTGATCCTGTAGCAAGCTGTTGGTCTGTTGGCGCAGTGGGGTTGCACTGCCTGACCAAGGAGTGAAAGCCGGACGGTTTTGATAGGGCTCAAAGGACGCCGAGCCAGGGTTCAGGGAACGGCCATACGGCCGGTCGGAGAGGGTCACGCCTCTGAGCTGAGAAGCCAGGTTATTGTAATCTGAGTTCGAGATGGTAGCGTCAAAAGAGGAGCCTGCTCGGGTGTGCTGCAGAGTTGATGGTCTGCGCGAATGGCTGGCCGAGCTGCTGGAGGAAAGCGAGTATGTATGCCCCGAAGCCAAGCCGAGTCCTGGAAAGCCAGAGGACTGGTCTTCTTGGCGAGAGAGACTGTTTTGGGGCAACGAAGAGCCGATGGCAAAGTCGGTGGTACGGGATCGGAGAGCCAGAGGTGGGCGGGCCGAGGCGGAGTCGAATGTCTGCGAAGGCCGAGAAACATCGACGTGAGCGTCGGGAATTCGGGGACGGGAGGTCATCGACTGATTTGAGTATTGTGCGGTATCTCGGAAGACACGCAGGTCCAAAGCCTGAGTCGGAGAGGTGGTGGTGGTGGTGGTGGAGGGGCGCGAAGTCTCAGGGTTCGGGGGCCACACGGCGGCGCGAGAAGCCCAGCGTCTGCCATCTTGGTTCGCGGCGGGAGCAAACGCAGTATTCGATGAAGTGGAATAAGCTTTGTCCTGGCGGTGGTTTCCAGAGCCATGGCCCGGTCCGTATGTATCAGAGAATGAATCCCGGCCTCCTTGTTCGGGCAGACCACTCGAAGTCGCATCGGTCGGCCCGTTGGTCCATATATCCTGAAGGCTGGCACGTTGAAAGCCAGCCATGGTGTTGTTTGTGTTTGGGTACTGGGTGTTCCGATCTTGGGCGACGGGGTGGAAGAGAAAATGGTTCGACAAGTCCTAGTTGGGAGATGGAATGTGGATCGTGCAATTAGTCGAGCTAGAAGGTTTTCTCGCGTGATTTTGGGCTTGAAGAAGGGCACGAGGCTAGGGAAACGCAAGGGTAGAGATACAAGATATATGAAAAAACTACTGTAAAATGAATGATGAGAAAAAAAAAGGAGAGAGAGAAGGAGAGAGAATGCTTAGAATCAAATGATATTCTCCAAGTTGATAGAGAATTTTGAACAAAATGTTATAACTCGCTTTCTTTGAAGCAGGCAGCAGCAAGACGATAGAAAAACAAAAATCGGAGAGGTGATAGAATTTTGGGAAAGGAAAAAATGGAAGAGGACCAAAAGAACTTGGGTTGCATACAAATGGAGGGGCAGGGAAGTAAGGAGGGAAAAAACAGTTCGGGAAAGCCAAGTCCACAATAGTGAAGTGCCAGGGTCCACCTTGCTCTCAGGAATGACGAAAAAGAAAGTATTTTTTTGGAAGAAAAAAAAGGCACGGTGATACATGCACGCACACACACACACACAGCATCGATATGCCAGAGCAGAGGATCAAAAAAATAAAGGAAAACTTACATCCATGATGATATTTTGTCCTGAAATATCAACTGCAATGAATTAGGTTGTTGAATATATGGAAAAGAGACCGAAGCGAAGTAGTCGGTGGCAATAAAATCGAGATTTGCAGGCCGAGATGTCGGTTAGAAAGAAGAGAAAGAACTGCCGTTCAAGGGTTACTCGTCGGTCGTGTGTGAACTATTTTTTCTCCCTCTCTTCAGAGAAAAAAAAAGCCAGCACTAGAAAATAAGCTTTAGAATTTTCCTCTACTTGGAGAGTTTAAAAGGCAATAGCAGTGGTGCAATGGTGCAGAAATGCAGTATGGCAAGGATTATGTTCTAGGCTCTTTCAGGGATTGGTGGGGGGGACCACGGGCAGGGGAATTTTGACGGGCTGACTGCAGGGTAGACAAGCCGTCTGGAAGAGAACTGGTCGTAAACAGAGTGCCACCAAGAGCGATACAGTCCCGGACCCGTAACTGGATGTTCCCTGTATGCTTTGCTGGGGTTACTCGTGTTCTGGAATCGGGCGAAAAAAAGAGAGGCCGAGCAACAGTGTTTGAGGAGGAGCAAACAGGAGAAGGCACTAGAAGGGAAGGGAAATAGAAGAAGAAAAGAGAAAAAGAAGAGGAGGAATAGGGAGAACAACGAGGGGAGAAATTGGAAGGGGGGAAAGGAGAAGCACAAGCACAGCACTCGGCGGAAAGCCACTGTGGAGAAGAGGGAGGCGATATCACGGATATCGGCCCCGAGCAATATACAACACAAATAGCGACGCCGTCAAATGTTGGCGGGAGACGACGATGGGGGAAAAGGGAAAGAAAACTATCGATAGGGTAAGTTGGGAGAGAAGCAGAATATCAGATGTAACTTAGGCGAAAGTTAAAATATGCGATTATGTGGGCAGGAAAGAAACAAGCGAAGGAAAAGGTTTCAGTGTCGAGAGTGGGTTAGGGCTGACAAAATAGCCCAGTCGATTTTAGGGTTAGCTTTTCCGTTGCTGAACAAAGGAAGTCAGCAGGATTTAGCTGGCTCCAATCTGTGCTTAGAGGAATGCTATAAATGTCAGCGTACATTCAGTAGAGGATATTTTCAGCATGCGTGAGCGTAGACAGAAGAGCTGAGAAGCCCCAAGAATGTCAGGTGGAACGAGGACCAATAAGGAAACAACGGCGCATGAAATCGCCATACGGAAGAGAGAGAACCACGGAAAGAGATGGCATGGTACAGAGAAAAACAGGGAGAGGTAGGGAGGTGTAGCTATCACCGGCTCACAAGTACAGGAGAATATGTAAATGGCACGGATGCATGTACAACAGATGGAAGATCAGAGGTTTGCATGTAGATAGATGGGGAAAAGAGAACTCACCGGGTGGAGATCTCCAATATCCAGAAGAACACAGGAATATAATTCAGGATATATGGAAATCTGGCAGGACTGGGATAAGTTGTCTTGGGTATGTATTGTGGTTGTGGAGAATCGAACTGGGGAGGAAGAAAAGACAAAGTCGAAATAGACGGGGAGATCTCCCAATTTGAATAGGCCAATTTTTTTCATGAAGCACCTCATATGAACATTAAGAAGAAATGCGAGTCAGTTCGCCAGAAGATATGAATGGGAAAAATGAGGGGAAACAAAAGCAATCTGACTAGCCAGATTGATGTTGAATGCACAAGCAGACGAACGAAAGAAGAGCCAGGAAAGTCAAAGAATCTCCAGTCGCCGAGTCAGTTCAGATGGACGGCAACGAAAAGAAAAAGATACGAAAAAATGTAGACGGCTTCAGATATGACATGTATAGAAAAAGGCGGGTTGAATTATTAACAGGAAATGTAAGTACTGAACCCTGGATATAGAAGATAGAAAAGGGGATATGTGGAAATGGAGGGGACGAGAGAGATATAGAGACAGGTGAGGCAAGCGGAAATGGGAGATTAAGCAGAGAAGAAAAGGTGAGGTGAAGAGAAGACAGAATAAGAAAAAAGATCAGTCTTGATAAGAGAAGAAGATCTAAAGAAGCGGAAAAAAGAGGGAGAATGAGAATGGGAGAATGGGAGAATTAGAAACCCGAAAGCTTAAGCCAGACGAGAAGAGAAGAAAGGCAAACAAGAAACGCACGCACGCACGCACGCATATACAGACACAGTGCACAAGCCAAATACAGCTTCGAGCAAACACAGGTAGCAAATAAGCCAAAGACGAAAGCCCAAGAATTTATATACCATACGCGAATCACCGAAAGAACAGTGCTGTCTCTCCCGAACCCTAAGGCCAGACAGACCCTCAAGTCGACCATGTTTGCCAGGCACATGACAGGCCACGATGTCCACAGGAAGGAACGAACGACAAGACGTCCACACCGGAACGCCTGCTGGTCGGTGCTTCCTTCCTTGCTGACCTTTCCCAAGGAGTCAGCCGGCGGCCAGAACATGACATTATCGGCCCATCCAACTGCTGGTCCTTCCCTGTTGTCTCTTGGTGCGTTTGAGAAAGCTCCGTGTGACCTCTCTCTCCGTGATAGAGTCGTCGTTCCTTCTGCAATTTATATTTATACGAGTCATGCTCCTTTTTTGCCGGTTTTCCCCATGAGTGCCGATGTCTCTTTTTTTCTTTCTTTTTTTTTCTTCTTTTCTCCTTGACTATGGATGGATATTCAACGCGTATCTTCCCTGCTGTGGGGGAAACAGCTTCTGCTCCCTTTTTCCACTCTTCCTGCAGGCTGAGGTTGCGGGGCTTCTTCGGCTAGCCTTATATTTCTCCGCTTGACAGATGGGTCCTGCTATGCCAGTAATTCAATGCTACCGTGAATCTTATCGGCGGTGGAAAAATGTAAATGTTGCAACGAGGCAGAGCCCGCGCACGGCCGAAAAAAATGCAAGGCCACCAACGTCAATTAGGTCTGAAGGACGGACCCGCACAGCCAGTAGTCGGTCGGCCTTATCCATTCTTCCACCTCCTTCCTCTCCTCGCTCCACGGCTACCATTTCTTTTCTTTTAGCTTAATCTTTCTCGCTCCTCTCTTGTTCTCTCTTCGACCATCCAGTCCAATCCTTATCCTCCAAAGACCTCCAGGCAACGGAATCTTCTCTATGGCAACGCGGCAAGTTACAGACACGGAGGACACATGTACGACGTTGGACTCATCTGGCCTGAGATGGGTTGCATGATTGAAGGATCCTTTTTGCTCACTTTTCAGGCCTTGCTGTTTGGTCCGCTGTTTCCTCCTTCTCTCTGTGGTGTGGTATAGCCTCCTCGGGTCCTTTGAGTCTATCTTCGGTCTGCGTCTTTCGCCTTCCTCCATCTTTCCAACACGCGAAGTTCCACACACACCCAACCCAACCTCTTTGATGCCAATTGCCTGGTGCTCTCGAGAACTTTCATCCGGGAATCTCAGCATCGACTCATGACGCTCTTTCGTTGGCAGAAATCCGGAAAGCCTCCTCGGTCTCTTAAACAACAGTCCTGTACCTACCTCTCTTGGAATATCCCGTTGGCACCCAGCATGGCCAAGATACCAACCTCAAGGACTAAAAACTGGACATGGATTAGGTGTCGAGGGAAAATTCCCCGACGAGGCTTGTCCTTTCTGCCGTTTTTCTGTGGTGGGGCGTCTTGTGCTGTCACCGTGGGACAATCCTGGGCAGCAAGTGGCCCTTTGGTTTGTTTCATTTGACGGCTCGAAAACCTCACTTCTCGACACTTCCCCAAGCCATTCACCGTCCAACATTGGCACACACGTACATCCTATCTATGCAATTCAGGGCAAAGAATGACCAGTGTTTGCTGTCATTTATTTAGGGTTTTTCTTGCCATCCGGAGCACCTCCCCCCACGGCTTGTTTGCGCCAACCATCATCCCTCCTTCATCGGTCCGGACCATCGTCAGGCCCGCCCCTCCAAATGCCGTGCTGCCGAGATCCAGTTTCATGTTGCATTCTTTGGCCCTGTCGCTTTGTGTTTTTATCGACAACGGCCGTGCCATCGTAACGTGTCGATAAAGAAACCATACACGATATCCTATTTTTAACTCCATAAGGGGGCACCAGACTGTTCTGTCAGAACCGACGCTGATCCAGCGCTCTGCACATGGAAACACAACGACATCGACAGCAAATAATCCATCCACTCTTTTTCCCCAGTGTGGGAATTTTCATTTTTTTTCTATTTTTTTTTTTTTTTCGCCGAACCGCCGGCCCCTCCCAACCTGATTTCCCCGGCTCCAAACCCAGGCCGCGAAATGGGGGGGGGTGAGAGCACACATCCTTAGATGTGGCGCATCTACGGCCCGTTGCATACGTGTTTGTGTCCCTCTTCCGCCCGGCTTTCGAAACGAGATACCACGTCGTTTCTATTTTCCTGTTGGCTGCGAGGGAGGCAAAATGTCGGTTGGGTAGCCACACGGCATAACCACTTAAACAGCACTCATCCTGAAAGCAGGGTGAAGTCTCTTTTCGTTCTCTCTCTCCACTTTTCATTCTGTGCTCGCTTGTCTCAATGTTTGTCGTTTGTGTAGCACAAGAGAGAAAAAAAAACCTTGCAGTCGGACCAGTGCCGTTGCCACAGCATGTTTGCTTTCACCTTTCGTTATTTTTTTTCCAGTCCCTGCCATCCATTCCTCCCCCTCCTGCTTCTCCTTGGTTCTTGACTCTTCTCTCCTCGCCTTCTCTCCGCCTCTTCGCTGGGCAAAATCCAGTCTCAGAGCCGACGTCAACGTGAGCAAACTTGTGCTGCTCTCGTCGTAAATGTCTTCCTCCCCGTCCAGCTTGCCCCCGGCTCCAAGGGTGGCGACTCCCTCCCTCCTATTCTCCAACGAAAGCTGCGGTGCGCTGGTGGTGAGATTGCCAGCGTATCTTCTCCACTCATAGCTGGGGAGACAGAGAATTACAAGAAACCGAAGGCAAAACTGTCAGAAAGGGGCAGCGGGCGCGGTGGTCCTATATTTATGCCTAAGGTTGTGCTGGACACCACCCACTACTAGCATTTCGAGGCTCGTTTCCACTACGAGATCTGCCCAACACTCCGAAATTCCCCTGACAAATCTGACCGAGGACATATCTGGTCTCTATCTGCCTCTTCATGTCTGTTTCCAACACACTCAATTGCCGGGGTGGGCCACCCAAAGGGGCCAGGATCGACCTCTTTGTTTCTGTCTGTTTCTGAACCCTGATCGGCAGGTCGAAGCGATCATTTTGATCCGTACCACTCCCTCCCCATCCAGTATGCCTACTGCCGAGCACCTTCTAGCTCCCCCCAATATCCCCCTCTCCCCCGTTGCCTTCGTCTTATTGTCCTTTTTCTTCCTTGACATTTCGCGTGGCTGGTCAATCCACCCAGCCTCGTCTCCAGGCGTTTGATAATGGCACGGCCAACTTGCACAACAGAATCGCCATGGCACCCGGGTGACTGCTCTCCCCTCTTCGTTTGTTTCTGTTTTGTTCTTTTTCCTCCATTGGTTGTCTCAGAACTGACATTTTCGCCAGCGCCTTTTCTGCCAGCATTCATTGGACGGAGCAAGACAAGCGTGATGTGTTGGCGGGATCCGGCATATCCATCCACGTTAGCAAACGCCCACGGTAAACCCTTGGTCACTCTCTCGTCCCAACAAACATGGCCGAAGCGTCAACTCGAGGCGGTGTGAATGCTCGAGTGGTCACTCTCCGGTTTTTTTCAACTGTTGATACCCGCCAACAGCCGATGTCGACATCACCTACTGTAGTGTGCCTAGCCCTGGTGGCCTTGGGCCCAAACGCCCGCTGTGGCTTCTATCACAAGAGAGAATGGGGTGTTTGGGGTTCTTCGCTGGAGATATCACATGCTCGAAAGCAATATCGCCTTGTCTGAGTTCTTCCCTCAGTCGACGCTATGCCCAGTAACATGGCGTTGGAACGTGGCTGATTCCCAAAGTGGTCTTGCATCACTCAGGAGGAGGTCTCTCTTTCTGGGACAGCCATCATACACCAGTGAGCGAAATACAAACAAACGCGCACGCAGATAGTAACCACAGTCAAGGTTTCGAGGAAATTTATATTGTAAGTGTCACACTCTCAACCAAGTCCCCTGCCCTCCCTCTTTGCGCCACTTACCACTCCTCCTGCCGCCAAACCAAACAGTTAACACCTTGGATGTTTCTCTCTGACAGGTCGCCATGTTTCGGAAGTGAGGCTTTCACCGCCGGGTGTAACCATGGCGTTTTGTTTGTGTTTGGTTGATGCCTTGCGGGGAGGCATGGGAGGCGAAGGAAGTGGGAGTGCCAGCGAAGGAGGGCATGTGACTCACTCCCCCTCCCCCGAGCTGTCAGCAGGTTGGTCTTAATGCCATTCAATCATTGCTATACAGGAAGGCTCACCGTCCCGATGGCCCTCTCAATCAGGTAGAAGGACTGTGGCCGTATTCATGGGAGGTGTTCTGCACCGAGCGAGTTGGCGTAGTGAAGACTCTTCCAGCCATGTACTGTAGACTCTCCTTGTGCTGGATCAGTGCAAATTGAGGTCTGCAGTTTGCAAAGGATGCTGTGAAAGTGTATGAGTTCCCTGGGTGTCGGATAGGAGAGTCATCCATATCCCATGTGGCGGGGACATGTCTTCAAGACAGCTCGCTCCTTCACTTCGTCTGAATCTGGTCTCATCCTGGATGGCGGATCATCCTATCTTCTGGTCTTGTCAACGCGTCCAGCGGCGGATAGAGAGAGCTCTGGGTGTGTATTCCCGGAATTTTCGGTGCTTACAATTGCGCTACTGCATTCCGCTTATACGGAGCTGGTTACGTATAAGATTACTTTCCAAACTTAGTACCTTCGAGCAGTGGTATCACTTCGGGGATAACCACCAAATCTTTCGAGGGAAACAGTCCGTATCTCCAAGCTTGTTCCCTGCAGCTTTTCGTTGCTCACTGTGGGGTCCTCAAGCTGGTTCTCCCATCTTTTTTTTCTAGGGCGTGACGCGTTTTTCTCGTGGGCGTGATCGGCAGCCACGGGTCATTGGAAATCTCATGCTCTCTTTCGGTCGCTGAGTGCGTGTACGATACCAGTGTGTGTGTTAGCGGGGCTCTGGATGGTGTAGTCCTCCGGGGCGGTGTCGTCGGTGGCATGCAGAGCCTCACAAGGACACACCGAAACTGTTCACCTGCTCGTGTTTTCTTGTCCATACTCGTAGATTTGTAGTTTGAGCCCCGTCTGCCTGACAGGATTCACTTCTAGGACTGACTGTCTGTGAGTCACGTTTCCTGAGGGTTGCAATTGGGGTTCAAATGCTAACAGCCACGACAGAAAGACCCAACCCTAACCCTAACGCGCATTGGCGCCTGAGTGTGCCTGAGCCTAAAATTAGCACAACGCGGAGGAGTTTTCTCGTCACCAGAAAACGGAAGAAAACCACTGCGACAGTTTGTGAGAACAATACCTGAGCGGAAACAAGTCACTTCTGATGGGGAGGGGAAGTAACGGGACAAGGCGCAGGTGAAGGGAGGAGGTTTAGTGATTTTCCGTGAGATGCCTGCAACCAACTGGCTGCGATTGGCTCTCACCTCTCACCGAAGGTACAGCCCCCTCCTTGATTACACGCCGAGCCCAAAACATCCTGTCGACCTGCCACCGAAATGGGCCAGACCAGGCTGAGATATCCAATGTCCACCAGGCCACAGGGCATGTGAGCACTTGTGTGTGTGTCGTTCCGGCGACTTCTGAGTCAGACTTGGTTGAGAGAGACGGCTCTGCAGACTTACGAGAGAGAGAACACGAAGGACCGATCATCTGGCAGACAACAACCGGCGAAGGGGAAACTCCCGTCAGTGCAGAGAGGGAGTTTCTACGGTACAGGTAGTAGTATGTGGAGAATTTGACCGCCGCTTCCTCTCCCTTCCCGGATTACTGCGTTCTTTTGGAGAGTATTTCCCCCCCCTCACCCCCGCAGCAGACATCGGATCGAGATCTCTCTCTCTCTCTGTGCGTCTCTGTGCAGACTTTTTTGGATATGCACACCCGAGTCGGAAGAAGAGTGGTGTGGAGGGCGCGCGCGCGAACTGATTTGTGGTGGTCTGCCGGCGCATGCAAGCGCACTGACGGCGGGTCAAGAATTCCGGGCGTCAAAGAGTTCTCGGCTGCTTTGTGTGTCTGCCGTTGAGAGTCTGTTGGAGGAGTTGAGCCCAAAAGGAAAGGGGAACACTGAAGACAATGCACATACGTGGATCTGGCAACCGGAAAAGGGAGACGGCGTACAAGACACTCGTCCATAGGTGTACCATTACTCGGTATTATGTGTACGGCGGTACCAGGCCGGGGCATTTTGAAGTGCCTGTAACCTTATTGTTGTCTCTTCTTCCCGCTGAGCTACGGTTCCGGTAGAGGGATGGGCTTTGAAATTCATAGCCCTCCCCCAAAAAAACAGGATTCTTCAGTAAGTGAACGGTACCGCCCCCCGTATACCAGTGCAGCGTAACGCCATCTATACTGTGGGGGCCGCCGAACTGAAGATACCTCCGAGTTCGGGCCCTGCGTTGTGAGTATATTACTGTAACAGATATGAGGCTCGTGACCAGCACTCAAAACTTTCTTGCTCCAACCTGGGAGCAACAGCTTCTGTTGATTGCAGCGAATGTCTTAGGGACGACCACGGTTGGAATCTGCGTCAGATTCTTCCGGACTCAAGCGTCATTAGTTAGTTGAGTTGGAAGGGCTCAATTCCGCTGGATTCCATTTCATATGGTGGAAATTACAGGTATAAAGAGCCTCGAGCGGGTAAGATATGTCGATGGGCGACAAACAAAGAAGACCAGACTGATTCTGCTTCGCTTTCGCACAAGCTGGTTCCTAGCCGCCCACAGCGCAAATTCGGATACTGGGAGGAAGAGGTGTGTCCTGAAGGACTACGATTTGAAAGCGGATAGCTTGCGAAGCCTTCAAAAATGAGGGACGACTTTAGACGAGATTCGACAGAAGCGTCGTGGATTCTTTCTTGACCCATCTCACTGCCGAACTCAGCCAGACTCGGTACCTGAGTAGTACTTACCACAAAGAAAGAATAGTCTACGAAAGAGTTCTTTTTGGGAAGCCGGCGACGGAGCTCTCTGGGAGACAAGTTCATTGGGGGATAAGATAACGAAGGCTACATATCAGAAGGTTACTTGCCGTGTCGTGTGGCTGACGACCAAGGGCCCGAAGAAGAACAGACGCCAGGAACCTGGAATAAAGGAAATGATGAGAAGAGGCTGTCATTAGGATTTCCAGACTTGCACTTCGAAGCAGCGGATAATCTGGATTAGCAAGAACCAGGATTTTGTGCACCTCAGCTTCCTTCCAAGAAGCCGGGGGAATACGAACCTAGCAGAATGAAATTACCAAGTCACTTTGTAGTTCTGGGTGCATAATGTCGGTACCTCGCGCAAAACCCCCAAAAATCGAGCCGCGTTATTTGAAAGCAAATTTGAATCGGACAGCGCGCGTTGTTTTCCAAGGCCAACATTAAAAAACAGATGAACCAGTCCGTATTGGGCTTAGCGCGGGTGAAATACACACAGCGCTAAAAATGCAACGCCGACCGGTCTTGGCAGGGGGAGAACAAGACGAAAGAGAGAATAAAAGATTGCAGCTTGGTCGTTGCTAGCCAGGAAAAAAAAAAACCGGTGCCGGGCTATTTTTGACATCTTCGTACCTGCATCAGCGCGCGGCTGGGACAAAAAAAGCGAGATGTGCCAGATATTTCGAACGTTCGTCTGAAGTCTTTTAAGCTTTCGCCCTTTATGCTCACCGGGTTGGGGAGTATCTTGAAAGCAGAAGTAATCAATAAAAAAAGGGAACAAGCAAGCTGATGATCTACGTTGTGCTTAGACTTTTATGGACCTTGCGGTATTCTCTTCTGCGCTGGCGGACTGCTCAACGCATTGGAGGAAGACTTGTCAACCAGGCCAAGTACTCCCCGTGCCTGGCAACCATACAAAAGCTACATGCCAGACGACCGACCCAAAGCCTCCTATTTCTCTTTCTCTCTCTTTTTTTTGCCTTTGTATACCCGGGAATTGCGAAGATCGCCTTTTGGATTGGCCGGGGGGATCCAGGGAAATTGCACCTGGGCTAGCCAATGATACCAGGCGGACTCTGCGGATTGCACCTTCCCTGCAACTCTTTTTTCTGTGATCTTGTCGTATCCGCGGATATTTTTTCTTCTTCGTTTCTTTTTTCTTTCTGGAGGCACGAGGGGAGAGACGAGACCGATCGAGTGTGTTATACAGGACGCCGTCCTCCGTAGCTATTCGAGTAGGCGCCCAGCTGGTCTCAGCCGCTGATCGGAGTAGGACACCGGGTATTCACCTGCATACTCCGTATGTCGCGCGCTTTCGGCGCCGATATGTTAGTGTTCATCGTGTGTCCGGTACAGTATGGACAAACAGTGTCCACAGGTGATGGTTCTTTCCTCTTTTGCCCCATGGCCCCCTGCTCATGCCATATCAAGCAGTTTCCACCCTTGCAGGCGCCGAGCCCAGCCTCGTTCTTGCCCTCGTTTCTCATGTGGACGCTCATTTCCCGCCGACCATGATAGCCAGCTTTGGGGACCTGCACTATTTTGTCGGGGCTCCACAACTTCCTCCTTGTTGGGTTGACTTGACTTCCTTCCCCTTCTTTTTTTTGGCCGGGGTTTGCCGCTTCCTTGCACAGCCTGGTCGTTCCTTCTCTTTGGTGTGTGTGTGTGTGTCTTTCCCTCCGCACCGCGCTGCTCCTTCCCCCCCCAAAATCTCGCTCTCTGCCCAATTGCTCTGGGTGGGCCTTTGCCAGAGTTGCATCGAAGGAAGGGCAGGAGACAGAGGACAGTATGCCGGGTCTCTCTCTTAATTACTTCTTCCCCCCCCCTTCTCCCCATTTTTTCAAAATTCTTCTTTTTTTCTTTTTCCTTTTTTCCCCTTCACCCCTTCTTGCCGCCCTTTTTGTTTTTGCCAGTTTTCGAGGCTTGACATCTCTCCGTCAGACTTTGACAAGAGCCGATTTTGGTCTTTTGGGAACTTGCGAATCCCTTCACACTCATTTTCACTCTTTTGTTGATGTTTATTTATCTTTGCTAAATAATGTCCTGGATTTAAACCACCAGCTTTCATTCATTTTCATAAAGCCTGGGATTTATTCCGTCCTCTCTTTTACACTTGCAAGACCTTATTCGCTCACTTAATAATCGATCTCTCTCTCTCTGTCTCGATAACACTAATCGTCGTTGACTGCTCCGATCACGATCTACACTCGTTAAATTTTTATTCGCTGTTCAGCCCGATTAATATTCAATAATTGCCAAAAACGCTCAAATCTCTCTCTCGTTTAAGTATGTTGCCTTTTCCGCTGGAGTCGCTTTTTTTTGTTTTGTTTATCATGCGCCGGATCGACTTGGTTTTTCTGCTATTTAGCCCTTCTTCGTCCCGTTTCTGGTCACTACTGGCATTCCAGAGCTTGGCCTATTGTCTCTATTGTTCGGCTTAGACTATTGCACTGGAATGGCAGTATCTCCGAAATCGAGTGCTAAAGAAGTGCTTTACATGGAATATTCCACACCTTGTGTCGCACCATCTTTGACTCTCTTCGAACTCCCATGGATGAATCCGGAAAACACTGTCTGCATCTGGAGGCACAGGCTCCCAGTCATGATGAGTGTCTGCAACAGTGTCATGATGTTACTGAGTGCTCGATTGCTAACGGACGACCTCACATCTAATTTAGTCTTGCTATTCTTAATTTCTTTGAGGACCACCTAACTTGGTCTTCTCGCCATCCAAAAATATTCCACCTGCCAAATCTTCACCGGAGTACTTAATAATTTTCGATACTTTTTTTCTGCCAATCATGCCTTCGATTCGCAATCTTCTCGCCCGCGACCCCGAGTCGTACAGCGGCGAGAACACCCAGAACCGCATCAACCTTGCCATAGGCATCATGGGCCTACTTCTGTTCGGAACCGTGCTCGCCAGCAGCCTTCTCCTCCTCCGCCGCTACCGCCAACGGCAGATCGCCATGGAGTCCATGGCCAACCAGTACGAGGATGCCCCGATGCGTGGCGGCGCCCTCACCATCCAGACCACCGACAAGCACGGCCGGTCGAGCATTCTCGTCATCAGCAAGGACGGCCAGCCCATGCTGTCGAACCCCAACTCGCCGCCCCACTCGCCCGACAACGTGCCCGAGATTCGCATCACTTTCCCCGATGAGCAGGACGAGGCCGGACGCCACAAGAGCGGCCGTGTTGTTGTCGTCCGTGTTGGCGAGTCGACCATCGGCATGGAGCCCATCCGCGAGGAGCTGCCGGCCTACGAGAAGGACAGCAAAACCCAGTTCTATTCTATTGATATGAACCAGATCGGTGGCCTCCGTGAAAAGGAACGTCCTCAGTACAACTGAAGTAGCTTTGCCAATTCCCCGGCTAACTGAAAAGTGCCAATATCGGGAAACCACTCACTTCTTTCTGTCTCGATTTCGTTTCTTTTAAAACCACCGCCATTTTCCTCTTTTATTTCTGGCATAGATGGCATGATCCCGGCCGGCGTCTTGCTCATTTTCATCTTTCTTTTTTCTGCATTTCGAAACTCCCGACTTTAGGACATCGATGTCCGTTCGGTTGTTATCGAGCTGGCTCGTTTTGACAGGCTCGCCCACCAATTGAGTCCTTTTTTCTCTTTAATTTCTTTGGTTTTGGTCTGTCTGGACGGGGCTCCTCAACGCAAATATCTCTCCCGAGGAGTTTACTCGTTTCTTTTCTAGATTCACCTGGCAATTACGAATCTAAGCACACGTTTGCTTTACAAATTTTGTTGTTTCTGGAGAGAGTCGGGGGCAGCTTGGCTGCTCCCTCGTGTGTGTTCTCTGGAATCGAAGCTTCCCGCCGCTCGCTTCACTCGAACTGTACTTTCTGGATACCCCACCACCACCACTCTTGGGCGTGTCTGGAGACATGGTTGTCTCTTGATATCAGGATACAGGGTTCTGCGTTGTCGATTTCTCTTTCTTTATTTTATTTCTTACTAGCCTCCTTTTTTGTTTCCTTTTCTTTTCTTCCCCCGGTTCTGGGGGCCTGGAGTAATCACTGCGGCTCTCCAGGTTCATGTCCGCAACGAAACCATCATAAAACACTTACAAATCCCTCTGGACTGGGAGCTACAGTTTTTCAAAGGAGACCCGGTTTGACGACGACCGGACTAGGGTTTAAAAAAACAGCAAAAGGTTTCGAGGGGACGGGTCGCCCGCCCCTCTCCGCCTCTCGTCCTTCCTGTGTCTGTCTGTGTGTCGGCTTTCGACTCTTTGACCTGCTAATTACCGCCTGTTCATATATCTCTATGCATTGTACCTACTGCTCAATGTTACAGCAGGTGCATCTGTACAAATAATAACATCTCAGAGAAAAACGCCCTATCTGCCATGCCCGTGTCGCCATGTGAACGAAGATTCTGATGAGAAGAGGGGAGAGTGCTTGTTTGTGATTAACTCGATGTCGTCTGACTGTTGAATCTCTTAGGTACCTGGACGAACCGGCACCCCCCGCGTCTACGGAGACGCGTCCTCGGCTCGGGGCATATCGGCGGCCGCTTGTCGAAATCAAACACTCTTCGATGCCCCCGCTCGGGAGGGGAGGTTCTGGAACAAGCAACGAATAAGTCATATCCCCAACGCAGCGGCTGACCCATCTACGTGTCTTGGGCCTGCTGCCGTTTCCGCGAAGGAAGGAGCGACGGAGCTGGTCACTTCCGGCGGAAGCTTCGTCGGGGGTGTTAAGTTTCGCCACTGCGAAGGGAAGGCGCGGCGGTTGGGATTAAGCGCGACCAAGCGCGCTTTGATACTTCGGCAAAACAACAAACCGACGGCCGCAGGCGCAGGCGGTGACGCAGGCGGTGGCGCGACTGCAGCGACTGCTTTGCCGAAGAGCACCACGGCGCTCTGCGGCGGTTTTTTTTTGTTGAGACGCCGGACCCATGCTAGCTGAGGGTGGTTAAGCTCAAAATTCTCTGGGTCGCTTATCTGGCAAGAACACGTCGGATCTTGTGCCGTGCAATAGTTTTTTTTTTTGCACGGCGGTGGTGAGTGGGCGTGATGGAGAGTGCGTTGAAGTGTTGGCGGGTCTCCGTGACCCGGGCGAGGGGGGGGCCCGGAGCAAGCTCGGGCGGGTCCGCACCGGCCCCGGATGGCCGCCACTGTGGACGTCGCGCCTCCGGGCCACTGGCCTTCCCCTGCCGGCCAGCGGAGAAGGAAGGGGCGAGCTTGTCACAGTGAGGTAGGTGGCTGTTGCGTCGCCGTCCTTCATCCCTCCGCTTGTGTGTGTGTGTGTGTGTGTGTGTGTGTGTGTGTGTGGTGGCGAGCTGCGGGGGGATCTGTTCCTTTGAATACGAGCGCGAGAGGGCACTCGGTTTCTATTGGGCCAAACCCGCCAAGATACAGCCTCCGTGAAATTTCAAAACCGGGAGGTTGATTTTTTTCTTTTTGTTGAATTGATGGCTGGCCAGCTGGCCGACTGGGCTGCGCGGACTATGCCTCTCTGGGGACTTTGCCCGCAACATCAAGCGTCTTTCTGGAGGGAAAGGGGGGGTTTTGCACTCCTTGTTTGAGGGACCTGTACAAAGGGCGCGCGCGACAGGGGGTGTGCAACTGCAAGTCTCTTCATGTCGGCCGGGAGAGGGAACTTGCAAGGCGCGCGCCCTAGGTGAGGCTCTCTTCGTATTGTCTCTTCGCGTTGTCCTCGGCTTGTTCTTTTTTGTGTTATCTTGAAGAACCTCCTCGATTGGACCTTGGCGGGCGGGTTGCAGACGGGGCCTCCAGGCAGCAGATTGCTCCCAGGCTTCCACTGCGCGTCAGAATCGCGCAGCGTGTGTACGAGTGGTAGGGCCTCCACGTCCAGGATTCCTCCATCCGAGAGGGCGCTGAGTGTCATCTCTACATGTCGATGGAGGCATTGAAGTGTCTGCGCCTTGCTGAGAGGGAGGTGTGGTGTGAAGGACAGTTATACCGTGCATGTCCGGCTGCGCGCGGTCTGACAGCGCGGCGAGGGCTGCACACACACACACACACACACACACAAACGACCACCCGTGAAGCCAGTTGACAACAGCTCAACAATTCCCAACCTGTGCTCTCCTTCTCCATCGAGCCAAAGCCCCCTCCCCGAGCTTTCCCGGGTGTCCCAAACCCTCGGGTTACGCCCCGCCGTCCTGACCTCGACTCGCTGCGGCCGGTTCTGCGACCGGCGTGTTCTCCATTTTTTCTCTCTCTCTCTTTCGTTCTTATATCGACGGGATTCTTCAAAGGACGGTTGGTTCGTTGGGGCGTACGGAGTGGAGCGTCCGGAATTTGCAATTGTTGGTGCCTAATGCACATCTGCGCGATTGCGAGAAATGAGGGGCAAAAAACCGACAGAGACGACAGTTCGAGGATGCTAGAATTATTTTTCTTTTTTTCGTGAGGTTTTATCTTTTGTCGGATGGCCTTCTCGGTGCATTATTTTAGGAGTCTCCGGGGGCTTTTTTGGAGGCCTATAACCGACAGCGGTAGTTTTTTAACGTCCGATGTCTTTTTGTTAGTGGTGGGGCAACACGGACGCCACTTACGGCTTCCGTCGTTTTTTGGCATTTGGGTTCCCACCAATCCTGTTCAGGGAGCATAGTTACACACCCTCTGCATACTACCAAAACAATTACTCTATGACCCACCGCAGGCAAATCGGGACTGGCAGGCTCTTCCTGCACGGCTGGCTGACTTGGCGGGCACATTTGAGGTTTCGCTCGCCGCGGGTGCAGTCCCGGCAGACAGACGCACGTTCACCGACACTTGAGAGAGAGGCCCAGGGTTGGCTCAAGCTGAGAAAGCAACCGGGATATATGCCGATACAGTCTACCCCGTAGTACAGTACAGTACAGTAGGCGGGCGTGCTATCCCATTTCTGCCCCCCCCCCCCCCCCTGGCAGCGTAGCTTAGAGGCACGCTGGATAAGGAAGAGAAGAGCGGTGTAGGAGGCGCAGGAATGGGGAGAGGGCTTGTTTGTAAGTTTGCGGGCTTGCTAGGGTGCATGTAAGTGTGCTGGCTGTTCTTTATCTTTGACTCAAGATCCTGCATGTCCTGGCTAGCGACTTTGCCTCCCAGGTGCACACACACACACACGCGGAAAAGCAGCCATTTGCTGCGAGGGCGGCGTTCTGACGCGAGACTGCGGCGGGCTCGTCAGGCATCGAGCCGATCGAGCACGGATAAACATTGCAGGAAGCCCAGACAAGCGACGGAGGAGAGAGAGTGAGTGTGATGGTGCGCGATAAAAAAAGAGCTCGACGAGAAGCCCAATTGCCACCACCACAGGACAGACAAACACGGGAAATTCTGGTTATCTTGCGGGGCGGGTCCAGACCGGCCACCGCCTGCGCTGGATGTAACCACGCCCCGGCGGTCGGGCTGGGAGCGGGTGGGAACTGTTGGGCGAAGCTACGACCCAATGCGCCATAGCTCTGCTGGCATTATCTGTCGCTGTGACGGTGGTACGCTCGGACTTGTTGAAATGCCTGCGATACAGGACCTGGCCAGCCCGACTCCAAGGTGTGAGGCGCCCTCCGCCGGTGATCGGAGGCGCCTCGGCGTGCCGGTGTTGCGCGCCGTGGGGTTTGTTCGCCGGGTGGATCTTGTCGGATTTGCCGGAGGAATGCGTTAAGTGATTTCTGACTAAACACCCAGGCTCTTCTTTTATCTTGGTCAGGTACGAACGGGGCTTCTTGAAGAGGAAGGGACGGTGTGGTGTCATTAGTCACTTCCAGGGCGGTGAACAGAGCCGAAAGTACCGATACAGCATCGATGCGGCTTAATTCAGGCACAACCACACCGAACACCGAAGGACAGAGGCGTGGAATTTTGGCGAACAGGGCTGAAAAGGGGGCTACATTGCATACCTCTCCCCCTTTTTCTTTTTTATTCATTCTATCATATTTTGCCCATCCGACGCTCCGGGCTACACCGACCGGGCCAGCGATTACAATTTGCTTTCGGGGCTGGTGGATATTGCCTGCTCCCCTCGTTTCTCCAAACCAAAACCAAAAAACCAAAAAAAAAAAAAACACCAAAAAAACCATGAGCGCCGCGTCCGGACCGTCGTCGGGGACGCCCCCGGCCGCCGATGCGTCGTTTGACGCCTTTCCCCCCCTCGCCGACTACCTGCACCCGTACTTCCCGATCGGCGTGGCCGTGCCGGGGTACGTGCCGAACGCGACCTCGCTGTTCTCGATCGCCGCGGGGCTCGGCGTGCTGCTCGGGTCGTCGTGTGTTGCCGCCGTGGTGGCGGCGCGGGCCCGCACGCCGACGCTGCGGGCCGGGGAGGTGGCGGCGGTGGTGTGGTTTGTGACCTGTAAGTGGCTCTTCCCCCGGACCTCTATCTACGTGCCACGTGGTGCCTGTTGTTCGCCCTCACGTCTGTCTCTGTTAGGCAGCTTGCAGCCTCCGGACTTGCAGCCGCCTGCGCCCGCTGGGGGAGAGGAGAAGGCTGCATGGGTCAGGTTCCACAGCGGTGCACGACGCCTCTGAGGTGTTTGAGTGAGATAATACTAAGACGTTTGCAAATTTACAAAAAATAATAAAAAAATACTCCCGGTATTACAGGTGGATTTCTTCACTGTTTCTTCGAAGGTGAGATTCGACCCGCTTCTTTGCATCCCCTGGAGGCTAGCCTGGGATGCAGCCAGATCCACAGAGCCAAGGAGTGGACTCACTCGACCAGAAGCAGAGTAAACAACTTACACATCATCAACGTCCCCGTTCCGGAATCAGGATACTTCGTCCTCAACCATTCGTCGCTGCCGTCGCTGCAGACGCTGTTTGCCCAACTTTGGAAGGAATACGCGCTCTCTGACTCCCGGTACATGACGTCGGACCCGTTTGTGCTCTCCGTCGAGACGATTACCGCGGTACGAACGCTCTTCTTCTTCTTCCGCTCTTTGACACGATGCTCGCCGATTGGCCACGAGGCTAACCCCAAAAAACCCCCAATATGTGTCTGCATCTGATTAGGTGTGCTGGGGCCCGCTCTCGCTCGCATCGGCATACCTGATTGCGACGCGCTCCCCGCTGCGTCACGGCCTGCAGCTGATGGTCAGCACCGCGCACCTGTACGGCGTCACGCTGTACTATTCGACGTGCTACGCCGACGACGTGCTGCGCGGTGTCGTGTACAGCCGGCCGGAGTTCCAGTACTTCTGGGTGTACTACGCTGGCTTCAACCTGCCGTGGGCGCTTATTCCATTGGGTAAGATTTCTTCTTTTTGGAAGTCCTGCTGAGCGAGGGGGTGGCAGAGTCAACAACACTCACGATGTTGTTTTGAGCAGCCGCTGGGCTTTTCGGCTTGGTGTTTCTTTGTCGTCTCGACATGCACACACCCCCTCCATTTTCTACACATTTTCAATTCCTCCCGCATCTTTCTCTCCTGGAACCGTGTCACTTTCTGCATGCCGCTGGAGAATTCCCGGCGCCGAGAGAGACGACTTTTTCTTGTCCAACGGCCGTCATCCACGTACGACACGACCTGGCACAGGCCGAATTACAATTCTTTTGAATTTGGCGTTTGCTTTGCCCGGGCGGTTCCTTTGTCTGACCAGCAAATGCTTGAGAACTAACCAATTTGCATCTTCTTTTCTTTCGGGTGGCATGTTTTAGTTCTGACGCTGCAAAGCCTTAACGCCGTGCGTCACGCCACGGCGATGCTGGAGACTGGCCAGAAGTCAACCGATATCTCGCCAGACGACAAGAAATCCCGGTGATCGGCGATTGGCCCGCTCTTGGAGCTCCGGCCAATCGACGCGGCTTCCAGTCGACTTTCGCGGGGTTTCCCCACCAGGACCAAAGATTATCCGGGCTAGTACAGATGAAGGCTCTTTTTTTTATAATTTTTTTATAATTTCTTTTTACTTTTCTTTTCCCTTGAAGTCGTTTCTAGTTGCATCCCGAAGCGGGTGGAGCCTTTTCCAAAATTTTAATTCGGGGAAAACCCCCAAATTACAGAAACCACGGATGAGGGCGTGAGAACTGCTCACCATCCAAGCTATGTGGCGGTTTCCACCGGCATGGCCATTGGCCAGCGTGCCCCCCTTTTGTCTTTGTTGTTGATGCCGGCGGGAGGGTCACGGGGAATGCTTAGAGAAGCAAACACAAGACGCCTTCAGCCCACGCCATGACGTGGAAATGATTGAGGCCGCATGGGCAAGCAAGCCCCGGGACCGAAAGTTCAAATCCTCGGAGAGAGCGAGTGGCCCAACACGGGGGCGGGCTGGTCAGCCGCGTGGAATGGCGCGGGACTGGCCCACGACGCCTGAGGAGTCAGGGATCACCGCTCGTAGAGACGGAGAGAAGAAGTTGTAATTCAGCAGTGTCAGGATTCGATCAAAAGGACATCAAGCATTTTGGCGTGGCGAAAACAAAAACAGTGAAGCACATTCTGTTACAGGTTATCATCAACAAAGAGGCACTTACGGACGACTCTTCTTGGGGTGGGTTTCCGGGGGGGTGTGCGCCGACATGGAATTGTAAATGCGGCGTCTTATCTGCTGGGGGTCTTTCTCGTTTCGCCTTTCAGCCCTTTGGCTGTGGAATAGGGTGTTCGGACGACACGACGGAGCGCCGAGGGGGGCGGAAAGTTGCGCGCGGGATGTATCGACGTTTGTTATGAATGGAAGAGCCTGACACGAGTGAATGAAGGGCCCGAAGGACGAAAAAAAAAAGAAAAAAAAAACAACCAAAACTGTACCAGAGAAGATGGGCAAGACGGACGGACGTTGGGAAACTTTTCTGGATTGGTGTGTGTTCCTGAGGGATATATCTTTCGGTGCGTAGACTCGCGACTTATACGTACCTGGTAGATGTGGACATACGTTGGTCCCACACCCCACCACGGCATCTTTTTTTCTTCTTTCTTTCTTTTTATTTTTATTTTTTTTTCCTTCGAGGCCGCAGCCCGCGGCCTACAGAGATCTTCTTCAGCCCTGCCAGATCTTCCGAGCCCCGTTCTGGAGTCATGCACTTCCTTTTCCCTAGATTATAGTTACTTCTTTCGAAAGAGGGGGGGGCCCTTCTCTGATTGTCCCTACGGGTTCTTTCGGGAAGCCGAAAAGGGGACCGGTGACATAATGGAATCCACGCCTCGGGGTCTTTTCTCGCGAGCACACCTTTTGTAAGTACCTCCACATGTATGCTCTGTCCCCGTGGCGCCTGCCTCCTGCGTCACTCTCACGCTGTTTTTGTACTTTCTCAAATTGTTTGTTCCCTCCTCCATATGTGTGATGTGCTAGCCCACAATTCTGGCAGGTGCAGAAAGGGCAGGAGCGGGCCTATTCCAGAAGGCGTC
This sequence comes from Knoxdaviesia capensis, assembly GCA_001510575.1. NCBI lineage: Eukaryota > Fungi > Ascomycota > Sordariomycetes > Microascales > Gondwanamycetaceae > Knoxdaviesia > Knoxdaviesia capensis. Next base: position 1,046,547 of record LNGK01000005.1, read on the forward strand.
TAGCGCCAGTATCTTCCTGGACGTGGGTGGTCAAGTGGCAAGTCCGGATAGTTGAATAAAACCGTGCACGTTCCATCGCACCTGAGTGAACTAACATGCACAAAGACTTGGGGAAGAAGGTCCGGTATATAAATATAAATATATATATATTTATGTATTTTCACCCGCTGGCTTCCCTCGTATTCAATCAGATAATCATAACATGATGATCTGATGTAACATGTATTGATGTCCTGCTGTTGATTCTCTCCATCCGGTCTCGGCGAAAAACGGCGGTGGCGGGTGAACCCGCGCAGCTGTGGATTCTCCCAAGTGGGAGTTCCCACTTTGTGTCCTTTGAACAGTGGGCTGGCTTCCGTCTGACAGACGAAAATCAGCCGGCCGGTTCTGAAACCCACAGCTGTTATCCTTTTTTTGACTTCCGTTTGATGTCGGTTTCGCGGCCTGCCGCTGGAAGGACAGGTTTCTGGCCATCCAGAAGAGGGAGAGAGAGAGAGAGAGTGTGTGTGTGTGTGACAGATAATATTAATAGCGTTTCGAGAACACACACACACACATTTGGCATGAGCAAGGACTTTCTATTGTTTGTTCGTCCTTTTATCCCTCTCCCATCTTGGTATCCCGAATCATGCCGATCGACAGCTGTGAGTGAGGCCCGTCGTATATATCCATCCATCCAGTCACAGCGCCCACCTGCTCGTAGTGGGACATACCTAACCACTTCCGGCACAGACACACACACACACACCCGCCCCCCCATTGTTTGTTTGGGTGGGCCATTTTCAATGTAACCCTCCCCCAAGTTTGGATAGGAGCCAGCCTATTTCGGTGTCGTCGTATCTCGCAGTACTCCCCTAGTATCTCTCTCTCTCTCTTAAGAGAGTGTGTGGTGGCAGTGTAAGTGCTGGAGTGTGGCCTCAACAATATGTGCCCGTCACCTTATCTCAACTTCTATACGAGCATCACACGGTGGTACTTGGCCACGGATGGTCCCTTTGCCTGCAAGTTCTCGCATCGCCACTCTTCTGTTCTCTCAAACTCATCACATACATGCTCGAGACTGGATACAATACTACTGAGAACAAGACTGAATCATCGACTAGCCGCGCACCTGCAAGAGGCCCTTTTCAGTAAAACCCGCAGCTCGTCTATTCACCTACTCACAACGCCCAGAATTGCCGCAACCTGCCTCCTCCCCTCCCTCCCCACCCAGCCCCCCAATTACCGCTGCCCCCACGAGGCGGCCTTTGGGAGTCTCCTTTGTATGTAATGGACGTTAGTTTTCTTTTCTCTTGATTTTCTTTTCCTTTTTTTATTCATTCATCAAATGCACATACATGTCCTTAAAGGGTCTCTGAGGACGATTACGGGGGGCCGGGCCTGTCCGCGTTCACACCTGCATCCCCCCCTTACCACTGCACTGCTTCACTCCAACAGTCGGTGTAGAACTCGGCACACACATTCTTACTGTACAGTACATACCTTTATCTGCATGCCGGAGAGAGTATGTGCGACCAGGACAGCCTTCGATTGGCCGGATTAGGAGTCTTATGTGCATGAGATACACAAACTTTGAAAGGGGGCCTTTTTTATTTTATTTTATTTTATTTTATTTTATATTTTATACGACTTCTTTAATTTTCTATCTAGCACTCACACACTGGAAGCAGAAAAAGGAAAAACGGCACACTTCGAAAAAAGACGCGAATCTAAATGAAACGCAGTAGAAGCAAGCAAGCTAGAAAAGAAAAGATAAAAAATGCGGACGAAATGTATATGTATGTCGAAGCGGAAAAAAAGAAAAAGAAATCCCTCGTGAAACCCCAGAGCGGACAGAGAGAAGAAAAAGAAGGGGAGATTCCCAATTTTAAAACCCCAGACCCGGCAACAAAAGCACAAAGAAACCAACACTGAACGAATAAATCGCAAAGAGGAAAGGGGAAATGTAGCACAAAAGGTGACGAAAACTAACCGATGTGCTCGTTCTAAAAAAAGACATGGACTATCAAATTCTTCGAAGAAAAAAATAAAAACCTAATTCGCGGTGTTTTGCTCCGGAAGTTAGTTCTTCTTGGGGAGCACATCGACTTCGAACACGGGGATCGACGCGCCCGAGAACAGCGAGTCGAGGTTATCGTCGATCTCCTTGAGCTCGTAGCTGACGCCCTCCATCTGCACCGCCCGCACCTTCGACTCGCCGCCCTGCACTCCGGCAATGCGCTCGGCCGTCACCATGACCGACGCCTTGCTGGGCAGCACGTAGGCAATCGACGTAATGTCGCCCTTACCGGGCTGGCACACGCGCAGCCGCGCCGGCAGGCGCGGGCGCGGCGGGCTGAGCGGCGGCTGCGGCGGCGGCGGCGGGCTGAGCGGCGGCGGCGTGGAGCGGCTGGTGCCGGCGGCGATCGGCTTCGGCCCGCTCGGGACCGGGAGGTGGCCGCCGATGGTACGCACGCTGGGCGCGGGGATGGCTGGCGGCTGCGGCAGGACGCTGCGCATCGGCATGCTCATGGGGCGGCACATCGGCGGGCGGACACCGGCGTTCGGCGGCGGCGGCGGCGCGCGTGCGGAGACCGGGTGGGGCGGCGGCGGCGGCGGCGGCGGCGCGCTTGCAGAGACCAGGTGGGGCGGTGGGCGCATGGGCCAGGCGGGCAGGGTGCGGTTCACGGGCGCGGGGAAACACAGGCGCGGCGGCATGGAGGGCGGCAGGGCCATCAGCGGCGGCGGCGGCGACATCGAGCGGCCGGCGCGGCGTTGCTGGTGCTGGTGCTGGTGCTGGTACTGGTGGTGGCGGCGGCGGCGGTGGTGGTTGCGGCCGCCAACCATGACGGACTCGCCGTCGGAGTCGCTGGACCCGTCGGACAGGCTGTGCACGGTGTCCGAGGCGTCGGAGTCGGACACGTCGGAGCCCGACAGCGCGGCGGAGCCGTCGCGGCGGCCGCGGGTCTGCGGCTTGAAGTTGAAGCCGTTGAGGGCGATGTGGTCGTGGGTGGCCTTGGCCACCTTGGTGTTGAGGGCCGTCAGCGCCTCGGCCTGGAAGCTGCCGCTAGCCTCGAACATCAGCGACCGGCGCGAGCGGTAGGTCTTGACGGCCAGAGCCCGGTACTCGCCCTTGTCGTCGCAAGTCACCGACACGGTGACCTCGGCGCCTTGGGGACATTGAAGCCGGCAGTTTGCTGGAGCAGGGCCGGGTTAGAGAGACGGGAACATTCGTGAGAGAGACTGAGAACAGCGACGGAGCGCGGGCGAGAAGAGAGATGAACAAGCAGGCCGGGAACAAACCTTCAATGTTATAGCGAACAGCTGGATCTATCGCTCCGAGCAGCATTTTGGCGAGGAAATTGTCGAGAGGAGGTAGAGGAGGTTGGAGAAGAGAAGAAAAAAAGAAAAAAAAGAAAAAAAAAGAAAAGAAAAGGGGGCGACGACAATGGCGATGATCGATGGACCAATGCAGGAGATATAAAAATGCCGTTAACGGGGGATTGAATGTAGAGAGGGAATGAGTAATAAGCTCGTTTAGATGAATAACCTCGCAATAGAGATAAGAATTGAGGACGCGGAGGGCAGGAGCAGGAAAAGGAAGGAAGGAGACTGGGGATAGCTGGGAAAGTCCGCCAGGGGAAGGAGCGAGACGGGATGTATATATATATAGATAGAGATGCGGACAGTTGCTCGGAAGAGACACGACCGCCCTCATCTTCATCATCGTCCAGGCCTTTGGAATGGGCCATTGGTTGTGTGTGGACCACATACTGTTCTGTCCTGTACTGTCCTGACTGCATAGTGAGTGAGCGAGGAACACTGTATTGGCCCAGGCTGCGATGGCCGGCCAAACAAGGTGCGATTGGGCGTGGGGGAGATAATGTGTGGGTAGACGCTTGTTGGGTGGAGAGGACGGGTGTGGCCATAGGCAAGGATTCTTCCTGGAGGGGGGGGGGTGTGTCTAGCGGTGGAAAATTGTATTTTGGGACACTAGAAATTGGAAATTGTAGATTCAGAGTCGAGACACTTTGCCCACCCTTCCCCCAACAACTTCGACAGACTGTGCTGTACAGTCCTGTACAGTACTCATTGCACACACATGCTCGGCTCGGAGTCTTTTGGTTCTTTGTCTTCTTCTCTGGCGGTGGCTTCGCGGTATCAGGCATTTTCGAGTGCTTCCGATCCCGATGACGACGGGGGCATGGCAGCCACATTGACGTGTGTTTTGCATCCTCCTGAACGCACGTACATGTGCTCCTACGCATGGCACTTTCTTCCATCATGAAGTCGTGTGGGAGACCTGGCCATGGCATCGAACGAGTGCCATAAACATGCTCTGCAACGAAGAGGGAGAGGGCGAGGGAGTCCCGGAGGGATCCAGAACCCCTTTCTATCTAACACGAGAACAGCCAAACCCCTGAGGAAGAGGGAGACTCTTCTCAGCTGGGGCGCATTGGGACCAGGGTTGGATGTGAATAAAATGCGGAAACGCTAGGCACACACACACACACACTTCTCTCGGAACACGCCAGCTAATCTCGTTAAGAAGGGGTCCCTAACCGGCAGCCCAAAACTAGCGGTGACTGGCAGCGGGATTGAAGTGGTGGTGGTATTCCTGTTGTAGGAGCGTGATTGGGGAAGCGGAATACAAATAAAATCAAATAGGAAATAAGATGAAAAAGAACCAAAATAGCTTCATGAACGAGACGGAACGGCAGAGACACTTTGGCAGCAACTAGAGCAAACACACCCACTTGCTCGTTCGATCCGTCCGGAACATTCCTCGCACACCGCTCCCACACCGAGACACCACAGTAGATAGATATGTGTGTGTGTGTGTGTGCTCTGAACTGGAAGATCTGGAACGCTGTCTGAAACTGTCCAAGACACCGTCTCTCTCTCTCTCTCTCTCTCTCTCTCTCAGAGGACACAGAGGGGCACTTACCATGTCTGCTCTCTCTCCTGGTGTTACCGCGGCCTCTCCAAACCAATCCGGCGTCTAGTGTACACGTACATACAGTACAGAGTAGTAGGCAGGTGAAGGTTACTTGGTGTTCCCCCTGCCACGAGCCCACGGACGAATCTCCCAACTCCTGGAATTACATACAGTATTCCACGGCGGCTGGGAAAGTCAACGCCTCCCACAGACACACCATGGCTATTCTTTCCCCCACCACTGGTCCTATCACACACACACACATACTCTTCTCTCAATAGCAAGAGACACACACAAACGGAAGCGGCATAGCACCTCGCTTTTTCATTCCCGCTCAACGCCCTCCGTCCATGGACGGTATCTGTACTCGCAATTTCCCACTCCCGTCAGCCGCTTGAACAAACACACACACACATACACGCACACACACACACGCACACACACACACACACACACACACACACACATCGTCTGTCTCCCCGGGCTTCCGCTTCCTATCACCTGTGTATCATTAGCTGGTCCCCTGTCCGTACTCTCTCTCAAGACCTCCTCAACCCCCCCCCCCAGTCTCCCTGCTGTCTCTCTGTCCTTGTATCACCTCCCCCCTGGACGGGATCCCCAATCCAGAAATGCCAAAAAAGACAAAAAGAAAGGGAAAAAAAAACAAAAAAAAAGAAAGAGGTGAGACCAAGGGACAAGGGGGGTAAGGGGAACGAAAAGACTCGTACCGACAACGGCGTATCTATCTATCTAACTAGCCTACTGCAGATCAAGCTGCAACCGCTCCAGCCGCGCCGACACCGCCTCCACCAGCATCGTCTCGCGATCCAACATGCCCTTGACCTGCTCCAGCCGCATCCGCCGGATATCCGCCGGCACCCGCGGCTGCTGGCCGCCACGCCCCATCGGCGACGCCAGGAGTGCGCTCTTCGCCGGCGATGCCCGGCCCGGGGTCGACGGGGCGCCCGTAGTCGTATTGCCAGTCGCGGCAGCAGCAGCAGCAGCAGCAGCCGCCGCTTCGGACGCCGCCGTCGCACGCTGCACCCGCCGTGCCTCGTCCAGCAGCTCCGATGCCACCCCGGCCACCTCGTCCAGCCGGCGCCAGGCTTCCTTCGTGCGGCCGGCGGTCACCGGCGGGAGACCCGCCGACGTCGGCGGGGACGCGGACGACGCCGCTGCCGCCGGGCCCAGCAGGTTCGCCTCCAGGTGCCGCAGCTCCGACGCAAACGCGCGCTCCCTGGCACTCAGCCCGCGCTGCGCCGCATGGCTCGCCGTCTTGCGCAGCGTCTCCAGCCGCTGCGTGAGCGCCACCTGCCGCTCCTGCGCATGCGCAATGCGCCGCTCGATGCGCTCATTGTCCGTGACCGGCTCCTCGTGGCTGCCGCCGCCGCCGCCGCCGCCGTTCCCGTCTCCGCCGCCGTTCTGGTGATCCGAGATCTTCCAGATCTTGCTGCGCGTCTCCGCGGCCTTGCGCGCCTCGGCCGCCATCTCCGCCTGGATGCGCTGGCACTTGACAAACAGCTCGGCCGCCGCCACGCCCAGCCGGTGCGTCTGCTCGCTCAGCATCTTGTGCACGTCGGTCAGCACCTGCAGCGTCAGCGGGCTCAGCCGGATCTCCTGGCTCACGGCAACCCGGTACTTAGACATGCGGAGCCGGTCAAGCAGCACCGGCAGCGTGTTGGGCCGGTCAAATTCGTGCGACACCGCAAACGCCGGCCGCGGCTCGTACGAGAACAGCGGCTGCACTGCCGCGCCGTCTCCCTCACCGCCGTAGTTGATCGTGTCGTCGCCGTCACCGCTGGCACCGCTGCTGCCCAGCTCCAGGGACTCGCGGGTGGGCGCCACGCGCACATCCTCCTGGGGGGGCTCGAAAATCAGCGCAATCGGGTCCCACGACGTGGCCGACAGCACTCCATACCCCACATCAGGATCGTTGAACGAGACACAGGCCGCCAATGGGACCGAGGGATCCGCAGATCGCTGCATGTAAAGTCTCTCGCGAACGGAGTTGTTGCCATTGGCCAGCAGGCCCAGCCGGAACTGCGACCCTGCCCCCGCCTCGTTCAGCTCACTGTCGAGTCGCACCGCCCAAGGCTCCAGAGAGAAATATGTGATTCCTGCGTGGTGAGTCACGTAGAACGCATATCGGCTCTGGACATCACCGCTGAAAACCGGCCATGCCTCGGGGCTGGCATCAGCTGCACTCATGCTATCCATGGCTTTGTAGAGAAGGAGAGAGGGGGGTTCCTCCGCAGCCAAGAGCTGGCCCAGTCTGGACTTGCCCTTCGGAGGCAGCCACTGAGCTCCCACACCATCAAGATCCAGGCAGACGTTGACCTGGCCGCTGGTCGTAAGCAGGCAGACGATAGTCAGAGACAAGCCATCCTTGTCAACCTCTTCGAGCTCCAGATCGATGTCTTCACCGGTCATGAGTTCATCCTCGTCGACTTTCCCCCCAATGACGAAGATATCGGTGAGTTCCGTGTCAATGTCGCTGTCGTTCTCGAGACCAGCGTCGATCGTAAACGGGCCCTGGAGACGGGGACAAGCCGAGGGCTTGGTGGGGCGCGTGTAAATCTCCACGGGGATATCGCTGTTGGCCGATTCAATGACCTGGGGGTCCTGCACATCGATTTCGCCCATCCAGGCGAGTTGCTGCTGAGCCAGCAGTCTTTCCACTTCCGACGCGTCGGGATCGTCCTCAATGGCGGCCAGCTTGGCCACGATCGACACCGACAGCGAGGCAATCAGCGCCTGCGGCGGGGCCCAACGCTGGGGCAGCAGCGGGCACAGCGCGTACAGATCACCGTCACGCATAGCCACCCACAGCGTGAAAGGCGACCAGCCACCCGAGGTGCGCGAGCCAAAGGCCGCCGAGGCCACCTCCATCTCGAACGAATCGGGCGAGAAGCTCTTGTTGGTGGCCGACACCGAGGCCGAGAAGTTCTGGTCCATGGTAATGCCGTCGGCCAGCTTCTTCAGGTCGACGTCGAGCGTGGGCTGGTCAAACGACCAGCGGTCGGACAGAGACAGCTCCCAGAGCCGGACAATCGAGTCCTGCGACACGGTCACAAGACACGCGCCATCGACTCCAAGCGGATGCCACAGTGCAGCGGCGATGGCCGAGCGCGAAGTGACGTGGATGGTGGGACCCAGGGTCCAGATCTTGGGGCGCAGAGGGCCGTCGTCGTGGGCCGTCAGGTGGGAGGAATCGGGAACAGCCATGATGTGGCAGGTGTGCGTTGTCAGCACCGCCAGGAAGTTTGCGTTGGGCGACATGATGAGCTGTCGAATGTCGTCGGCCACGGGCACTTTGATAACCTATTAGACAGCAATGTAACCAACCACGTTGGTCGGGGGTTTTGTTAGCTTTACTGCATGAAATATGTGATCAACCCACCCACTCACCACCCAGCCCAGCGCCAAACCATTTGTCACGACAGCACATCAGGTGTGACAAGTCCAAATGCCAAATCTGGGAGGGAGGGAGGGGGGGTGGGTGTATGCGAATGGAAATGTATGCTCATGCATGTATATATGCGTGCTGACTTACCCGGCGGCCCTGGGCGCGGCCTTCATTCTCCGGCACGAGGAACGAGCCCGTAGGCTCCTCGGAAGCCTCTCTCTTGATCTTGCGAGAGTCGCGCGACCGCTTCTGCGACGCCTGCAGCTCCTTCAGGTACGCCAGGTCGCCCCAGCGGATCTCGCGGCCATTGGCCACAAACACCTCGGTGCCGCGGCGGGCAATGGTGCGGCGCGGGCCATTGGTCGGCGCTGTCTTCTTGCGAGGCGAAACCGGCTCGGTGGCAGCGGGCGGAGGCGCGAACAGCCCGTAGCCCACGCCGCCGTTCGCGATGTACGCGGGCGTGTAGCTCTTCACCCGCGACATTTGGCAGGGTGGCGATGCAGTCAATGGTTAGGGGAGAACAGTGGAAATGGAGGAAAAGGGGAAGGAAAAGGTGGTCGCTTGTTTCGGTCGTTCGTTCGGAAATTGACGATGGGTTATCCAGACAATTGCTTGCTTAACCGCCTGGATTAAGGTGAGCGGCAAAAGCAAGAAATGTCAGTGGCTGAGAAAATGAGTGGTTGAAAGAGGAAGAAAGAAGAAACAAAGATGGAGAGAGTGCACAATAGGGAAAGAAATATAAATACACTAGGGCTTCGTATGCTTTGGTTATCTGCAAATTGAACAAAAAAGGTATCGTAAAAAAATAAACGAGTATGGGTGGGTATAGTATAAAAAAAGAAGTTGAGGTTGGAATCTACGGTTTTTTAGTAGGATAAAAAAATATAGGCACGGTTGCTATGGTCCCTGTAAAAAAAAAAAAAAGCTACTGTCTTCAGCCTTGCCTAATTTGAAGCTTTCATTGGCTACAGAGTTCTGCCATATTTTAGCCGGCTGCGACAGCTTTTCTAAGCTTGATAGCAGATTTTATAGTAGCCTTATACACTGAAACCCTGAAGCTCTCTTCACATACTCACTCATAGAGACATCTCTTCAAACCTCGCTCTCTTCATTTCTTCTGATCACCTGCTGTGAGAAGCTGTGAGAACTGGAAATAGCCGATTATGGCTCGCTTGCCAAAACACACCGTTGAGCGGCTTGATGCCCCCAGTGCCTACTTCCAGAACAAGGTACAACAGCACTGATCTGCAGTCCCCGTCGCAAACCTGTTCACTTGGCTAACTCGTCTCCGTCCCTCCCGAAACTTGTAGCACACAAAACGGAGACGCGACCGTGACGACGATGCCGCCCCCGAGCCGGTGCCGGAAGACCCGCTCGCCAATGCGGCGACACTTTACGTTGGAAACCTGTACGCACGCCCCCGAGTCCCGTCCCCGCCCCGAAGATCCGTCCCTACTAACACTCCAGACCGCCGATGCCCACAGGTCCTTCTACACGACCGAAGAGCAAGTGTACGAGCTCTTCAGCAAATGCGGCGAGATCAAGCGGCTCGTCATGGGCCTGGACCGCTTCAACAAGACGCCGTGCGGCTTCTGCTTCGTCGAGTACTACACGCACCAGGACGCGCTGGACTGCATGAAGTACATCGGCGGCACCAAGCTCGACGAGCGCGTCATCCGCACCGACCTCGACCCGGGTTTCGAGGAGGGCCGCCAGTTCGGCCGCGGCAAGTCCGGCGGCCAGGTGCGCGACGAGTACCGCGAGGACTTTGACGAGGGCCGCGGCGGCATTGGCCGTGCGCTGCAGGCCGAGCCGGAGCCGGAGCGCCCGCGCGAGAAGGAGCGCGAGCGGGAACGGGAGCGCGAGCGCGAGCGCGATGGCGATGATGTGTACGGCCGGCGGTGAGCGGCGTGGGGGTGTGTGTCGTGTGGGACGCTTTGCGGGCTTTCAGTTGATGTCTTTTTGGGGTTTGGGCTCGTTACGTTTGCTTTTCGCTTCCTCGTTTCTTCTTCTGGCGCTCGCGTTGCTACGGTTCAGGGATTATCATTTACGGAGTCTACGACCAAAGTCTGGATTTGATCAATGAAAATGCATTTTCACCAGACACTGCCTGGCATCACAGTGAAACAGACTCTTCACAAGAGGAAAATCAGGTGGACTAACGGTAAGTCATTGAATAGTGGTGATACATGTACATGAAAAAGGAACAGTTCGCCAGATGGCCGTAATCTGCACCATCATGATGCAGAGCTTCCATCCAACACCAAGTGTCTATACAGGATGATGGTCCCTCAGGGGAAGGACAACTTCAGCTGAGCGCATGCCGTTTCTCAAGTCCTTTTGGAACAAAAAAAGAAAACGCCCCCTAGCATGCAGAAATAGTAAACAGATTGTTGGTACAAATGTTGATGACTGCCACTGAGGCCGTGGACAGGTGATGCCGTCGTGCCACGTGCGGAATGCCGGCTCTGGAAATGTCCGGCGGCCATGTGGTTGGAGATCGGTAGACCATAGCTGTGGCAGCAAAAAGGTTCCAAGGTCGGGGAGCTGGTGTGAGAGTCCCCCGCAGGTTCCGAGAACCGAAGTCGACGGCGTTTAGTAGCCCGGCGGGTTCACACGCTGGGACACGCGCGTCCACTTGGGCAGTCCTAAAAGCACACACGTCCATCCAGTCAGTCACACCGTTCACACACTTTCCACGCCGCCTCGCCCTGCAATCCACGCCCGGAAAGGAAGCAAAGACTCACTGTGAATTCCCTTCCGGTACCCCTTAACCTTGCGGTCGAACATGGTGTACTTGTCGCGCGGCAGCATCTCGGCCTCGGTCGGCATCTCCTCCCGCCAGCGCTGCAGCGCCGCCAGCGGCTCGCCGGTCTTCGCCAGCGCCGACTCCAGCGTGGCCACCACGCCGTCGACGTGGCGCAGCCGCAGCCGCTGGCGCCGCTTCTGGAACTTGGACAGCCGCCATGGGATCTTCCACAGCAGGCCGCCGTTCAGCGGGTTTGTGAAGCGGAACGGGCCGAACATTGCCCCGTGTGTGCGTGGGTGTGGGTTGAGGGAGAGAGAGAGACGGTGGTGGTGTAGGAGATGGCCGGCTCTCCGGATCGGAAAGTCGTCGTCGGACTCGGAACGCGGAATCGGATCGGGGATTGGCGCGTGCCGGAGAAGGAAAAAGGAGCGCGGTGGAGGTCGTTGGAGGTGATGAGGTTGATGAGCATTGAGGATGAGCCCTTCAACTTTTCCGCGTAGAAGAAAAAAAAGTGAGCCGATTGAGACCAAGCTATGTGATTGGCCCCCCATGTCATCCAATCACCGTCGCTCATTCCGCTTGGGACCCACTATCAACTTGATTGCCCGGTCACGTGACCACGCATATTCATTTTGGGGGCATGCTGGAAGCTGGCAGACACCAATTCTGGGGACCGCCAGATATCACCAAAACCAGAAGACGACCCCCAACTGACACCACCCGGCCCTTCCCCGCCTCTCTCCGCGCTCACCAATTCCTCCTCCGGCGCCGAGCGAAGACCGAAGATACAGCAAAAGAACCGAACCCCAGAACATGTCCTACTACTTCGCGATTGTCGGGTCGCAAGACAACCCGCTCTTCGAGTATGAGTTCGGCACATCGAAGCAGGGCGGCGACGGTGCGTCGCACTTCTCCGACCAGGCGCGCCATATGAACCAGTTTGTGCTGCACAGTAGCCTGGACATTGTCGAGGAGGCGCAGTGGGCGAACGGGCAGATGTGAGTGGCCCCCCTCCCCCCTCTCCTCGCTCTCTCCTACCTTCTCGTCTCTGCGCAAACATGCTTGCAACCACCGCCCGCGCACCTGAGCCGGAAACTAACTGCACATGTGTATCTGTGAGCAGGTACCTGAAATGCGTCGACAAGTTCTTCAACAACTACATCTCGTGCTTCGTCACCGGCGCCAACGTCAAGTTCCTGCTGCTGCACCAGCCGACGGCCGCCGCGCCGGCCACCTCGCGCTCCAGCACCGCCATCGGCGCCAACCCCACCAGCGCCGCCACCGAGGAGGCCGTCCGCAACTTCTTCGTCGAGGTGTACGAGAACTGGGTCAAGGCCGCCATGAGCCCGTTCTTCCAGGTCGACACGCCTGTGCGCAGCCCCGTGTTTCGTGCGCGCGTTGCGGCCGCGGGCCGGAAGTACCTGTGAGCGGAGGGCCGGGGGACCCGCCGAAGCTGCAGTGGAATGGCGTGTGTTCGTATATATACATATATATATATGTGTGTGTGTGCGGCGAGGTTCGCTGTCCATGGGCGAGAATGAGAAGAGATCGCGCCACGGGTTGAAAGTACACCTGTTACGTTGCGCGGCAGTGTCTTGGGTTTTCACCGGCGCTGCTTGACCGCCAACGATCTCTACTGCCGTAAGTCTGGCGAGGGACGCTGGAATACTCTTCCTGAAGACTCACTATGAGAATGCCGCTCAGCATCACTCAAGAGCAACTAGTCGGGCAAGACCTGACGCAAAGGGCCATCTGTTTAAGCTGTTGTTTTGTTTTTAGATACCATGACTGAATGACTACCACTCAAGACCATACTCAGGTGTACTCGTGCAGTGGCATGGCCTGATTCCTACAGTACACCAGTAAACGAGTAAACATCAGGCAACCCCTCAGTTTCAAGAGAGTTGCCTGATCTAAGCCAGCCCAAGATGACAAACGCGTCGCTCAGTGCAGCAAAGCTACGTAAACATTCACACACAACAGAAGCAAGATCGTGAAGAATTCATTTCGAATTTGCGAATATTCATTCATCCAGTCAACGCGACGGGCCCGTCAAAGTGATATCTGGTCGAACGATATTAAAAAACAAAGAACCATGTCCATTCCAAGTCATATTTCCCACCCATAGTTTAAACCCTTGAAACGCCGAAATGTAATCATTCTTTCCATGCCACGAGGGACACGCAGAACTTCTTGTGGAAAAGCAAAATTAACCCCAGGATGCAAACAAAGTCATGATCCAAACCACCACCGCAGGCAACGAATGATCTAAGCGAAGAGAGAGAAAACGCTTAACCACCGAAACCGTACAGGGTACGGCCCTGGCGCTTCAGAGCATAGACGACATCGAGCGAGGTGACGGTCTTGCGCTTGGCGTGCTCGGTGTAGGTGACGGCGTCACGGATGACACCCTCGAGGAACGACTTGAGGACGGTACGGGTCTCCTCGTAGATCACTGAAGAAGTTGGAAGTTAGAAGATGGTCAAGAGCTGTATCGGTATCGAGGACCGTATCGCGAGTGAACTTACTGCCGGAGATACGCTTGACACCGCCACGGCGGGCCAGACGGCGGATAGCGGGCTTGGTGATACCCTGAATGTTGTCACGGAGAATCTTGCGATGACGCTTGGCGCCACCCTTTCCGAGACCCTTTCCACCCTTGCCGCCTATAGACATTGGAAAAGAAAGCCATGTTAGTTGTCAAGATCCTCGTGATGGATGATGTTGATCGATGGGATCGGGGAACCCCCCGCATCATCGAGATGCAACGCGCTTATGGCGCGTATGCAGCCCGATAGCGCGTCGACACGATCGAGAAAAAGAAGAAAAGAATTAAATTACTTACGTCCAGACATGATGAATTGATTGATGAGAAGGAGGTGTTGTAAAAAGGAGTAGTGGACCGAAGTCGGTGATGGTTGTTGATGATGAAAGTTGGGGGGGTGTGGAAATCAAGTATCACAGGTGTGTGAAAGAGAGGGAAAAAAGGAGAAGAGAAGAGGGAAAAGAGGAGGAAAGAAAAGAAGGTGGGGGGAACCGGCGGGAGAAATAAATACTCCCATAAAATGCGGACAAGGGGGGAGCACAATCAGTAAACCGGACGTAGGTAAGCCATTCCCAAATAGGAAATCCAGCGAAAAAAGGGTGTGTTCTCTTTTTAATTAATTCTGGCACACGGTCGGTATTTTTTTGGGCAAAAAAAACACAGTAAACTTGGTGGTGTTTTCGGGCTTGGTTTGTGGTTTTTAGGCGGAAGGAGCATGGTTTGTTGTGCCTTCCAAGAATCCTGAACCGCCCCCAGCCCCACTTTACTGGTGTATTTCAGTCCCGTTTGCCGGGGGGTACCGGTACTTTCATGCAAGTATTCCGGCGGCCGTAAAGAGCTCTGTATTCAGGTAAAGGTACAACGCAAAAATCACAGCGAGAGTCGCTTCACTCAGCCGAAGCATCTGTGAGCATCGCCGATGCCGACCGTGCTGTGCGACTCTTTTGAGGATTCGCTGACTGTACGCAATGCATGGATGACTGGAAGGAATGCCAAAGCCAGAGTGTGTTCGCTGCTGACTCATGAAGCCTGCAGGTTTCCCTTTGCTGCCAGCAGTGATTGACTCGCGTCACTTGTGTGCCCCGTAACGGCAAGTCATGCAGCCACCATTCACGTCTGTACATGTACAAACACTCCCGATGTTATGTATCTGTGTACTGTACATCATGTTGTTGTAAATCGCCTAGAAGCCCCCTCCAATTGGAAGTGTGCAAGCTTGGTCAGCTACACAGTACCATGTATATATACAGTACGTACATCCCTCTTCTATGCTTCCCTCTTGTGATACCCACGCGTAGAGCTTCACCGCCCAGCAGACAATTCACTCGTAGATACCCCGTACGTGCCTCCGTAGTTTTCATACAGCGAATGTCCTCCAAGAGCCTCCATTTCACTGATTGGCCAGCTGGCCACCTTTTCCAACACCCATGGCCCGAGCTTCTCATTCCTATTATATCTCTCGACCAAAAAAGGCTCCCCTGGTCCCGCCCGACTGCCGAATTTTTTGATTGGCCAGGTTTATTCTGCCAGCAGATCTGCAGACCAGGGGTTGACCGACCGTTGAAAAGTCTTGCGTTTCGATGGCTATCCATCCATTTTTTTATGTCTTTGTTTACCACGTCTGTTAATAACCCGCGACGACGCGTTTATGGTGTATTGCCTTTCCCTTTCAAAGCCCAGCATCATTTGTGCACCCAAAATTTGTCAACTGGCAACTTGCCAGCATGAGATTATACACGTGACTCTTTTTTTCTTCTTTTTTCTTTTTGTTTTTCATGTACAGAAACCCCTATCCACCATGGCTACCAAATCCAGAAGGAACGAAGTCAATATCACGTGCAGTGGAACACGTCTCGATCAGCCATTTTCACGTCACAGATCTTCTTCACAACAGAACGAGCGGCACCCGACATAAGAAGCCTGTCATAGTATGCAACTGGGTGGTAGACTGCCATAGTAAAAGAATCGTAAAAAAGCCAACGCGGAAAGATACAGAACAGGGTTTCACCAAATCAACGGCACCCGACAATAAGCCCCCAAGCTTTTTGGGGGTCGAACATCTGCAACCGGTATGAAAAAAGAGAAAGAGGCGAAAAGCAGGAACTGGGAAAAAGAATACCGGAGTAACACCGTGGCTGATCAAGAGAGGGTATCCGAAAGGAGAAAAGATTCAAAAAAGAAGGTTCGCGCATGTGGGTCCCGCCCGGGAAGCCTCCCCGGCCCGGAACCCCCGGCCCAAGACACCACATCCCGGTCCACACACATACTTCCAACCGCAAGGAAAAAAGATCGAATTACCAAAAAGCACATCCACTCCAAAAAGATGATCAAGATGAAGCAGAAAAAAAAAAAAAAAAGAAGTTGGAAAACCACCCCGAACCCCCAGAGAGAAGTCCATCAGTGTTGCTCAGATTCACCCCCAGCCCCGGCCAAACCACCCAAGATATCTATCTACAACGGCCAAGGAGCGGAACCAAGTGAGGTTGCTCGCGAAATTCAAGAAGACGAAAAAGAGAAGTGAACATGTTCTCCTCCCCCACCCGAGACTCGTCAGGTGGTTGATGGCAGAACAAGTCCCGGAGAAAAGAATAGGTGCTCCCGATCAAACAAAAAGAGACGACGCCATCAGAACGACATAAGGCGAGCAAAGCGCACAACACGAACCAAAACGAGCACCTAATAGAAAAAAGAAGCCATAATCCATATTTCCCTCATGGAAAAGAATAAAAAAGAAGTTGAAACCCCACCCCCAAAGTGTGTGTCCTGTGTCCGTGTTTGTCCGTATCATAGAAAACCCCGCGATGCATGAGAAAAAAAAAGGCGAATGAACGAAAAAAAGGAAGCCATGCAACGCAATAGTAAAAAAACGAACCCCCTTCCCCCTTTATCCGCACACACCCGCCGCCAGTTGGTACACATTGATTGAAAAGCATGCAAATCGTTTCGGTCCCGGGGGATGGGTAGGATCCCCCGGGGAAAAAGGAAGAAAGAGTAAAAGGTTCGATGAAGAGAAAGGACGCGAAAGAAGAAAGGGTGGAAGACATATCATGGCCAGGTTGTCCCGGAAAGAAGAGAAATCCCACCCCAACTCCTTCTCCGCCCTTTCAGCCGACGTGAGAGAAGAAGAAGGTTGAAGGGAGAAAGAGCCAGTCCCAGTTAGATCAGGACTACTGCATCATCGGCGACTGCTCGTTCTCTGGGATCTCGAAACTCTCAATCGCATCCTTGATCTGCTGCGAAGACTAGTGGTGCGGGAAGAACGACAAGCGAGTTAGTAAAAGACGTCTTAAAAGATACCCAAGAAGGGGCTGCAAAAGAGAGAGAGAGAGAATGTTCGTACCTTCGGATCCAGTGCCAAAGCGTTGGTAAAGTGCCGGAGCGCAAGCTGCTTGTCCCCGGTAAGGCGGTACAGCTTGCCGAGCAGGAAATGCACCGACGCCTCGTCGGGCGCCATGTCCTTCAGCACCATCAGCTCCTGCTGCGCCGACTCGAGGTGGCCCAGCGCCAGCAGCGCGCGCGCCTTGCGGTAGCGCGTCTGCACCGCGCGCGGCACCAGCTCGGTGGCCTTGGTGAAGTAGCGCAGCGCCGCGCCGTTCTGCTTCTGCTTCTCCAGCACCACGCCGATGCAGCACATCAGCACCGGGTTCGTCGGGTTGATCGCCGCCGCCGCCTGCAGGTGCGTGTACGCCTTGTCCAGGTTGCCCAGCTTCTGGTACACCAGCCCAATGCCGTAGTACGCGTTGAAGTGCCGCCGGTCCGCGCTGATCGCCTGCCGGAACGCCGTAAACGCCTTGTCATACTCCTCGTTCTCCGCGTGCTCGTGGCCCTGCAGCGTGAACGCGTACGCCATCTTCGCGTCCAGCTGCGTCGCCCGCCGGAAACACCGCAGCGCCTGCTCGTGGTCGCGCATCAGCGACCACGCGTTGCCCAGCGCGCACCACGCCTCCGGCGACAGCCACGCCGCGTCAATCAGTTCGTGTGCCAGGAACGACAGCTCGGTCTCGCGCTTCAGGTGCCACAGCACCGTCGAGTACACCTCCATATCCTTCAGCCGTGTCGGGACGAGTAGGTGGAGCCGGCGGAAGTACTGCTCGGCCTCGGGGTAGGCTGCTTGTTCGTAGTGGGCGTGGCCCATCTGTGACAGCGCCCACGGCGTTTCCTGTTGCGCCTTGGGCAGCGACAGGAACGAGTGCAGTGCCTCCTGGCACTGGTACTGCGACAACGAGTAGTATCCCGCCCCACACTTTCTCAACAAGTCCAGAATCCATTTCAAGGCCTCCTCGACCTTGGCTGATGCCAACTCCGGCGCGTTCTGGGTGGCGGCAGCGGCACCGGCGGCCGCGGCTTGGGTACGAGCCTCCTTGGTCGTACGCGATGCCATGGCGACGGCTTGCGAAGACGATGACGAGGAGGCAGCGCCCGGGGCTTCAGCATTATCAACGTCCATGACATTCTCCTCCAGTGGCTTTCTATTGCCGCTAATAACACGTCCCACGTTGGAAGCCGTCGAGCCGGGCCGCATCAGTCTGGAGATCTGAGGCTTGGCCTTTTTCAGCTCCCGCGCCGCCACACTACCGGACCCAGCCCCGCCAGAGCCGGCCTTGGGTAAAGTAGGGCGGAACATGTTAAGTCGTGCACTGCGGCGTTGGGGGGCACCCGGCTCTTCGGAACCGGCCGCCGAGCTGGACCCAGCCGTCGAAGCCGACGCAGCAGTCCGGCCCTGCACCGGGTGTCCAGACACCGTCCGCTTCCGCTCCAGGCCGGGAATAGCCGACCGTGTCGAGGGAGCAGCGGTGGTTGCGGTCGTCGCGATCGCCGTCGAGGCCGACGTCGCGTCGGGCATGTCAATCTCGTCGTGCTGGGCGGCCTGCGATCGGGTTGATCGCTTCGAGGGCAGTCGGTACGTGGTCTTCGCAGGAGGCACGGCATCGGGCTCCAGAGCCTGCATACGGGCGCGGCGAGAAGCGGCCGTGGGGGCTTCGAAGGGAGCGGTTCGGGAGGCGGTAAGCGCCTCAACTATTCCCAGATGGGGAGACGTCTCGCCCATGTCTGGTGCCACCACCGAAGAGTTACTCAGGGCAGCCGCATTCGCCAGACGAGACCGCGCGGCACTGATCTTAGCAATGAAGTCCATGGTTTTAGATTCCTTCGACTCTGCCGGCTGGGTGTTCGTGGCAAGCGGGAGGTCCTGGAAGGTGGCGGGGCGGGAGGTCGATTCAAACGGGTCGCAACTGTCGACGGCGACGTTGTTGTTTCGGGTGGAGGACTTTCGGCCCAGCACCGGATCGCCATGGTTAAGTCGCGACGAGGCTTTCAGATCGGGCGACGAAAGCAAGCACGGCGATATCGATTCCGGGTCGAACGAATGCTGCAGAGCATCGGAGTACTTGAACACGTTCGGCACTCGGACCTGCACCCCCATGTCGCAAAGTGCGGTGAAGGCGTCCCACATGAACGGGTTGGCTTTCAAGCACTCCTCGAAATAGGCAATGGCCTTCTTCTTGTCGTCTTGCGCACGGCACAGCTTTCCGAGAAGACACAGGATGGCGGCCATGTCGGGCAACGGCGCGCGGTAGCTGGGGGAATGGCTGCCGATGTTGTTGCGGGAAGAGGCGAGGGGCTTGGCTCGCTCCAAGGCCATGATGCCGTCCTTGTGGCGGCCGAGTTCAAGGCACGACTGGGCGAAGATCCACGCGCAGCCGATATTAACGCCACGATGGCCGAGAGGCTTGCTGGCCTCGTACGCGGAATTGGCATCGCCGAGGCGGAAGTAGCAGAGGGCGAGGAGGTACGGGGCATCGAAGGACCGCGGATCGTGGGCGAACAGCTTTTCGGCGAAGAAGAGGGCGTTTTCGGGAGAGAAGTTGTCGAGGTGGTAGTGAACGGTCTGCCGGAGCAGACCGGAGATGGTTGATGAGGACGGCGCCATCGGCGCAGTGGATGTGGTACGGAAGGGATGGTGGTGATAAGAGGTTAGGCGGAGCTGATGGCGAGAATCTGGGTCAACAGATAAGAGACACGGGAGGATGAAGCAATGATCGCAAGTTCGGGGTTGTGAGTGGCGGTGGAATGGGTCAAAGAACAAGATCTAGAACCCAAGAAGCAGTGCATCTGATGGGATACACCGAAAGCTGTGGTTCTCGTGTATCTTGTCTTCTAGTCAAAAGCAAGCACAGTCTAAGCAGAGGAGGAAGAGATTGGGTTAGTCAGTTGATGCAAGTGGCCCAAGTCAGTCACAGGCCAGTTATCATGAGGCAAACAAGCCAGAGATGGTCACATAAGAGGCCAAGTCATCATGAAGATGATCCATGGCTACGCTATAGCGGAGCAGAGCAGATATAAAAGCCGGGACTCACCTCTCAGCACACAAAAGCAAATCACCACCTCTACCATAGAACCATTCCCTGGTGAGTAAAAGAAAGGATCCGGGATAGAGCGTGAGATATGGAAGAGAGGCTTGAAGGAGGGAGAAAGATCAAAGAAACCGGGTCATTGTCCCGGGAAGAAAAACACCACCGACCACAGAATTATTAAGGTAAAGAGGAAAAAACAAAGCCAAAAAGGTAGAAGATAACCCAGAAATCATGATAGTACCAAAAAAAAAACCCAAGAAGGAAAAAGAAGTCCGTAGTCGTCTATCTCTATCTACCAGCAATCGATATTAGGGGAGGTGAGGAGATCGTGATGTGAGGATGGATGGTAGTTAAAAGAGAGCGTAGATATTTTAGAGATGGTAGGTGTGGAAGGTTTGGGATATAGCGGGAAAGAAAAGGATAGGCGTACAGGTACAAGGTTAGAATGAGTAATGAAGGCGTGTAGGCTACTGCCAGAAAAAAAAGATGGCGGGGTGGTGGACACCTAGAAAAAAAAATAAAAAAAATAAAAACAAAGAATAGCCCCCCCTGGGCCAGTACCACCTGTTTTTTTGTTTTTTTTTGGCAGAGATGCAAGATAAAGAAATCCTTAGAAAGTGATAAAATATTCAAAAATTAAGATTCAAAAAATAAAAAATAAAAATAATTATCTCATGAAGAGGAAGAAAAGGAAGCATTTAATTCTTCCCTCCATTCCATATAAGCACACACAAGTACAGAAGTCCAGGTACCAGATACTTCCAAGTAAAGGAGGCAAGAGGCCAATGTCCAGCTTGAGGTTGCTCCTTCCTGCCTTACTCACAGGGGGGGATGCTGCCTATCCTATAGAAAAAAAAAACACTCTCTTCCTTTCTGCTGGCAGCAATGGCGTGTTTACATTTTTCTGTCCACAGCCGCCCCCGGAAAGCCCTGAACCAGCCAGTAATATAAGCGCGGTGTTTCGTTTTGGCCAGACACGGCAGGAGCGCACTGGCCGTTGTTGTTGCCAGGGGAAAGAACAAAAACAGAACACGACATCCCGAAGCGGTTAGGTGCGTGCAGCTGGTGGCAGCTGGCGGCAGCTGGCCATGCTAAGCCGGAACAACACCGCAGAAAACGACAGCACCGCACTTTTTGTGCATCGAGATATCGTCACCTCACCCGACATCCCAGCATCGAACATCGAACGTCGGCCGGGTCTGGATTGACACAAACACAAGCACGCACACGCACAGACACGCAGATACACACACAACCCAACTACACCGCCTCTACCTCCATCCTCCACCACAAACTCCCACATCCCGCAGCCATGGCGCAGAAAGCGAAGAAGGACCGCGCAAAGTCCAACGCGGCCACCCTCAACAACCTGCACATCATGTCGGCCGCCTTCAACGCCGCCTTCCTGCTCTTCAGCTTCCTGGTGCGCCGCCGCTCGCTGGTGGCCTACGGCGTGCTGTCGCTGCCGGCGCTGGTGTGCGAGGGCATCCTCGAAGTGTCTGGCCGCCCCAAGTTCGACCCCGCCACCAAGGCCCTGCGCTCCGCCGGCGAGGACCTGTCGGCCCCGGGCCTCACCGACTACATGTTCGACGTGCTGTGGGTCACGTGGGGGTGCTTGGTCGTCGTCGCTGTTGCCGGGAACTGGGGCTGGCTGCTGTGGGCCGTCGTCCCGGCTTACGGCGCCTACCAGGCTTATAGCTTGCTGGGAGCAGGCCGCAAGATGATGGGCGGTGGTGGTGGTGCTGGCGGCGCTGTTCCCGATGCCGGGGCTCCCGTGCCGGGAAACCGGAAGCAGCGTCGTGCGGCCGCATAAACAGCTCAACTACGCTCACGGTTTGCCAGGCGTTTAGTTCTATATATATATCTATATATATCTCGTTCAGAAGCCAAGAATTCAAACCCCCAGTTGAAAAGAAAGAAAAAAAAGAAAAAGAGAGAATAGAAAAGAAAAAGACGCTGTTCCTAAATGTTCATCCCTTACTCTATGCATAATTCGTCATGGCTTTCTCAGCACGTCGTTATCTGTTCACTCATCCACCCCCTCATTCCTCTTCCACGGCCGCAGGGGCAGTCCACCGCTGCACCATCTCGTCGTCCACATCGCGGACCAGCACATGGAAGTGCTCGAGCGCACGCACACTCTGCAGCGCAGCCCAGTTCTTGAACCACAGCACGCGGTGCTTGCCGCCGGCGCCGAGCGGCGCCACGAACACCCGCTGCACGAACGCCGCAAGCCGCGCCCGGCTCGCCGGCGCCAGGTCGCCCGTGGCGGCGTCGACTGCAATCGGCGTGCGCGACCACACCACCAGGTGGCGGATCCCCGCGTGCAGCGCGTACGGCCAGTCGTTGGTCAGGATGCAGAAGTCCGCTGCGTGCGCGAGCGGCTCGCCGTGCGTCCACTGGAACGGCGGCCGGCCCCAGTGCGCCGGGAGGCGCACCTGCAGCAGGAACTCCGTCACCGAGCCGTACTCGGCCTTCGTCGCCGCCGTCCACAGCAGGTAGCGGCGCATCTCCGACGGAGTGCGCTGCAGCTTGCCGAGGTCGTTGGTGGCTTGAGCGTGAACAGACGTGGTTAGGTCCGTGTCTTGCGTCTCTCTGAGATGGTTTTTGGACTTCGAAGAAGTACTCACCAATAATGAAGCCCAGGTCCTCCCAGCTCAGACGCTTGAAGGTCTCGTCTGTGTGTGAAAGCACCCAGCGCTCCTCGGGCGACAGCTCGATCTCGGCCGGCAGATCCGCGAACGGCGGGTTCAAAGCAACAACCTCAGCCATCTTGTCTTTTGTCCTTTGTCTCTTGGGGTTTTTTTTGTGTTCAGCAGTAGAAATAGGGCAATCAGAAGCTGCGACTAAACAGAAATATTCCCGTCTGGAAGCGGTTCAAAGTCTGGCATTCAGAGTCTGTCGTTCAGAGCGTGCAATTTCGCAGAGTGGTTGAAAGTCTGCGTGTCTGCGAGGAGGGCTGAATAAGACGAGGAGTGCAAGACTGGTTGGAAAGTTGGAAACACGAAAAGGAAGAAACGAAGAGGGAGGCTGCAAATATATAGGTTTTTTTCTTTTCTTTTCCTGAGGTGTGACTTGATAACTTGTTCACGTAAGGCATGCAGAGTTGAATCGCATAGAAAGAAGAACACCAAACCCGGCGACGTGATGTTTTTGCCGCGGCGCGGTCCGAGTCGCGTTTGTCCTCTCAAAGAAAAGCTGTGGTGGGGCGTCCTAGGGTTCCGCGCCTAAAAGAAAAGTCTCAGCCTCTCCCGCCTTAGAAAGCCAGGACTCCGTAGCTTGATAGAGATTTTAGTTCACAAATGTTCTTTAAAAGATGCGTCAGAGTGTGTTCTAGATAGTTCTTTTCAACTGCTTGTGGTATCCAATTCTATCCCACCACCACATCCAAATGTCCCTACACACCTCCTCACTAAGAGAGAGACAGTCAGTCTATCAGGGAAATGAATAAGCCCCCCCTCACCCAACATCCACCACTCCAACGAAGGCCAGATGCACATTTTCCATTCTCGTCTACTATAGAGGCCGTTTACACATTGCCGATCATCCATGAAAGAAAGAAACACAAGACCGCGGAAAAATGGGGGGCAAAAAAAACTCCAGAGAAGACGTGAAGCAGAACCAGAAAAGAGAGATTTATATAGAATTGCAGATAAAAATAATATAAGCAAAGAGAAAAAATGAGTAGGAAAGACGTTTATATCCCCATGAAACCCCGGGTGAAGATGCTATCGCTGCTCATGACGTGAAGGCGAAAAGATGGCGTTTTTCCCGATATATCTTTTTTTGCGTGTCCTTATGAAAATAGTGAAGAAGGGGGGAGATGATGAGATATTCCCGGAGGTGTATGCACAGGATTGAAGATGGTATATATATAAGAGGAGGCCCGCGATCTTTGGTAGGTCTAGTAGATGCCCTGCGTACGGTACTGGAAGGTATCGTATCTGTAATTGAGAGTCAGCATTTCCCAGTCCCGGTGTGTGTACCTCACAGCAAGAAAGAGAAACATACAAACGAGTATAGTAGCTGCCAACAGACTTGGCAATCAGGTCGGTCTCAACAAAGTTCTCCGCCGCCTCCGCACTCAGCTGAAGCTGGAACCGCTGGCGCAGGCTGGTGATCACCGGGCCAACCCCCGCCGAGAAGCACGGCATCTTGGAGTCGACGCCCATCATGGCCACCAGATCGATGATGTTATCGGCCGATCGCCGCAGAGCTGCAGACAGGTACGTTAGTGTACGAACGGAGCTTCCAAGTCGTATGATAAGGGAAGGAGGGTCATTGGGAGAGAGAGAGAGAGAGAGAGAGAGAGAGAGAGAGAGAGAGAGAGAAACATACCCTGAAACGCCTGCTTGCACAGCTTCTTGTAATCCGCAAACGCCTTCGACTCCAACCCACCCAGCACCTCAACATACTCGTGCGTCAGCTTGAACGGCGCCGCCTCGAACCCCATCGACCCGGGCGAGTTCGACAGCATAAACCCAAAGTCAATGTGGATGATGTGGCCCTCCGAGTCGATCAGGATATTGCCGTTATGCCGGTCCTTCAGCTGCAGCACGTACGAAATCACGCTGTACGCCGCCAGCGACCGCTTGAACGCGTTGATGCCCGCGCGGTACGGCTTGCTCTTCGGCGGGCCAAACGCCTTGATGAAGTGGTCCTTCAGCGTCGCCATGCGCCGCCGCCCGTTGGCCGCCGCCACCGCTGCCGTCGCGGACGTGGTCGGCGAGTCGGACGCCGTGGGCGTGGGCGGCGGCGCCAGCGTCAGGCTGCGCTTGATCGAGTGCACCGACACGCCGTTCGTGATCGTCTCAATCAGCCCGGACGACTCGCCCGTCACCAGGATCTTCATCAGCCGCACCCACACGTCGACCTTCGCGTCCACCCAGATCTTGTGGCACACGCTGATCAGCTGGCACGCAAACGCCTCCTGCCGCAGGTCCGCCCCCGTCTTGATGATCACGCTGACCAGGTCCCAGTTCTTCATCCAGCCGTACGGCGACGCCTTCTGGATGCGCGCCTTCTTAGCCTGCCACGCCTCGCCAAACACCGCCGCGCTCGGGTCGTCGCGGTCCCCCTTGCGCTGGATCCCGCCCGTCTTGATGTCGTTCTCCATCCGCGCTTCGCCCGCCGCCGCGTTCACCGCCGCCCCCGCGGCTGCTCCGCCGTCCTCGACCTCGTTGTCCGGCGTGCGCGCGTCTGTCGTCGCCGCCTTGGCCATGATCGTGTCGAACGTCGGGCCCTGCTCGTCGTCCATGTCGAAGCTGCGCTCTTCCAGGCTCTGCATGCTCGCAATGATCTTCGCCCGGATCGCCTCGACTTCGTGCCGCGGCCGCTTGCGGCTGGTCATCTCCAGCTGCGCCAGCATCTGGGACGCCGTTCGCATGTGGGTGGCCAGCGCCGAAAAGTCATGCTCGGGGACTAGGTGTCGCTGAAACGGCAGCGTGGGCTTTCGAATGGGGCTGCTGGATCTCGATGTGCTGTTCCCCGAGCTTCGCGGTGTGATCATATCCGGGACCGTCGACGCATTGGCAGCGCTTCCCGATGCTCGTTGCGAGTGTTGCGACGCCAGTTGCGGCGCCGCCGTGCCAGACTCCCCAAACGACGTCACCATGGGCGAATTTCCCAGATCGCCCGACACAGGCTCAAACACACTATCGGCCACTGGTTCGGACGAGGAAGGAGTCACTCCAGGCGTGGAAGACAACCGGGGAGACTCGGACAGGTCGAATATTCTTCGCTTGGACCCCTGTTCCGACACCAACTCAGTCACGAGTCTCTTGTTGTCGGGGGTATCCGGGTCAAACGAAAAGTCATCGCGCAGGATTTCAATCATCAACAGGTACGGCACCTTCTCGGCACTGTTGAGAACCGTAGCTTCGGCGGGGTTTATGCGGACGATTCGGTGGTGCTGGCTTCGGCCCGGCGCTCCCCGCACCAGAGTCGGGGGGCAAATAATGGGGATATCAATTTCCGCTGGAAGATCTTGCGCCATCAACGCCAACTCAGCCCTCAACGCGCTGAGACGGGCCGGCTTGGGAACGGCAACTAGCCGGTTGGAGATGCCCTCGAGGGCGGTAAGGAACTGCGTCTGGCTGCGGAAGTAATGTTGTCTCAACAAACGGGTCTTTTGGAGGCCGGTCAGCTCGGTGTCAGGTTTCCGGGGCTTAACGTGGTGCGAGTGTCGTCGGGAAGGGTAATCGCTGATTTTCTTAGAGACCGACGACTCTCCGGAGACCGGCGTGGTGCTTCGGCTCGGGATTTTTGACGATCGCACTTCCGGAAGAGGCAACGACGACGTGCTCAACCGAGCTTCCGACGAAGCCATCTCCAGTCGATGGCGATTATTAGGGCCTGTACTGCTGCTGCTGGTTGCCGGGGGGTCGACCTGGAAGTCGGGCACCGAAGAAGCCTGTTGAAGACGAGAGGCTTTCCGGGGTGAGTTTCTAGCATCGGGAGACATCGGGGGATCTTCGGCCCCGCTTCCGGTGCGGCTGATCGCGTCCTTTATGCGTCGAGGCTTGGGAGACGATTGGGCCGGGATGTCTTGAGCAGATACGGCGGCCGGGGCAGGTTGTTCGGCACTGTCGTGGGTGTCAGGGACCAAGACTCCGCGGGGAGGCTTCCTCGATTGGGCCACAGCCAGAGGCCCGGCCCATTGCGGCAGTATCGGAACAGCAACGCCGGCAAGAACGAAGCTCGAGAGAACGGTAACCGGGAGTATGTTGTCGCGGATCTTCTCGTGTCTCGCAATGTCCGGGTGGCCAAACACGATATGCTGGACTTTGTTGTAGACCCGCTTACATGTTTGGAAGGAAACCGACTGCGGGTTGGACGAAAGGTCGTGGAGGTAGGTTTGGAAGAGCCAGAAGGTCTGTACGCGGCGGCGAGATAAGTTTAGCCAGGGGAACACTCCCAGGCGCAAACGCGGTATCACTTTGACTTACAAGCAACGCTGCTGTCACCGACTCTTCACAAAGATCTAGCAGGAACTCTTCCAGAGCCATAGACTCGTTGTCAATGCTCACTATAATGTGGCAGATTTGGGGTAGAAAAAACTCGATGTCCTCGTATGGGAACTGGCGCAGCTTGCTGCACAAAACATAGTGGATTCCCACATGGTCGGCGTATCGGCTATAGTTACAATGAAAGGTCAGAGAGAGAGAAAGACTCATACAGAGACACAAGTATTATATTTCAGGCCGGCGCGGAATAGGAGAAACGGAGCTAGGTGGAATATGGAGGAGCATTGTATGAAGCGTTTGTACGGTGTATGTTGGATGTTGCGATGTGTATTCAGGCTTACGTTAGGTAGGAGACTGGGAGAAACGGATTCGAGTTGAAGACATCGGATTCGAGGAACCTCTGCAGCAAAGTCCACGACATCGGGTACAGGGAAAGGAGTGGTCCAGAAAGGACCAGCTATTGCGAGGTGGGTGGTACGGGTAAAGCTCGGGAGGATTCGGGAGAGGAGAAGATGCAGCAGCAGAGGCGTCGGCAGAAGAAGGAGTGTCGGTGTCCAGGTGAAAGCGAATGTCGTTGAGCTTGGTGGAGGAGAGGTATCGAGAGAATTCGATCTGGAGCTAGGCCGACGGTAACGAAGCGGGGGATAAACCGGTACAAACAGAAGAATATAGAGAGAGAGTAGATACAGGAGAGCAGGACAGAGCTCTCACCGGCGGCAATTGCGAGAGATGTGGTGGACCGAAGACGGCGTGGACATGGCTAGGATCGGCGAGTTTAAAAGAGACAGTTGTCGGATCGGATCGAATTATGTGTCCGGAGCCGGGATACGGGGATGAAGATGGAGCAAGTATCAGAGCATATATGAGATGTTACTAAGACGTCTCCCACACGGAGATTGGGGCCAAAGCTAGTAAAATGGCACAACCGTGAGCTGTGGCAATTGCAGCCAGGAATCAAAAAACGGAGAGCAAGAGGAAAAGATGATATTCTGACGATACTTGGAGTATACCACATATGTAGGGGGGGAAAGAGAAGAAAAAAAAGGTGAGTGAAGAAAAAAAAGAGGAGCGGCTGTTACTTTTCCCACCTTGCCTTAATAGAGTGTAGTTTGTCATGCGGACTCGGCCGTGAGATGTTCCTATACCTAAAGGGGAAGGCATTCATGTGCAGGCTTTGGTGAGATAGGGGAGCTTCCACTTGTACTAGTACAACAAGGCACCAGGGAGGCCCGGAGAAGGGGCGTGCCGCGATAAATTCCAGCGGGATGAAGCACTAAGACACAAAGCGGTTATGCGCTGAGAGAAGCTCCGCTCAGGGGAAAGAGAATTACCAAATGCTGAGGATATCAGTAGTTGCAGTTGTTTCTTTGCTGTCTCTAGCATGTGTGTGAAGATGTACGATCCGAGCTTGGTGAGGCTACGAACACGTAGGGTAGTGAGACATGTCCATAGATAGGACGTACGATGTACATTATATACGGTGAGACTTCGGAGTAAGTGTGTGTATATAGTCGAGTGAGTGTATGTACAGTATCGTCAGTCGTGTGGGCTCGAAGACTGCAGGTATTTTCGTCCCTGGGTTCTCCCAACTGCCAAAATGCACACATCAGGACTTGCGTGGATTCACATGGTGGCTCAATTGGCTAAATCCAGCCATTGCAGCCAATGCCCTGGAGCTTGGTCAATTTCTGTGGTGGGGAGGCCACCCCAGCTTCCTGGAAGGTCTTTGGCTGGTGGGTGGGCATCTTTGAGTTCTGGCTTCCCGATCCATCGGCTCTTCGGGGGAGATTGTGGTTAGGGTTAGGGTATGTCGCAATCCACACGCATCTCTCCCGTTAAGATATCATGCAGAGATTGGAGTCCCTTCTCGCTCTGGCCCTTTGCCCCATTGAAGGGAGTGGCGTTACTTAGTTGAAGAATCGAAAGTCCCCAGTTACTATAGACTACCCATGGATCCTTCATCTCCATCCGGTATCTGATACATGGTTGAAAAACGGCGCCTTCGACCTACACAAGTTCATGCTTCTGTGCTCTTGTGGTTACGTCTTGCAACCCATGAAAGCTCCCCGGGATAAACCTCTCAACCCCAACCCTAACGCGACGACATCTTCACGGCTCCTCACCAAAAGCATCCCATCCTCCGTGTAAGCTTCCTTAAAGGAGTACAGGGGGACTCCTTCCCGAGCAAATATTGCATCTGATAATCTTAAAGCAGTCGCGATCTTTCTTGTTTCCTCTCAGCATCCACGAGCTGAATAATCTTAGCGTGCCTGCGCAGTTTTCCTTTTTTTACGAGGAAGGAGGAGGTTGACCGATGATAGACAATATATATACATAGATATTAGTCGTCTTGTTTCCTGGGCTGTCTTGTCGATCTTCCTTACTCCCCCTCACTCATCCTGTTCTGACTCCTCTCTCAATTTATTCTTTTTCAGCACTCTTTCTCACCTTCTTTGCAACCATCTCACCAACATCACTACAGCATCTATTGGTGCACTCATTTTGGGGGATCACACACTTGAATAACTCTTATCCATTCGTTTTCGAACATCTCAGCCATTTTCATTATCTCTTAATATTCTCCCCTCCTGTTTCTCTCCACTTACGTGGCTTATCGGATTCTCTGAACTGATATCCGCCATGGCTCCACGTGATGCGCCGACGTCTCTTTCGGGGCCGATTACAGCTTTGGACTGGATGATATTTTCTGCAATTCTGATGTGGCAGGTTCCTCGAGAGATCGGGTTCATGCGCTCTGTCTGGATTACCATCAGCAGAACGCTGCCATGGCTATGTGAGCAATTCCCTTTTTCAAGCGGTGCCCGTGATGAGATGGAGAACAATGAAGCTGACTAGACCACACGACAAAAACCAGTCATCACTCTTCCGCTCTCCTTTATCCTAGATTCGTGGGGGCCCCGTGACCGAAACATACCGGAGAACCAACGAGATCGCTTTGCCGAGAATGCCACCTTCTTTGAACTGTTCATGGTCCGCTTTTTGCGTTTCTCGTTCGGCAACATGCCCCCGGATGCCTCGCGGGTGATACTGTCACCTGGAGTCTCTCGGCCGTTCCTGGCCTGGCGCCGACTGCGACAGGTCGACTGGCTAGAGAAGATGAACATTGAGGAGTTGCACTTCAACGATCCTGCCACTGACGTATGCTGCAGCCAACTTGCCCGTTGGGTTGACTGTATATAAACGAAAAACGAGAAAAAAAAAACTAACGTTGCTTCTTTCCTTAGGCACCATACTCTGGAATGTGGATGACCCGGTACATTGATACTCCTGACATGGTCTTCTATTTCATTCACGGTAAGCGAGATAGCCCAAGGCTGAGTACTCAGCAATTCTTGTTACTGACACAAAAGATTCACAACTGAAGGAGGCGGCTTTACTGTGGGCTCTGCAAGCTTTTACCAGGACTGGCTGTCGGGAATGCAGCACTTTTTGCTCCAGGCTGGCTACAAGAACCCGGCAATTTTCGCCCTGGACTACACGTTGGTTCCCGATGCTCGATATCCCACACAGCTCCGCCAGGCAATCATCGGGTACTTGCATGTGCTCAACCGCGTTGGAGATGCCTCCAGAGTGTGCCTGGCTGGAGACTCGGCTGGAGGCCACCTGGCCATGGCTGTTGCTGAGGTGATCCGGGGCCAAACCATCACATCGGAAAAGAAAATGGCCGAGAGCCTAAACGACCTCTTCCCGTCCGGGATCCCTCTCCGCCTGAGCAGAACGCGCTACCTCCACGACCGCAAGGTGATGGACTCTGATGGAAGCGACCAGAGCGACGATGACGAGTACTCGGGTGATTCGGCCTGCATTTCAGCATTGCCGGATCGGATCGACCCTCCCGGACTGGTGGTCCTCATCTCTCCTTGGATTAACCTGACTGCGGACTCGTACATTGCCTCGGCCAGCGACTACCTCCCGGCCAACCTTATGAACGAGCATGGACACGCCTACGACCCGGCGGGCCAACGTGAACTTTTGAGACAACAGACAGATAAGGAAAAGCCACAGGGACAGGAGGATGACGCCATGCCGGAAGAAACCAATTCTCCTCTTTCCCCCCAGAACGGCTACATTGTGTGGTCGGGAGGTCAAGAAGTGTTGGCCAAGGACATCAAGTCATTTGTCCACGAGTTACGCGACCGCAAAGACCGGGTTTTCTGGATCGAAGAGGCCGGGTCGGTCCACGTGTGGCCTATTGTGGGGTTCTATGCTTCGACCGGAGAGGAACGCGTGAAGCGCACTCGACAGCTTGCTTTCAAGATCCGTAACACGATGATGTGAAGCTCTGAGCCAGCAGAATACCAGGACAGCTCCGAGGATTCGAATGGTTAGGTGGAAGGTCCAGACATACATGATATCTGGATATGAGATGTGTGCCATATGGCACACCTGCATCAGATGACGATTTGCTTATGATGAGTATCCTTACAGATTATAAATAGCCCAGATAGACAGACCTAGAAGGCAAATTTCACAGCACAGCCTTCTTCACGCCTCCCAAATGTCAGATAAGATCAAGTAAAAACGTCAGCGACAACGGGGACAAGAGATTAGCGCGAGAAACCGCAGACCCGGAAAGTAGAAACAATCCAAGATGGAGAAGAGGCCCGGACCCAGAGAATCCCACAGAGTGAAATGACGGGTCGCAAACCTCCCAACCACGAGAAAAGCCTACAGCTTCCGGGTCGAGACGGCAACCGCAACTAAACCGTGGTCGCCCGTCAAAAGTTAGAAAAACCAACTGTCTCGCAAATGGATAATTTATTAAGCTCTTCCATTTCTGTTTATCATCATTCATTTGGGGGTGTCTGAAGCTGGACATGACGCTTGTCACGGAGGGAGTGGCCCTGAACACATGGGGTGGAGGGGCGCGCGCGTGTGTGTGTGTGTGTGTGTGAAAGAGAGAGAGAGAGAGAGAGTGTGTGTGTGTGTGTGATATTCAGGTATCGCTGCGGGGGTACGAAGGTTAGTTGTATCGAGAGACCTGCAGGTTACCAGTTCTCGATCCTTATGGCATCTGTTGGACATGTCTGTCCTTTGGGTGCCTGGAAGTGGCCTGCGTGTGTCTCTGTGTGAGCTTCAGGTGCCAGAATCAGAGGGAGGAGCTGGACCCCCGCGGCATTAGTGACCAGCGAAAGCACAAGGGACAGCCGGAGAACAGCAGAAGACACGGGATGGTACGACCGGGCGGGCCGGGCGTGTCTTGGTAGGTCCGGTTGTGGGGAGGTTAACTAGCCGGGCCACTAAACCGACAGACACGGTCGCGCAGATAGAGAGGGTGTACGGAGTTAGAGAGAGCGGAAAAACAACTCTACTGGTGGTTAAAAAAAATCGATACGATAAAGGGGACGGAGAGATGAGAACAGGAAGAAAAGGGCGGATTTGAGTGTTGTCGTTTGGTGGAATGAAAGAGCTTCCGAGAGGTTGAAGGCGACATGCCTGTCGGCGTTCTTTGACGCGTTTTTCGGGCCCTAGGAAAAGTGGACGGCCACGTGATCCAAACGCCACAGAAACCGGGACAGAATTTTGGGATTCCAAAAACAGGATGGTGGTGGGGGAGAAGAAAGATGTGTGAAAAAGCATCGAAATCAAGAGGTTAACATTATCTTCACAGAGGACGGAGAGACACGGAGACACGAAGCATATTTGCATATGATAAGATCGTCAAGATTGGCACTCGTTGTTTTTGGCTTGCTGCAAACGCGGTCTGACGGTGCTGTTTGAGGCGCTTGCACAGCCACAGCCGCCACAACATGCAGCAGGCAGTTTGTACCGGTCCCAGCAAAGGCGAGCTGTCAGTGACCTTTGGCGGTGGCTTCTGGGAAGAAGTTGTTTCCACACCACCAGCTTCCCAAAAAAGGACACACGCAAAAAAAAATCCAAACACGAAACCCCACTGCTGAGGGGTTTTGATATTCTTTCAAGCACCACCCCCCCAAACAAACGAAAGGACAGCTTAGGGCAAAAAGCATAAAAGATTGAAAATGCCCCAGCCCCCCCCCTCATCTCCCCCCAAAAATTCACTCGCTCCTACCCAAAGATCTCTGTTTAGTGTTCTTTGCCCTTGTCATACAATCCTATACCGCCCAAGTCGCCCCTCTTTCCTTCTTTCTTCTTGAAGCCTTTCTATTCTATTATATGGGCTCGATAATTTATCTATTTTATCTGTTATCACAGATTTTTTATTTTAATTTTATTCTATCTCTTTCATTGACCATGAGTTCTACTACTATATAAATCCCGATTTCCAGCCTTTCGGGATTTCTTAGGATCATTATACCGTTTTTTATTGACCTCTTCGTGGCCTCGTGCTTAACCCTTATTTTGATTTCCCCCGCTAAATATTTTAATAATCCCTTGTCAATACAGCGTGTTTTTGGCCTGGCCCTATTTATCTCTATCACCACTGGACATATACTTGTATACACCAGCAAAAAAAAACATGGCATCACGGGTTTTGTGTTGACAATATTTGAGGCATATTGACATTTGATTTTGCTATTGTGTTTTTGTCTGGCCAAAAGCTATTTATTTCGTCCTTTCGC
Organism: Knoxdaviesia capensis; assembly: GCA_001510575.1. Taxonomy (NCBI): domain Eukaryota; kingdom Fungi; phylum Ascomycota; class Sordariomycetes; order Microascales; family Gondwanamycetaceae; genus Knoxdaviesia; species Knoxdaviesia capensis. The sequence goes on from LNGK01000005.1 coordinate 1,080,046, forward strand.
GACTCGTGACAATTCTTCCCTCCTTTCTTTCTTCCTTCTTCCCCATTCTTATTTGGATCGAACAGCTCAACGACCACCACCACCAATCTAGGCACAGACCCTGCAAGGTAAAACCACCACCCCAAGCTTTGTTCAGCCTTCTAAGACACCTGAGATTCCATAGGCAATCACTGGATCCACGCTAACCCTAAACAGGACAGTGCCTCTTGTCAGCGAGTTGACGTTGAGTTGTCAAGATCCCCCAAAAAACCCCCGAACAGAAAAAAACGAGTGAAAAAAAAATCTCTCGGGATTGCACGCTATGGCGACCGGCAACGGAGAGAGCAGCTATGCTCCGCGATCGCCGGACTTGTCCTTGTTCGGTGACAGATCTCCGATTTCCTCTGCACCGCCTGCCCCCATTGGCCCAACGCCGCCACACGTTGGGCCCTACAACGGTGGCGTAACCTCCACTTACGCGCACTACCCGCCCACAGAGGCGGATTTCCCTGGCCAGGTTCGGACCCAGAGTCACCAGCACCAACAGCAATTTTATGCTCAGCAGACTCCCCAGCAGCAACAGCAGCAACAGCCCATTGAAATCGCCGGCTACCACCCGCACCAAGCCTACGGCTCCCAGTTCTCCCCTCACCAGGCCCGCACCGCGACTTCCGCTGGCGCCTCGTACGCGCACCATCAACAGCAACAGCAACTGCCGCATCGATCTTCCACCTCCCCCCACCAACCTCCTCACGCCGATCTCACCCAGACCTTCGGCCCGTACCCGTTCCCTTCGCAGTACCAGCAGTACCGCGTGCCCACCACCACCGCCACCGGCCCCGCCCCCCAGCACGCCGTGCCTGCCTCTGGCATCTCATCGTCACCGCTTCCCGGATCCGCTCCGGCCATTACTCGAACTTTGAGACCAAGCTCGTCGTCGTCGGCGTCCGGATACCAGCAGCAGCAGCAGCCGCTGCCGCAGCAACAGCAGCGCCCGCACTCGATTACTCTCCCGCACGCCCCGCTGCCCCAGACTGCCGGCCCGACGACTTCCGGCCTGCAGCCGCCGCCGATCCTCAAGCAGGACCCCGCCACCCACGACTACCTGAAGCAGGAGTTCCAGCCGCCCGGCGGCCAGCTCTTTGAGTCGCCCTATCTGATCCCGGGCCAGGAACATCAGCAACACCAGTCGGTGTTCAACAACGGCGCCCCGACATCCGCGTACCTCCCGCACTCGCCCGACCCGGCGTCGCTGCAGTTCCAGCAGCATAACCTCAACCCACCTGCCGGCACCGCCCCCACCGACATGCCCCCCCGCCGCTCCGCAGCCGCTGCAGCTGCAGCCGCCGCCGCCGCCGGCCCGCCGCCGATCCAGCCGTCGCCGGTGCGCACGAAATTCCCGACCGCGCGCATCAAGCGGATAATGCAGGCCGATGAGGAAGTTGGAAAGGTCGCTCAACAGGCACCGATCGCCGTCGGCAAGGCACTCGAGCTGTTCATGGTGGCGCTGGTGACGAAGAGCGCCGACGTCGCGCGCGAGCGCGGCCAGAAGCGCGTGTCGACCGTTATGCTCAAGCAGGTGGTCGAGACCGACGACCAGTGGGACTTTTTGCGGGATATCGTCGCCAAGGTCGATGTCAACGTGGCGGGAGCTGGCGGCGCCGGTGCCGGTGGCGCCGCGGCGGGTGGCCCCGGTGCTGGTGGCGAGGAGAAGCCGGTGCGGGCTGGCCGTGGGGTCAAGCACGAAAGCGAGTCTTCGGACGAGGTCACCGAGCGGAAGAGAGGGCGCGGCAAGAAGCGGAAGGTGTAGCGGGGGAGAGAGCGATAAGCCACCTTCGATGGATTGATGGATGGATGGATGGATGGGTGGATGCGGTTGAGGAGTGGGGGGTTTTCTGGTCTGCTCTTTTTTTGTTCTTTGTCCCGTTTGCCTCTTGTCTACGACTGCTGCTTCGGTTTCTTGATTCCCCATCCTCGTTTCTGTTGTTGAGCATGGCACGAGTATCTTCCCCCCCCGGTGGAACCAAATGGTTGCTTTTTCTTTCCTTTCGTTTCTTCTTCTACACGTCCCAGTCTCCTAGATAGCAGGTAGTTCTCAGATTCGTTTTCTTTTTTCTCATGCACTGGAGGATTCGTTCTTCTTTTTCTTTGCAACTCTTCACATCCTCTTCACCCACCAGTTCTCACCCCCTTTTCCTTTGGATTCTCTGTCTGTTTACGGCGTTTCTCCCTCTTGTGACGATGGAATGGAAATAACTTGTGTGTGCTTTCTTCCTCTTGCGTCCTACGTCTATGTCTCTTTGTGTTGGGTTCTTTGATGAGGTGGTATGCATGTATATATGGGGTGTTTGGTAGTGTCAGGTTTATGTGGGCTTGATCTGTATGACCTTTTGTAGCCTCAGGAGGGAATATAATGCAAGGTGACTCGAGATCTGTTCATATCACCACCGTGCCTAGACCTTCCGCCACAGTATGTGACTATGTGTCATCTGTTACGTACACATGGACTGTGCCTACTGATATCGAGTTCGTGCTGCATCAGCAAACGGCTGCAATTCCACAGCTAGAAACGAGGTACCTGTCTGACATTTCTATGCTCGGTCACCATATGCAGTTTCTCACGATAATCTCCGACAGCACAACCACGATATCGGACTAGAGTGGGGCCGTTCCCGACACAAGGCCGGGACACCAATGAACCTCCGTCGGGAATGTCTTTCCTTGGGCTTCTACTAGTAGTGTAGCAAGTCATCACCGAGTGCAAACATCTTTTCTTTTTTTGCGATAGCTGATGTAGCTTAGTTATAATTCCGTCTTCCAGACCTGCCCACATACTGCTGCATAACCCTAACCAGCCCTTCCAACATCACCAAATCCCCAGCTTCGATGTTCCAGGTGTCTATCCCCTGACAGGCTGGTTGTTTGTTGTTACGAGGATAGCTACGGGGGTCCGTACGAGGAATGGAAACAGTGCCGCACGAGGGTTCGCACAATCAGACCGGTTTCCCCTTTTTGGCCTGGGGCCCGTCCCTCCCCCTCCTTTGCAGCCAAGTAAGATTTCTCACACCCCCCTTCCCCCAAAAGGCAGAAACTAGATAGGGCTTCGTGTTTCAGTGTTAAACCCCAGTTAAAGTGGACGACCACCATTCTTACGTGCACCACTAGACGCGGTGTTTGTGTCTGGCTTTGCTTGCTTGCTGGCCAGAGGCAATCTACAGTATGTGGCCATCGTCGTGTGCTGGGATGATTTGCGGACGAGAGATGGAAAGGGGAAACGCCACACGCCATTCCTGTGTGCGGTCTTTCATGCCCTGCGAGGGGGTGTGCATGTCGGATTTTCGGTGCCTGGGCCCCTGCGTAGCCAGTCAACGCGCAGTATGTCCTCCACTTGCGCCCAGGCTGGAACAGAGTAAGGTTGGAAACAGAACAGCTGAACACAAGAGGCAGGTTGGAAATAGCAAGGAGAAAAGACGACAAAACGAGGGAAGAAAAGAAGAAAAATTATTCCCTTGAAGAGAGATAGAGCCCTCTTTTTACCCCTTAGAGCCACACTGTCTGTCTGCTGACTCCTCATGTCCGCCTAAATAAAAAAGAAGAGACATCAGAAGGAAGAAACCAGAAAGAATGTGCTGGTTGTCAAAGCCCTCCACTTTCCCGCTTCCTATTCGTCCAGCTGAACATTTTGTGACGGTGTTTTGGGCGTCTGCCCGTTTTGCCCTCTCACTTCTCTCTCCCCTGACTAAAATCCAAGTGGTCCAAAAATAAAAAATAGAGTACAGTATTGAACAGTACATAGATTTCTCTTTCGCTGTTGGTGTTTGTGTGGCCCGCTCAGCCGGACTTTTGTATGCACCTAACCGGTTTTAAACCCCTTTTGCTGTTGTGCTGTCGTGTGTTTGCTCTTGCCCCGTTCAATTGGGCGCAAAAAAAAAAGGAGGTCTAGGGCAATTATTTCGAGGCAGGAGGCGTAAAGTTTGCATGCAGTGGTGCATTGCGTTGTGTTCGGGTGGTTCTTTTTCTCTCTTTTTTTCTCGCATGGCTTGCTCCTTCCTTCCTGTGCGAATGCATGAGTTGTCTCCTTCCCTGGGCAAACTGGGCAAACTGGGCAAAAAAAACTAGCGCGGGTAGCTCCTTCCTCTGATGAGACTTCATATATCTGTTGCGCTTTCCCCATGTACTGTTCTGTATGTAACCTTAGCTCGTGACGCTGGCTGCACCTGCTATTCAAGCCATTATCTGGTCTGTCTCCTGGGCCGGATGTTGGTGGTTCCTTCCCGTTTATCCCCCCTAAAAACGATGACGTCTGCGCCTGCCCTGTTAAGCTTATGCACGCCGTACTCGTCGAGAAGAAGAAGAAGAAGAAGGAAGGAAAGAAACGAAACCTGCAATTTTGAGGTGGCCACCTGCCCAAACAATCACCCGCCCGGTTCTTTTTGCAGGTTGCGCCTTCCGTCTCTCTCCCCTAAAGGCCTTAAGCCGAGTTCTCCGTGTTTCTGACTAACATAACACATCTCGCTCTCTTTCCATCCGTCTGTTCCTCGGGATTTCAACCTCATCCCTTATTCATTCTTCCTCCACCGTGATATTTCTTCCATCTTCTTCCATTTTTCTTATGTATCCTTTCTTTTCTTGCTGACCTCAATTTGTGCCTTTAACTGTCTCATTTTTCGTTGTGTCTTTAACGGCTGTATTCTGCTTCGTTTTGCTGAATTTCTCGCTTCCATTGGCATTTTCGCTCGTCCCTCTATATAGCTTCATCTGGCTTGTTCCCCTGAAAGTCGTCTTGAACTTCAGCTTCTCTTGAGAGTTGCTACTACATATCACTCGTTTATACATAAAACCTCCGCCTCCAGGCAAAGCGTTCGCGGAATCTATTTTCAGCATCAGAGATTTGCATTGGCTCGTTTTTTGACGTTCTCTCGCGCTCGGAGAAATCTCTTGATTTTGAACGACGGGGGTAAGGGAACCCGGCCACATCACCTCTTTTGCTTCTCCATATAACCCAGGGAAAATCATCAGTGCCACACGATTCACGCATTGGACTAGCTAAGATCCAGGTTCAGGTTCTTTTTCATTCTAGCCGTCGTTCGCCCCTCTCCACTACTCCCGCAAAAATCACTGATCCCGGGTTCATTCGTTCCCTTTTCCTGCTCCCTTGATTTTTGCCTGTCCCTGTCCTTGAGACTTTCCCCCCTGTGAAACTTGTGGACTGTCAAAGTGTATGCTCAAGCTTCACTATCTCTTTTCTCTTCTCTTTCCTTTTCTTTGATTTCTTCGATATTTATTTGAAATTTTTTTCTTTTTCACTTCCGCCCGTTTCGTGTTTCTCTCTCTCTCTCTCTCTCTCATCATCCTCCCTCTCTTTTTCCTTTCGTTTGTTGTATCCTCTTCTCCAAGCGTCTTCGGAGGAACACTGCCACATCGACATATCTCGTCTCTTTTTTGTGGCCCTCCTTCGATCCCTACGTAACCTCTTCTCGCCCTCGTTTCTTCCGTTACTCATGCGATCTTCGCCGGTGTGATCCCAACCAGAAACCTCCGTTCCGATCCTTCCTCCACTTGGCCGGCTTCCGTTGACAAAGTGCCAATTGGAACGAAAATCATCCGCCGTCACCGTTGCATCCCTTCGGCAACTTTCTTCATTCCTTCCTCGACCGTTTCCCTCTTTCTGCGTCATATCGTCGATCGATCGCCGTCGTTTGTGCTTCTCTCTTCCGACTTCGACCCGGCGTTGTTTGATACTGGTCGTTCTTGGAGACACGAGAAGATCTTCCAGATTTTGCCCCCCCGACTTTTGGTTTTCTTGCCTGGTGCATTTTGCAACTGGCGAGTTCCTCATGCCGCTGGACGACGCATTTTTCTTCCAGTGAATCTGTGATTTCATACCTCCTCCGTCCATCTTCGCTCAGACAAGTTTTTGGATACCTTTTGCTACGCCTCGATGACGACTCAATAGCCCTTGACATATATCAGGGCCTCCTTAACATTTATTTATAATTTATCCTATACATATTCAACCCTCCCCCCGTTCTGTTTTATACACATGCATTCTCAATTTTGGATTAGAGGCTTCTCCAGTTTAGACATCTTCCATCTCTCATTGGCTTAGTGGTTCCTTTTGGACCAGTCCAAGCATCTAGAGAGCCTTCGTTTTTCTTTCTTTCTTCGCTGGATCCTCTTCGGAGTCTTCCGTCATATTCTTTTTTTCTCATCTCTGGCTCTACACTGCCATCCCCTTGACTTTATCCTTCTTCATACTTCTCTTCTTGTCATTTCGTGTGTGTCTCTTTTTCGGCTATATACTTTTTTTCTCTCTCCAGGAAATTCTTCTTCCTGATGAGCTTTCCCCGCAAGATAATTGATAATGTCAACTGCAAGAACCGAGCAATTTCCGCCTGGCTATAATCCGCAACTTGCTCAACCCACAAAGACTCAATTCCCTCCGGCTCCTGCCTCCACGACGCCGCCGATCATCACTCCGGCCGACTCTGCTGCTCTTGCTTCGGCCCTGAGAGCCCCCTTTCCTAATATTCCTCAGCCGATCATGTCGGGTGCTCCGCGGTCCGGAAACGGCTCGCCGTCCCACGATCTGGGTTCATCCAGCCGTCTCTTCTCCAAACGGTAAGCTTAACAGCCTTCCATCCCACGCAACTGTGGACCAATAGCCTACCCCATGTACTTACGTTAACCCTTTCCGTGCCCTTCAGTGCTCGTGAGATCCAAGCCCAAGAAGGCGTCCCTGGCTTCCCCGTCAATCTTTGGGGAGGCCCCCCCACCAGTGGCAACTCCACTCCTCTCCGAGAGAACATTCCCGAATCTCCCACCGACGAGTTCCCTGATTTTGTCCAGCTTCCTCCCACTCTCGATTCTCTCCCTCAAACCCGACGAGCCCGCGCGGGCACCGTGCCATCTCGATTCTCCCCCGGAGGTGTGGGAGCCGGCCTCCTCAACCTTCCTCCTCTCCCAACAAAGTCTTCTCGCGCCACCCCATCACAAACCCCGTTCAAATCGCCTTCTCCCGGCTTGCAATTTCCTGATGTTGCCACAATTCCCGGCCCCTCGGCCGCGCCCCCCGGTGGTTCAGCCCTGCTCTCGCGTCTACGGGCTGGTTCGATGCCCCAACGGAGCCCATTCATTGCTCTTCCCGGTACTGCCTCTCCCTTTGGCCCTTCCATCTTTAGCAGCTGGAACCCGACTGGAGTCCCGAACCGAGAACGAGGTGCCACCCTAGCGAGCATCGCCAGTATCGGCTCGAATGGCCCTAGTTCCCCGGCTCAGTCTGCGTTTTCGAAAGATGGCGCTGGAGAGAGTGATGTGCATATGCGGACCCTCGATTACCTTGGCCTTGCTGAAACTCCTCAGCCACCCCGAGCGACTCTGGCCACTCCCTACTTGGCGAACATTAACGATCTGTCCCGTAATCGATTCCGCTCCTATTCCGTCAACAACAAGGACAAGTACGACGATGAGGAGGACGACTATGATGACACCATAGCCTACGAGACCCAGTATGCCGCCCAGCTCCAGGACCAGCTTGCCGCCACTCATGCTGCCATTATGAACCACAACCTTGCTGTCCAGGCGTTTGCAACCCACGCGTCTGTCACTCGCCCTCGTGCCCACACTGCCGGTGTTCTTGATACTCCCGGAAGCCGGCTGCTTGGAACCTACTTCAATGCCCCTCCGTCCATCCCCACCCCGGCTGCTACCACCGAGGTCCGCATTTCCGATGAAAAGGACTACGAAGATCTGCCCCAGGCTGTCGCTGCCATGAATATTGGCCGGACCAACAGCCAAAATGCTTCTCTCCTGGGCCCCGACGAACAGGGGTTGGATGGCCCGACTAGTGCCTTGTGGCTTGGCAGCATTCCTACTTCGACGACAACCTCGACTTTGACGGAAATGTTCAAGACCTACGGTACCATCCTCTCGGCTCGTGTTCTTACTCACAAGAGCTGTGGCTTCGTCAACTTCGAGAGAGTTGAGAGTGCCATCTCGGCTAGATCCGGCCTCAATGGAAAGGAAATATTCCCTGGAGCCGGACCTATCCGCATCAACTTTGCTAAGCCCCCGTCGGCATCCAACACGCCTGGCCACGATGGAGTGTTCCCGTCCCCAAGCCCAGATCCCTTTGCCAAGTCTGGACCTCAGGATGGTTCTGCTGCGCCGTCATCGGCTCCTCCTTCTGCGTCTGTCGACGGAGCGACTCCCGCCATTGCCAATACGTCCAGTGAAGCTCCGACTCTGCCGCCGCTGTCTGAGATGGCTGGGCCCATGCTTGACATTGTCAAGCAATTTGGTGCCTCTGAAGAGGATGTGTTCCGCATCTCTCGCAACATCAACACGGCGGTTTCGTTCACGGCCTTCGTCGAAGAGATCCCTCCGATCACTGAGCCCGCCCATACTCGCATCCATGACGCGCCTAAGCTGCGAGACATCCGCAAGCGCATCGACAACCAGTCTCTGTCGCAGGCGGAAATTGAAAACATTGCCGTCGAGATGCTCCCAGAAATTGCAGAGCTTGCTTCTGACTATCTGGGAAATACTGTTGTGCAAAAGCTGTTTGAGCATTGCTCGCCCGCTCTGCGCGATGCTATGCTTGAAGAGATTGCTCCTCATATTGCCGAGATTGGCGTGCACAAGAACGGTACCTGGGCTGCGCAAAAGATCATCGATGTCTGCACAACTCCTCACCAGATGACCCTCATTGTTGAGAATCTTCGCCCCTATGTTGTGCCCCTGTTTTTGGACCAGTACGGTAACTATGTTCTTCAGGGCTGTCTCAAGTTTGGTGCTCCGTTCAACGACTTTATTTTCGAGAGCAGCCTGAACCGGATGTGGGACATTTCTCAAGGCCGCTTCGGAGCTCGTGCGCTGCGAGCCTGCTTGGAGAGCCACCACGCCACCAAGGACCAGCAGCGTTTGCTTGCGGCTGCCATTGCTCTGCATAGTGTCCAGCTGGCTACCAGTGCCAACGGTGCATTGCTGCTGACGTGGCTCCTGGATACATGCACGTTCCCGCGGCGTCGGACCGTGCTGTCCCCTCAGCTTGTCCCGTACCTGGTTCATTTGTGCACCCACAAGGTTGCCTATCTGACCGTGTTGAAGGTTATCAACCAGAAGACGGAGCCGGAGGCGCGTGAGACGGTGATCCGGGCCCTTTTCTTCTCGCCCAACGACCAGATTCTGGAAGCTATTCTGAGCGATCATTCGTGTGGCGCAACGCTGATTTACAAGGTTCTTACCACTCCCTTCTTCGACGAGGCCATCCGGACTCAAGTGGTTGAGACTGTTAAGAACGTTCTGCTGCGTATCAAGGCCCAGCCTGGACAGGGCTACAAGCGCCTGATGGATGAAGTTGGTCTTTCTACCCGAACTGCGGCTGGAACTACTTCTGGAGCCCCGGGAGCTGGAGCTACGAGCAATGCGGCGGCTCCGGCAAGTGGACGTGACCAAGGTAGCAGTGCCGGTCCCGCAGGAAGCGCGCCTGCGGCTGCTGGCAACGGAGCGGGCCCCGGTGCCAATGCTGGAGCCGGCAGTTCTGGAGCTTCGCACAATGGCAGTGGTCATCACTCCCACCACGGACACCACCACAATAACGGCAACCACAGCGAGCCCAGACAGCGTCCCGGTTCGCGACAAGCCAGTGGCAATGCCAGCCACCCCCACGGACCGCCGCCGCCTGCGGGAAATGCCAAGGGCTACTATAACAACTCCCACAACGGCGGCAATGGTACGGGCAGTGGAGCTCCAGGCTACGACATGGGATACCCGTCCGGACCCGCGAGTCAATCTCGCAGCGACTTGTCTGACAGTATCCCCTTCCCGTCGTTCGGACCAACTGCGGCAGCGATGTACGGCCAAGGGCCTGGCCCGGCTCCTTTGAACCAGATGGGCTACCAGCCACCAATGGGTGCCCGTGGCGGTGCACCGGGGATGAACGGTAGCGGATATTACCCTGGACCTGGTGGCTACGCCGGTGCTCCAGGCTATCCGTCGCAGGCCCCGGTTGACTCTTACCGCGTTCCCAGCAACGGGAGCCAGCATGTTCCGGGACCGGGCGGCCCGCCGGCGATGATTCCGGGAGGTGCTGCAGGCTACGCACCGCCTGGATTCGGAATGCCGATGGGCGGGCCCTACGGCGGGGCGTACGGAGCGGGACCTGTGCCTCCGGGCATGCAGGGAATGCCGTACATGCCGATGGAGCAGCCTGGAAACGGCCGACGTGCTCGGGTAAGTTCTTCCAAGTTCCTGTGAAGATACGAAGCTGAAGGCACGAATACTAACAGTACTGTTTTCTGGTCACAGAGATAAACCAAACACATGTTCGATATGTATCATCTTGTGCTTCTATCTTTGGGCGTACGATTTTCTTTTTCATATATGACAAGTCGATATTTCGAGGGTGGTGATGAATGGAGTAGTCCGCTGACTATTGCCATTCACCGACTCGGCTATCGACATTTCGATTCTTGTGACTTTCATCTTGAAAGATCTTTTGGGATGGATTTCAGGCCAGTTTATGAAGGGGTGGTGGTGGGCATGGCACTGGCTTTTCTTCTGTGGACTTGGAATTCTCTCTCTCTTTTTTTCTTGTTTACATTTCGTTCCAACTTTTTCACTCTTGTTCTTTAACCATTTTTTCTTTTCTGTGTGTTCCCTGTCTCATTCTTGTCACTCGCTTAAGCTGTTCTACGGAGCAGATTTTTTTTTACTGGTGTTTTTTCCTCTCTTGCTTTTGATCTTGGAAGATAAAAATTTTAGCCTGGTTTGATTGGGCTTATGTGTCGGAATATATATTTAGCTTTTGTCTTCTCGACTCTTCTGTGCTTGTGTGCTTGTTGAGTGTTATGTGTGCTGTGATGGGTGTGTTTGAAAGTGGTGAGCATGCAGGTGGATGCACTGGTGCAGAGAGAGCTGCAGGAGTAGTGCGAGCGTAATAGCGACGTGGCCGTACCGTCATGCGTGCCCCCCCGTATTGCTCGGCTGTTGACTGGCGAGAGGCCGAGCCACGATACATCATCCTATGCTTTCTTTCTGGAATTCTCTCTATTTCCCCTTTTATTACATCCTCTTCGCCGTCGTATCACCCGTTCTCTCGTCCTTGGGCCTCACACAGCGCCCAAGGAACAAATGTAAAAAAAACACCCCTAAAAGATTTGCGACCCCACCGACAAAAAACACACATCCTTCTTGAGGCCCAACTCGGCGCCGTTGTGAACAACCCACATCAAAAAGACCTGGCTCGCTTAGCTCAGTTGGTTAGAGCGTCGTACTAATACTGTATCCGCCAGTATCAAGTAAATGCGAAGGTCGCCAGTTCGACCCTGGTAGTGAGCATTTCAATTTTTTTTGGCCTTTTGCGCACTTCTCTCGGACTAAAAACTTGATTGTTCTTTTTAGCTTTTTTTCTTTTTGGGCTGGAGTCTGTTGCGTCGGGGAGATAGTGGGACTTGGGGATGTAGTGCGACGGCTCTCTCAATTTCCGGTATGTCCGCATGGGACACTGTCGCAAGTGTCATCTCTTAGGAAGTCATCATCCGACGTGTCAGGCTCCTGGAGCCGGGCATCACCAGAAACACCCATGGAGAGCAGAGCACATGCTATATAAAAAAAAGAGTCATGGATATTCATCAATCTTCACTGTGTATTCAATCTCCCATCTAGAATGTACAAAAGAACCAGGGGGGGAAAAAAGGCGGGAGATACAAAACCAGAAGGGAGAGCCATCCACACACGCCCCAGTTCTTCCTCCGCCGTTCCCATCCTCACGCAAAAGAACCTCCCAAGTAAGAAAAGAAAAAAGGCTTCACAGATACAATTACAAAAGAAAAGCAGCAAGCAGAGCAATCGCTAAACGAAAACAGCACGGATTTAAAGCAAGACGAAAGTGAGAGAGTCATGGAGAATTTTTCAGTTGAAAACACAGGCAGATGAATTGGCAGGACGGAAGAAGGAAAAACCAGGCAACAAGCTTCCCCCTCGCGATGCAGAACGAACAATTTCAGAGGTGTAGGAACACCTTAAAAGCAGGAAAATGAAACCCGACAGGAAAAAGGAGAAAAAGACCCGAACTGGTGCGGCGCCATGCAGAAGCGGAAAACAAAGCAGAGAAGCCCCGCGATTGCGCGGGACGTGAAAAGGAAGAAAAGAAAAAGAGAGATGCAGGGAGAGAGTGGTGGAGGCCACTGCCCTGCGAAAAGAGCAGCGCGAAGAACGGCGCAGGGCGCTCAGTCCATGGGACCCGGAGGTCCCAGCCAAAGAGAATGAGAGCGCGAGAGCGCGAGAGCGAGAGAGATCAGAGCCCCAGCATAAAACACAACCGAATTGCGGGCGCGGGTGCGGGACACGAGCGCAGAAGAAGACACAAGCGGTGGCCATGGGAGTGGGAGAGCTGGGGAAAAGAAAAGACGAAGGGCGCCCGAAGGCGGCAACAGACAAGATCCCAACTCATGGGTCAAACAGCACGCCTTAGGTCCGGCAGACCCGGCCAAAAAGAGCGACAAAGCGACAGAGCGAGAACAGAGAGAGAAGCCCCAGAAAAAAACACAACCGAATGGCGGGCGCGGGTGCTGACACGAGCGCGAAAGACAGAAGTAATGGCCATGGTAGTGAGAGGGCGGCCGAACAAGACCCCAAATTCTCGCGGGAAAAACACAACAGCACGCCTCAAGTCCTGCAGCCCCGGCCAAAGAGAAAAGAGACAGAGAAGAGGAGGGCGGGAGACAATGAGAGAGAGCTGGACACCGAGAGAGAGAAAGAAGAGGAGGGGAGTGGCAAGCGACGGGTCCAGATGGGGGGCAGAGAAGAAGGAGAAAGCCCCTCACAGCTCCTCCTCGGCCTCCCGAGCCAGCGTGCTCCGCTCGGCGCTGGTCTCCGGCTCCCGCATCATCGCCTCAGCACCCGGTCCCTTGGGCTGGGGGCCGCCTTTCATGAAGAAGCGCTCGGCCGAAGGAGACGACCCGGCATCGGGAGGCAGCCGCAGCTTGGCCCAAGGCGGGATACAGCGGGACGACGTGCGCAGCGGCTCGTTCTCGTCGTTGTCATCGTCATCGTCGTCGTCGTTGTTGGCAGCGGCGCTGGCGCTGGCGGTAGCGGCGGCGGGCAGGGGCAGAGGAGGGGGAGTGAAGGAAGCAGGGCGGGGCGGAGAAGAGGACAGCACGACTGCCGGGATAGTAGTCTCGGTCGCCGGGACGGTGGGGATGGGCGACGAGGCCCGGTCCATCTCGGACATGGCCAAGGCCATCCGGATCTGGACCATCGCACCCCGGAGGCGCGATTTCTGGGTGTCGGTCAGCTTGCCGGCAGAGATTTCCTCTCGCGAGGCTCCGCAGATGAGGGTGACAATGTCAGCCTCCGGGACGTCCATGCCTGCCATGGCCGACGGGGGAAGAGAACGAGCAGGGGCTTCCCGCATGCTGGACAACATCATGGCGGCTTCAACATCCGCCGGGCCGGGAGCCGCACCAGTCGCCGAAGCGGCAGCAGCACCGGGCGCGGAGCCGCGGCCAGGCCGGAGACTCTCGCAGAAGTCCATCATGATATCGTTCGGGCGGAGACGGTACACGCGGCCGAACGTGGCCACGTCATTCCAGCCAGACTTGTCCGGGCGACCCGTAAACGAGACCACGTTGGGATCGTCGAGGCCCTCGTCCTCGACTTCGATGATGCCATTGTTGCGGATTCCCCGCTGGAATCCGGGCACAATAGGGCTCGCGCCCTTCACCCGCCGGTACTTGTGCGCGGGTCCGAGAGCCATTCCGGCAATCGTGTCGTCGTCAATGTGCAGTTGGCAACGCCAGTTGCGCACGGTGGGGGGGTTGGCAAGGGGAGGGTCGTTGCAATCGAGATGCCAGTGCAGGCCACAGGCACTGCACGTGATGATGGGGCGGCCACCCGAAATGTGGCCGCAGCCATGGCACAGGACGGCGCCGTTGGCGTCCCGCTCCTTGTAAAGATCGGACCCTTCCTCAGGGCCTCGACGGTCCTTACGTTGAGCCTTGGCACCGCCGGCAGCATTCTTGGGGGCTGTAACGACCTCCTCGTACGATCCATCAGCACCAGCTTTCACACCCTCGAAGTGTGTCTGGATGCCGGTGGGAAGGCTAAACGCCCGCGGATTCGTTCGGTCAAGCGCCGCAATGCAGGCACCAAAGATTCCCTTGCTAGATCGAGGCGACGACGACGACGAGGCCGACATCGACGAGGTGCTGTGCAGCCGGCGACGGAAAACACACTCGTAACAGAACCATTCCTCCGGGAGATCCTTGCGATCAATGTCGACACACTCGAAGTGGAAGGACTTGCTGCAGCTATCACAGCAGATGAGTTCGCCATTAGCGCCACATGCCGAGCAATAGTCATCGTTATCCGCGTCCTTCATGGTCGACGGTCCAGCCAAGGCATTTCCCTCTCCAGTAGGACGAGGCAGTCCAGCCGCAGTTCCGCTGGACTTCTTGGGCCTAGAAAGAGAAAGCAGTTGGATGTTAGTTGATAATGCTGCATGATAACCAAGAAAGAAAAAAGAGCAGACAAGAAAAGAAAAAGGCAACTTACGAAGACTTGGTCTTGGGGCCGACTCTGGGCTTCTTGGCCGGAGGCAAAACCGGCGTCACCGCGCGCGAAACCGTCTCTGAATAGCCGGAAGTCGCATCATCCTCTCCATCATCAAGGGGCCGCTTGCCAGACCGGGTAGCGCGAGCCGCAGTCGAAGTTGTGGTCGCAGTCGCAGCATTGCGCGAACGTGTCTGGCGAGACTTGGTAGGCTCCGCGGCAGCAATGGCAGCGGTAGACGAAGCACGGCCAGCAATCTCGTCGGCAGAGGCCTGGGCCTCGGAAGGATCCGTAGAACCGCGCACGTTGCTCTCAGTTGTAGGGGTGTTGGCCGCAGTCTCTCTCTTGGCCAGATCTCTCCGGCTCAGCGGCTCAGCCGGCTTCTGCGCGGCGGCAATCATGTTCTGGCCCAGACCAGTGGCTCCATCATCGGGACTAGCGGCGCGGAGACCTGCACTGTTACGGGATTGACGACCAGCAGCAGTCAAATGCTTGCCGGAAGACGAAGACGGGCGCACCGAGCCCATCAGGCCGGGCATGGCCGCCAGGTCGGCCTCAATGGCAGCCCGAGTCGCCGAAGACGTAAACGGGACGGGACGCTGGGAAACACGGGACGGGGTCGGCTTGCGCGCCGCCTGTTTCTTGCTGCGAGACGCAGACTTTGAGGCACTGTGCGATACGGAAAGAAGAAATTCTTGTGAGCAAAGATTCAATAGCCAGCGTTCTTCTAACGTAGTTGTTCGCTCTTCTTCTTCGTCTGCTGTTCTGTTCTTTGTTCTGCGTCCAAGATGCGGCGAGTACATCAAAGTGTGTACACCGATGAAGAAATTGTAAAATTCAATACGATGAATGTCTCCCAGAAAGTCCATCAACATCCAAAAGTTGGGGCTGAAAGTGAGTCTTCGGGGGTTGGGGATGATAATCAAGGAGCAAGGCAAAATAAAACAAAAAAAAAGCCATAAGAGAAAAGGGAAAAAAGTAAACACAAAAGAAGCAGGAAATCCAGAAATTCCAAACTGCAGGAATAGCAGAAAAAAAGAACGCGATTGCTGACGGTCTTTTTTGGGGGATTTTTGCCGATATGTAACCGCCACCACTTTAAGCTGAAGCCATAATGGGAAGGAACGGCCAACGCACAGCAAATAGGCAGGAGCACATAATGGCAACCCTAAGGTTTGGAAGAAAAATGATCTCAGGCCGGAGGAAAGGGGGAAAATGTTTCTCGTGATGATGATGATGATGATGATTCAAGAGAAATTGAACAAAATTTGTGTGTGATGTGATGGAAGGGGAATAGGGGATGAAGAGACGATGATGTGAAGCTACTCTTATGGCAGATTGCTATGTGTTGTCAGAAACTCATAGCTTCAGACTGTTAAAACTGAGCCATGAAATCCCAAGCAACAGACACAGACTTGAAAAGGATCATCGACAATATCGATTCATGTTCCGAGACAAGTCATCGAAGCATCGATTGGCTGGGAAATGACACAAAGCTCAAAAAGTGACCGGGAATCGATGTGAACGGCGGTTGCAAGTGTGAATCCAATTTGTGTGGACATCATGTTATGCGTTGGTCCAACCAGGCACACCAAAAAGCCACACTCAGAGAAGAAACACTCAGCCGAAAGAAATACCACTTTTTACTGGCCATCACCGAACCGATATCCTCAGGCCAGGAAAAATCAAGGTGCAAAGGGAAGGGGAAGAAACATCCAGACAACTTCTGAATAAATAAACAAAAGCAAGAGGGGGAAGGAAGGCAGCAGAAAAGAACGCAATAACAAACCCAGAACAGCATAAGATGAGGAAGAACAACAAACAACTAGATGTTAGTAAACAGAGGAAAGGGGGACTGGGTACGTACATGTTCTTGTCTGCCTTCTTATCGTCCTTCGGGTCCTGCGCAGTAGCACTGGTGCGAAGCTTGACTTTGTTGGCCGAAGGAGCGGCGGCGTTGTCACCATCAGTCACAGCTGTGGCGTTCGGGTTGGTAGTGGCGTCGTCCTCAGGGGAAGCACCAGCAGCTGCGGCGTCGGCAGCAAGTTGACGTTCGTTCGCTCGCTTGTTCGTGAGTCTCAGACGTTTCGGGGGTGGTTCCATCGTGCCATCATCAGCGGCAGGCACGGCAACATTAACATTGGCCTCAGACTCGCTGTCAGTGATCGCGGCCTTCTTGGCCCCCTTGGTGGTCTTCTTCTCCTGGGTAGTAGTAGCGGCGGCTCTGCGGCGCTTAGGCGCCTGGGGCGCGACGTTGTCCGTGGTCACACCACGACGAGTAGTAACCATGGTTGCTGGTTCAAGTTCGGATTCGTCGTCACTTGATTGTTCTTCGGAGGCAGAGTCGTCTTCAGACAATGAGTCTGAAATTTCGCTCTGGCTGTTTCGGTCGTCGTCTTCCTGGTTATAGGAGTCGGCGAGAGCTCGGCGCGACAATGGTCGGCGAGTCAAAGGAGAGGGGGATGGAGAGATAGAGGGGGAGGAGTTAAGGGAAAGGGGCGAAGACGATGCTGATGATCGTCTTCGGCGGTGAGGTGTTTGGGTAATGGAGGAAAATGCGGAACGCTGTTGTGATGAAGAGAGATTGATGGGTCGATGATTAGTGAAAGTCGAAAAAAAAAACGAATAACAGTTATCGAAGGATGAAGAGAAAAGAAATGAAGAAGAGGAAGAAAAAACAAGGAAGAGAAAAGAAAGGGGAGAAAAGAGGAAGAAGAAAACACAGCAAAGATAAATAACGATCAGGAGCAGCATTTCCAGCAAATCTCAACAATAACAACATCGTGAGAAAATACCACAACGCGTGATGTAAATGTGCAAGTAAATATAGGGCACACACACGCACACAACATTAGGAAGTCAAAAAACAACATCACGAGAAGTATTCTTTCCAAGGTAAAGAGGTACCTAAGAAAAATACCAACTGGTGATGCCCCCTTTTCTCAAAACCCTGATCTCTGAAACGATGCAAGGAAAGAGGCAGAAACAAACTTAAAAGGAAAAGGCAGGGTAGTACTTACATGACGATGTCTCGATTCCACGGAGGTTACGATGTGACGAGCAGAAGTCGTAGGCGTATTCGCGGACCGTTTCGATGACGGTAAAAAAGACGACTGCAAGTCGGGGGGTGCAAGGTCCGGATGGCCTTGTAGTGCACGGTTACGGTGAGAGCGGTTGCTACTTCTGTGAGCAGCTGCTTGTCGAGACTGAGGAGTTGAATGGGGGCTATCGTAATCGAAAGCGGAAAGAGTTCGAAGTCCAGAGTCAGTGATCAAGAAGAATCAAAAAGATAGGTGAAGGTGTAGAGAGAGAAGAAAGAAACAAGAGTATCGAGGGAAGAAGATGGAGACAAGAAAACACAATATCGAAGCAGAAAAGTGTGAAGAGGGAAGAAAAACAGGAAAGGAAAGAAAAGATTGGAAAAGGGGGAAGAGGATAAATATGGGAGGAAGAGGCAAGAAGAAAGACGAAAAAAACACACGAGAAGTTGTTGACAACAACGGCATTTGTGAATTCTCCAGTGTCGAGTTGCGAATAACATTAACAAAAAAAGCAAGGGGGACAAAACTTACAACGACAGATCGTGATCTTGAAGTCCCTCAGAATGAGAATTCCCAACAGTCGAAGACGACGAAGAAGGAGACGGAGACACAGAAACAGGTGACGATGGAGAAAGCGGCGAGTTCGGAATTGCAGATGGTGCAGAAGCAGCGGGAAACGAAGAAGAATGCGGATGACGGTGGTTACGGTGATCGGTATTCTGGGGAGGAGGAGGAGAAGAAGAAGAAAAAGGAGGAGGAGGAGGAAAAACAGAAAGCAGGGTTTTGGAGTGCGGGCCCTGTGCTGTTGACGACGGCGGCATCCGTCCACGGGTTTGTTTTTCGGGTGAATGGCGGGACACTCGATCACCCATTGTTGTTGACAACAAAATAGGTTTCCGGGAATTGTTGTTGTTGTTGCTGGTTGTGGCCGTACCTGCAATTCCTCGTCGTTGGGACGAGGCACGCGTCGTGATGATTTTGCCAGGCCGCAGTGTTGACTCCAGTCCCTCATCCTCAACATCGGCCGGAGAGTCCGGCGAGACAACCATCGACTCGCGGAGCGGAGTAGTCGAGGCCGGCGTAGACCCCTCGGCACCCAGTCTTTCCACCGCTGTCCGACGCCGGCCTGACCGACGAGTCATGGACGTCGGCGCAGCAGATCCACGTAGGCCATCCGCGTCCCCGCCATCAGCGGGAGCAGTAGTAGAGGGAGTAGCATTGACATGCGCTTTAGCAGGAATCTCTGCCTCGTCCTCGTCGTCCTGCTTCGCAAGCTTCCGTCTGGCCAGTCTCGACCCCCGATCCGACCGGGGCGTGGTAGTCTCAGCCGTCTTGGATACCGGAACAGTAGTCCGCGGCATCTCCAGTGTAACCATCTGGCCGTACGGTGCCTTCTGCGGGACGAGTGACTCGCCACCCTCCGACACACCAGCATCGACCTCCTCGGCCGGCACGAAATAGTAGCACCCCTTGTTATCCCGTCGGCCCTCCCGCTTTTTCTCCTGCACGAGCCGCGCAAACTCTGCAACTGTGTTGTCATCGGCCGTTTGGTGGTACACATCCTCAATCATGCTCAGAAAATCGCGGTCGTGGTTGTTCTCATCGTAGAGTGTCCGGAGCGCCCATGCTGTGGGGTACCGGTGGTGCTTCAGCGCCTCGTCGACCGCAAGCTCAATCACCTTACCGGTTGGTCCCGCGGCTGTTGGCGTCTGGGCTGACGACGTGAGTATGGCGGCTGTGGCCTCACGCGCCTTGGCCGGCGTCATCCCCGCCGTCTTGGTGGCCGGTGTGCCCGGAAACAACGGTGGTGCCACTGCACTCGATTGTCGCCGATGCCGCCGTTTGGCAGCACTAACCGGAGATGCAGCGGCAGTAGCAACTGGCGACAGCAGCACCGACGACGGGTCATCAACTCCCGTATCTGGGGTAGCCAGTCTTGCACCTCCTCCGCGTTTTGTCGAAGGCGTCGCCGCATTCAAGGCAGCATCCATGAACACCTTGGAGGTAGCCGCAGCCGAAGCTGTCGCAGCAGCCCGCGAGAGACTACGGCGAGAGATCGGGGACCGTAAAGGGGCAGCAGCGGCGGCTGGAGCCGTGGGGGTGGTGGTGGCAGCAGCGGGTAACGACCGGCGGGTCTTCTTGGATGGTTTCGACGACAGCAGCTGTTGGTGCAGCATTTCCTGCTCGGTGGGCTCCTCGTTCTCGTCGGCCTCGATATCGAAGTCGGGCGTCCGTTGTGCTGATACTCGAGACGTCAGGGTGATTCGGGGTTGCGGGGGGTGCTGCTCGGGAGGACCAGATTCCGATTTGACTGCGGGTCTGCTGCTATTCCTACTGGAGTTACTGCTACTGCCGTGGCGATGATCTTGATCTGCTGCGTTGGGGGCTTGGGTAGATGATAAAGAAGATAATGAAGAGGAAGCGGCCGAGGGCCGGAGAATGAGTTTTTTAGGGACGGGGTTTACAGAGTCACCGGTGGATTCGTCATCAGAATTCATCGGTGGGGGCTTGAGGGGATTTTGGTTATGTGAAACGTCAATTTGGTTAGTGGAAGCGCGGTGGCCACTGGAAATATCTGGCATCTCTAAATCATCCTGATCGATAGTCGAATCAGCTTTGTGGTGCCGCAGTTTTTTCGTCGACCCCGCAGGAGCAGCAGCAGCGGTCGGAGTTGCGGCTGCTGCAGGCGAGTTGGCATATGAGGAGCGGCTGCGGCGGTCTTTCGCCTTGGGAAGCGTGCCCAAGGCAGCCATGTTCTCGACCACACCGTAGCGCATCAGGCCGGCCTCCTCGAAGCTGGGCTTGTTCTGCACGGCCGGCTCGAGCCAGCGTTTCATGAAGCCTCGCTCGGCGTCACCTGATGACGAGTTCCGTGACGAGGCTGCCGTGCCCAGAGGCGACAAATTTGCGCTGGCCGACAAAGTCGATGGTGATGCCGATGTGCGCGAGCCGGTGGCTGACGCAGTGGCCAGGGCCGATAATGATGAGGCTGGGCCTGTGCCGTTTGTGGAGGGCTTTTGGGCCGGGCTGGAGTATCGCGACCGCGTTGATCGGGTGGTGGATGAAGACATTGTTTCAGATGGTCGACAGGCCGTGGTCTCCTGTCCGCGTTTTTCAGGGGGTGGAAAATTCTGACTGTCTCCGTCTGTCTCCCTCTCTCGCTCGATGGAAATGTTCGTGTCGAGGCCGGGTTCGGTGGCGAGAGGAGAACTTTGAGCAAAAGGAGCGAAGTTAGTTAAAGAAGAAAAAAAAACTCTCGTGGTGCAGGGGAAAACTCAGGGCGCAGGTGAAAGCCACACTCCCGAAGTCTGCCATGGTAGGAGCCCATAAAACTATGTCACCCCATCAAAGCAGCCCGAAATGCCAACAGGAACATACCTAAATCAGAATACCACCGAGATTTCCTCCTTTTTTCACTTCGATCAGAGATTTCCCTCCTCGATGCCGAAAAACAAGATACTTAAGAACGCTCCGGCGCAGCCACAGCCTCAACGGGCTCGGGGCAAACGCGCCAAGGGGCGGAGAATCAGGAGACAAGATGGCGTGGCATACACACAAAACACGGCTGCCTTGCCTTTGTCTCGATATTGCCGGTTGTGTGTGTGGCTCTTCTCTTCAGTCCTCGGGAGGGCAGACCCTCGATCTAGCGATGGTCCTGGGGCACTTCCACGTAGAATTTCGGGTGCTTCCTTTTCGTTCTTTCCCACGACACCGGTATTGGGTTCTTCTCCGGCTCTTCCCTCTGTCTGTCTCTCCAGGCACAACAGAAACACGGGGGCGGTGGGTGTGAAGAACAAGATCTCGGGGGTTCGGAAGTCCTATAACTATCCCCGGAGAAGAAAAAGAGGCGGGCTTGCGCGGAGCCAAGTGATCGAGAACGACGGGCTTTTAGCTTTCGAGGCTCTCGGGCAACAGTAACGAGAATATTGAATGTAATGTAAGAATATGTATTCTAGGTTCGTCTTGTAGTATGTGGTTCTGTCTAGAGAAAGCGTCAGATCACCAAGTTCACCACACAGGCACTCAAAGGCCATAGATCAACAGCTTCCCAAGCTTCCCGGCTATAGCGCGTTCTTCCCAAGAGATTCGCGACGGTCGCGACCAGGGGCAACGAGAAGAAGAAATAACATACCTTAAGCATAGAAAAAAAAGGGGGCGGTTATGCACATCCGTCAAATATGAAGCACTGGAAAAGAAAAAAAAAGTTGTCGAGAGAGAGAATGTGTGCAAGTTCTCTCGCTTTGTTGTTAACGACCACAGAAAAAAAAATAGGAAGGACGGTTTTGGCGAGAGTGCCTCCTTCCCAGAAATTCCGGGAATTCGAGTTCCTAGGGGGGAAGGACCACACCCAAGTCGCGCGCGCTCAGGGAATGGGCGGAAGCAGGTCGAAAGTCTAGTGACGTTTCCCTTTCGCTTTTGGCTGTGTGATTCACTTCATATTCACGTATCATGTGAGCATATTCTTTTGGCCCGGTGGACAATTAATATTGAAGAGCTTGTCGGGCGCATTGAGAAAGTGATTTCATTTCAGATTTGTGTGTGAGCAATATTCATCGTGGTGATTCATTGTAGCAGGCAGGAAAAAAAGGTACATGGTCACAGGTATCCAGATTTCTTTTTCCAAGATCATGAATTTGTCCAAATCACCGCCCGAATCTGCACGAACCGGAGAGGGGAAAACATTACACCACAAGTCGTCAACGTGAGCCTGGTCTCGCTTGTAAGGCGCATATCTTAGGTGTGGTGTGTGTGTGTCTACATCCCCCTATTTTTTTTTGCCTTTGCTGAGGGGTGGGAAGAATTTCTGCCGTCTTGGAACCACCCACTCACCACGCCGTATTTGTCAAGCGCAGTTTTTGCTGTGTTCGGCGTCGGGAACTCCACGCACTCTTTCCGGTGGACTCTTCTCGTTATTTTGTGTGTGTACGGGTGTTTGTATACGTGGTTTCCCAAAGTGTATATTTCCCCCCGTGCTCGATTCAGGAGTGAGTTGATCTCAGTGAATCTGGCCTTGGACCGTGATTCACAGCTTCTTGTGTCTCATGTGGCCCGGCCCAGCGGCCCAAGGGGAGAAAAAGAGATAACATGGGCTCTGACTGAGATGCCATCACCACACAGTATCTGTGTGTCTCTGTGGCCTTGATAGGGATTTTGTCTGCTGGGAAGCCAGACCCCCTTTCTTGGAGCTGCTGCACGGTGTCTCGATATCTCGAGATACTAGTAACTCGCGGCGAGAGACAAGTCTTCACCCTGGCAGCACAGGCACAACCTCAGACCAAACCCCCGAAGAGGGTCTCTCTTTATTTCCCTCTTCAGTATGCAGTGTCCCACTGTCCACCAGGAGTTCTTATTGCAGAGTATATATGGGATTCTGTAACGGGTGTTGAATTTCGGTGACGCGATCGTAGAGCAAACAGGACTCCTGCAACACGTTAATCAGTCACTCGGCCAGTACGCAACAAGGGGGGCCGCGACTCGCATCGGAGAAGTCTCATAAGTAGGAAATCAACAGTATCTTGTATTTCCGGTATTTAGGGAGTCACTTATCTCGATCCTCTCAACATCCGAGGTGTCCACGTCAGGAAACAACTCGGGATTCGCACCAGTTGATGGGATTCATCCCCCAGCTTCAGCTCTGCATGTTGGCGGCGCAAGGGGGGCGGCCACCTTCACCGACCTCAAAATTTTCAGCGTCTCGTAAAAATTCTGTATCGTAGATGTCGTCCTATCGAGTTTATCGTGACTCGAGTGCTGTATACAGAATTCCCGTTGAGGAACTCATGGCTGTGCTGTGTGGGCCAAAGCTGGACAGAGGCGATCCTCCCCCTGAGAAAGAAAAAAACCCCAATCCGGGCCGTTTGATATTCCCGATTTGAGAGTAATCGCGCCCGTAAACCATTCCCGGCTAGGAACTGAGAAACTCGAAACAAATGGGACAGTTTACTATTATACGAGTTGTGCTGGGCGAGGCTCTTGTCACGAGATCCCCAAGAGGACGACTTCGGTTGAACTCGGAGTTTTTTGGCTGAACAGTCACTCACCCAAAATTTACCCTGCGTTAACCCCGAGGACGTGCTCCTTCCTCCCCGGGAAACTTCGACGATGATTCACAATCTACGCACTTCAGCGCTTGACAGCAGCTTCGAACCGGGAATTCGCAATACAATACTGGTAATACAACCATGACCAACCCTAACCCTTATGACAACCTCACGTCAAGAACATCTCAGAATCGGCCTGGTCGTTCGAATTGGCTTCACGAGAAACTTGAAATGTGAGAGAAAAAACATGATGCCTTGGAGAGGAGAATAAGCCTGCAGCGGGAACGTCAAAAATTCCCGCTCCAGAATGCATTTTTTTTGGTGCCTTGTTCCTAACTAGATCTGGGGGATGCGAGAATGTCACATTCCCACAGGAAATGAACAGTTAATAAAAGTTGGAAAGTTGGAGAGCCTTTCCATTTTCTCTCTCTAATGTCTGATTTCGGAAGCAAGTTCCTCTTTTTAGGTGTTCTGTGCTAAAGTGATAGAGCGACACCGAGAGAGAGCCAACTGCATTTACTCGTCGCTTTCCTCCTCGTCAGGCCCATCAGCCTTCTTGGTGGTCTTCTTCTTCTTCTTCTTGTTCTTGCGGGCCGAGTTCTTTACCAGCGGCTGCTCGAGGATGGCCAGAACCTCCTCATCGGTGATCTTCTTGTCCGACTGGACAAGAGACAGGTCCAGAGGAGGCGGGCCTCCCAGGGTGGTGACACCGTTCTTGGTAATGGCTATAGAGAAGGGGCAAATGGGTTAGGATTATACAGGACAAAATAGAAGAGACGCGGTAGTTGGCCGGAGATGAAGGGAAAGAGGATAAGATAAGAGAGGAACAACATACCAATGGTGGTCAGAAGGCGAGCAACCGGTGCTCCATCCTTGTCACCCACAATCTCGTACTGGCGGAACACGTTTCCACGCACGCACTCGACGACTCCCGACTTGGCATCACGCTCGTCCTCCAGTTGCCGCAGGCTAAACGGGAAGGTTCCAAACTTCTTCTGCACCTCGGACAGGATCTTGCGCGACGTCGGGCGCTTGAGGCCGTAGGTCTGGGTGGTGCGGCGGTGCAGCGTGGCGCGGCCCTCCAGCGTCTTGACCTTGCCGCTGTTCAGGCTGACGCCCATCTCAACACCCCACACCTCGCCAACCTCGGGCACTCCCTCGCCCTTGGTGCCCTCGGCCGGCGCCAGCACAATCTTCTTCTTGCCCTCGATCTCGTTGCGCTCAAACAGCCACGACGTGGTGCTCTCGACCAGGTTGCAGTCAAAGGTCTTGACAACCTTCTCCAGCACGCTGGTGATCTTGCTCTGCGACGGCGCCTTGGCGGCGGCGGTCTTGGCCTTCTCCTCGTCGGTACCGGCGGCTAGCAGGCCGGGGGGCACCATCATGCGCAGAAGCACCTCGTTGGCGTAGTAGTTGGCCAGCAGCAGGTCGGCGTTGCGGCCGGTGATCGGGGCATCGGCAGCATCGGCAGCCTTGACAATAATGGTGTCGCATACAATGGTGCCAAGGCCGTCGATTTGCGCACCCAGCTGGATCTTGACGGGCTCGCCCTCCTTCAGCTCGGTGGCGGCTTCGGTCTCATCGGTGGTCAGGGGGGTATACGGGGTAACATAGGAGGCGGGGGAAATGGTGGTGGGATGAGCGAAGCCTGGATGTTGGGAAGCAAGAAAAAAAAAGAGGTAGCAAAAACGTTAGTGTGGGACGGCGTTGTTTTCGGGTATAGTGACATCACGCGACGACAGCTTCGTCTGTCAAGCTCAGTTCGAAAGCCACACAGACGACAGCAGCCAGCCGTAAGAAGCAGAAGACGGGGAGAAAACGAAAGATGTATCTACGAACCCTTCACGGTCTTCTTTCCCCGAAACACCTTGTCAACCTCGTCCTGGATGAGCGCATCGCCCTTCGCGCAGATGGTGACAATCTTCTCGCCGGCCACGCAGAGTTCCTTGACAGCCGCCAGAACCTTTTCCGAGATCTGACCGGCAGTCTTGTACTTGGTCAGAGTATCAGGGTTGGTGATAGAGTAATCTGGAGAGTGAAACCAGCCGAAATGGAGGTACTGGTTAGCATTTTCTGAGGTTGTGGTGAAGATTTCAAGCTCGTTTGCATAGCTCCAAGAGGCCTATGGCGGGGCAAAAAAATATGCAGCAAAAAAGCTGCACCCCGCCATCAAGCTGTAACTGAAGCATGGAGGGGAGGCAAAGTGACTTTTGCGTAAAGAAAAGGAGTAGAGATATTCAAGAAAAGAAAAAGCCCTGAATTAGAAGCTTCATGAAAGCATCTCATGTTCAACCATCATATGAAATCAAGAGCATCACAGGCTTAGAGGGGAGAAAATTCTTCTTACCAACTTCTTTCTCGTCAGACATGATCACTTAGACAAAAACAGGGTCAGCCCCCTGTCAAAGCAAAGAATAGAAAGAAAAGAAAGGGGACAGGAAAAAAAAGAAAGACTGGAGATAGTCAGAGTTTAAGGGACGGAGAGAAAGAGAGGAGAACAGAAGAGAAAAGAGGAATTCGTGGCTCTAGATATAAGAGGAAAAAAAGCAGTACGAGAGTGGGCAGTGGGCAGCTTTTTATTTTATTTATTTATTTTGAAAATAAAGCGGCACAAACGGGAGCAGAGAGGGAAAGAAGAAACAATGATGATGCACCTTCCCCAATATTTGCTCTAGTTAGGCTGGTACAGGTACTAGAGCTATCAGGTCACAAGTACTATTTGTATAGGGGTTCCATGTGTTAAGTACCTGGGCTAGCAGTTATTCTTATTTTGACTTTTATTAATTTGCGTGGCAATAGAGATTGAAGCCCTCATCCAGGCATTGAATTTCAGAAAAAGTGTGCCAGATCTTGCTCCTTCCCGTGATTTATTGCTGTGCTGCTGAAAACCTTATAGGCGGGGAAAGGCGATGCACAACAGGGAAGGAGGGGCTCTTGTGTGTTTTACGCGGTGCGCGTGAACAGACGAGAAGAAACTGTGGCGTTGTGGAGAAGAAGTGTGGCTTGGCCCCAAGCCAGCCACTATACCGCTTCTGGCCTGTATCGGTGCAACACAACCACGGAGGAAGCGTGAAGAGGATGTGCGTCTGCATGTCATACGCAGCTTGACTGGGTTTCAGGCCTGCTCAAGTCCTTGTATGTCGACTTGGAGAGCGATAAGTTCCCACATCGTGCACATTCATGGCGATCTCGATACAATCGGGCGAAATCCGGGCTGAAGAGTAAACCCCCAGATTAGCCGAACCCGGAAAACGGTGCTGCTCACATAATCATGTTATATAAGCTCCGGCTCTCTGCCTGAACGCGCTTCGGCATAAAGTAGAAGCTTAACAGTGAATTGCAAGAAGTACATGGACAGTGCATATAAAGCCCCCACTGTAGAATGTACCAATTCTGTGCTCCCTGTTAGCCCGGGCCCCGAAGTTCCTCTTCGCGCCAGCCATGTTTTTTTTGCGCTGAACAAAAAAGTTAGGAGTCGGAAAAATGTCCTGAATTTCCAACGACATCTTCAATTGGAATTTTCTATCTCGAGATATTGTGTACGAGAGAGTGTTTTATCATCATCACGCGGGCTATCTTTTACTGAATTTTGGGAAGTTTTGCTACTACGTCCATGCAGCCTTGAATTTGCGTTCTTTTTTTTCCCTCTTCTTTTTCCTTCTCTCCATCCAATCTTCCGAGTCCATTTCATCACGTCTCTAGTGCTGAACCGACGGCAACGACAAACACCGACGACCTACAGACTTATCGCCATCATTACAGTTCCCGGATCATCATCTTCCTTATTGTTGCGGACTGTGATACGTCAGTCTTGTTCTACGGACATTCCTTCGGATCTGAGAGTTCTCGACACCGTGTTTCTCCGGCGTTCCCGACCGTTCGGCTTCTTCCCCCCCTTCGCCGTCCGACGATCTCCTGTTCTCCCGCGTCCCGACATAACACAACCCCGTCACACGTAGCCATGGCCTCCGTGCCGTCGGCATCATCAATGGCGCCCCCAGCCGACCCGAATGCGCCGACCGACGGAGTCACTACGTCGGCCGCCACCCCCGAAACCACGCTGCCGGTCCGCGACCGCGCCTCGTTCGAAGCCGTCACGCTGGAGCGCTACCTGGTCCACGACTGGGTCGAGGCGGCGGCGCTCAAGGAACTCGGCATGCGCAACCACAACCACTTCACCAAGACGGTCGACGAGATCCGCGACTACTCGGCCGTGCGCAACGAGTTCCGCCAGTGGTTCCCGCCGTCGCAGCTGTACGGCGAGGGCTACCAGGGCTACGGCAACGGCTTCACCGAGAACCACGGCCCGTCGCGCGTGGTGTACCCGACCCAGAAGATCCGCCGCCGCACCACCACGCCGCTGCGGTGGAAGCGCAAGGCCATGCTGCGCCAGTCGGAGGAGCACGAGGAGCTGGTGCCGGTGCGCCTGGACGTCGACTACAACACCATCAAGCTGCGCGACACGTTCACGTGGAACATCCACGACCGCATGATTCCGCTGGAGCTGTTTGCCACGCAGCTGGTTGAGGATCTCGGCGTCAAGCCGCCGGCCAACCAGGTGGTGTTCGAGCAGATCATTGCGCAGATGCGCGAGCAGCTGAGCGATTTCTACCCGTTTGCCTTCTGCGAGGACGACGCGCTCGACCCCGAGCTGCCGTACTCGGCCTACAAGAACGACGAAATGCGCATCCTGGTGAAGCTGAACATCACCATCGGCACCCACACGCTGGTCGACCAGTTCGAGTGGGACATCAACAACCCGCTCAACTCGCCCGAGGAGTTCGCCGCCGCCATGGCCCGCGACCTGTCGCTGTCGGGCGAGTTCGCCACCGCCATCGCCCACTGCATCCGCGAGCAGTCGCAGCTGTTCACCCGCAGCCTGTACAGCATCGGCCACCCGTTCGACGGCCGCCCCGTCGAGGACGCCGATCTTGTCGCCGCCTTCCTGCCCACCCCCATCCCGTCGGTTTTCCGTCCCCAGCAGCAGGCACGCGAGTACGCGCCCTACCTGTACGAGATGAGCGAGGCCGATCTGGAGCGCAACGAGACGATATTCTCGCGCGAGCAGCGCCGCCAGAAGCGCAGCGTCAACCGCCGCGGCGGCCCGCAGCTACCCGACCTCAAGGAGCGGCAGCGCACCATCCGCACCCTGGTGGTGTCGTCGGTGCTGCCGGGCGCCGCCGCCACCGTCGAGGAGTCGCGGCTGTACAAGCGCGCCGCCGCGCCCGCGGGCCTGCGCCGGCGCAACGCCGCCGGCGGCGAGCTATCAGACTCGGAGGAAAGCGAGGACTCGGGCCCCGAGTCGCCTGCCCCGTCTGCCCTGGCGGCCGGCACCGGCCGCACGCGCGGTCTCCGCGGTGCTGCGTCTGTCGCCCAGCAGCGCATTGTGCACCAGGGCCGCTCCAAGACCCCCGAGGTGTTTTTGGCCACGTCGGCTGTCGCCGTGGGCGGCAGCAGCGCGGGAGCGACCGGCGCATCGATCGCGGCCGCCGGCCACCACCACCTTCACGACGGGCGGCGGCGCGGCGTGACGTTGCTCGACGACGACGACGATGGTGCGGCGCCTCAGCCGCGTCTGCTGGTCACGCTCAAGGTTAACCGCGACAAGCTGCGCCGGGTGATGCGGCAGATTAATGGAGGCCCGCCCACGCCGCCGCCCGTTGCGGCCGCTCCCCCCCCGGCTGCTACCCCGTCGCAGCCGCGTGTCACCGCCATCCCGCCTCCCACGCTGCCAACCCCGACGTCTAGTGTGTCGGCTGTGCCGCCGCCCGTCCCCACTTCAGCTCCTGCTACTCCCGCCGCTGCTCTCCCGGCTGGCCAGCTGGGCCGGGTGCTTGCTGGCCCCCCTATTCCTGGCCAAGGACCGCCCCCTCCGGTAAGTTCTTTTTTCCCTTCCCCGTTCCTCATCTCAAAACCCCGCCTGCTGCTACTCTCAGTTCATGGCTTCTAACCACTTCCTTCTATCGTGTTCTCTACAGCCCCCGACGCCTGACTGGCTGCAAACCGCGCTCACCGACCTCCAGAAATCGTACCCGTACGACCTCTTCGAGGGCATCATGAAGTTCTCGGTGCTGCACCCGACGACCGACGCGCCGATCCCCGCGGGCCAGACGCCGCCCGACGACGCGAAGTACGTGTTTCTGCCGCGCGTACGGTGTAAAGACTGCCCCGGCAAGCTGTACACGCCCGGCCCCGAGATGACCGCGGGCAACTTCGAGGTGCATCTCAAGAACCGGCTGCATCGCGACAAGGTCGATGCGCGCGTCGGACACCCGACGAGAAACAGCAACCCGCCCGCGGCGTAGGAGTTTTCTTAGAGGATAGGATGCGATAGGGGAGGCCTGTGGTTTTAGTCTTACTTTCTTTTTCCTTGACGTTTCTTCTTCTCGATACGCTGCTTTCATTTTAACATGCTTCATTTCTCCTTTCCCTAAACTTTTGTTTTCTTCGTTCTGCCTGCTTTTCTTGCTGTTCTTCCGAGTCCTTCTCTTGGTGTTTGGATCTATCTTGAGCCGGTGGGGTGGGCGCTGCGTGTGGCTTTCATTTTCCTTTTGGAGTCTTTTCCCCTTTCTCTTCAGTCCGTTGCTCTGTCAACTATTCTGTACTTTATAAACGCTGTTTCTCCTTACTGTCTGGTTTTTCTGTGGAGAACGCGCCTGTTTGTTGGAACACAGCAATTAATGCATCTTCTTGATTCCTCGATCTACCAGCCCTGATACATGATGTGAACACTTCTCAAAGAGACATGGTCTTGTGTGTATGCTTCGGCAATAGAGAATAAAACAGGGACTGACAAGGAGACACCGCCGTATTGTAGATACACACTTCACTTAGCTAACTACCCTGCAGATAATTCCCCGAACACTTATGAACACTTGGAGAACAGCATCAAAACCCAAGATAACGAGCAAGAAAGGAAAAAGAAGCAACAATATAGGAAAAACCAACCGACGGGAATCAAACATGAAAAGAGGAAAAAAAAACTCGAGAAAGCAATCGAAGAAGAAAATATCGAAACCAAACCATACAGCAGTACAAAAAGACCTTGACTTGAAAACATGGAAAGCAAGAGAAGTAACTATCGAGACCGTAAAACAAACACACATCCACGCGGATAAAAAAGAGACCGACTCCGAGACTCGGCCGTAAGAAGAAAAACGAGACAGGAGAGCCGAGAAGATCCCCGAGGAGGGACCCTTCCGACTCGTAACCGTGAGACAACGAAGCTTGGCTTAGAATCGAACACCACCACAGGTCCTCACCATCATAGCCCCAATCCCAGGACCATTCTCCCACCAAGCCCGAGTACACCCCCTTCACCATCTCTCCACGTGAATAACGACCAAAGGGACCCTTTACCTTCGCGCCCGGCCCGTCGCACGCGCCGCAGCCCGCCGAGTCGGGGGTGGAGGTGTCAGGTCCGAATCCGAGCCGTCGTCATCGTGGACGACCTTTTTCTTCGGAGGGGGCCGCGCCTCCTCCTCCTCCTCCTCGTCATCATCATCCGCCACCGGCTCATCGTCCTCGTCCTCGTCGTCCTCCTCAATGCGCTCCGGCCGACGACTCTGCGGCGCTGGGGGCGCACGTGTCGCCCGCGAGCTGCTAGTAGGCCGAGGCCCGCTGCCATCCAGGTACTCCCATTCCGCCACACCGTCCAACATCTCCTCATCATCCTCGTCCGAGTCGCGCTCCGCGTAGGTGGTTGCAGACTGACGCGACCGGCCACTACGCCGGCGCTCGGCAAGATCCATCTCCGACGGACGCCGCCGCCGCGACGGGCCATCGCTGCCCTCATCGTCATCGTCATCATCGTCGTCGTGGTCTGCCCGGCGCGGTCGTTGGGCCCGGCTCTTAGCACTGGCTTTCTTCGACGCGCCGCCGCCACCACCAGACGCGCGCTTGTCGCGTGGGGCACTTGGTCGGACGGCAAGCTGGCGGGGCTTCTTCGCTGGCGGTTCGGGCCGGTCTTCGCCAGGGCGTCGCTTCTGGGTTGGGGCATTACATGTTAGAGCTTGTATCACAGCGGAAGGGGGTGGGGGATCTGTGATATGCCTTACCTTCTTTCGGTCCACAGACCGGATCAGCTCATCCAACCGATCGTCCATTCCATCAGAGATGTACTGCTTACGTGCAATCTCTTGCGCCGCATCATGCGACGGCAGTGCTGTGAATAGGCCAATAGGCAGGCCAACCTTATCGGGATACGCCTGGAAGCTCCAGTTCTTCTTCTCCTGCCATTTGCGAATCACCGCCTGCGCGAGGTCGCTGAGGACGTACAGGTTCTCGCTCATCTCCGGGTCGATGCCGTCCAGCGTCTGCTTCACACGTTCGGCGTACTTGAAAATCATCCCCAGATTGCTCTCCGTGGCCACCGTGCTCACGTAGAAAAGAATGTATCGCGCATGGTCGACCAGGTTGTCCGGGTCGTTGCTGTAGTCGGGGTGGTGGGCGAGCAGCGAAATCAGCCGGCCCATGACCGCCTCCATCACTCGCTGCTTGTTTTCCTCAAAGGCGCGGGCGCGGGCGCGGATCCAGGTCTCGACGCGATTCTTGAAGGTCGCAACCGGCTCAAACGCAGTCAGGAAGATGATGGTGTAGAACCGGAACCGGAGCTTACCGTGCGCCAGGTACTTTTGCAGTTTCTCAATGAACCGATGGCGCACTGCCGGCTCTCCACGTTGGGCCACGTAGGCAAGGGAGTTGAAGTCGGCCGCCGGCAACAGCTCGTCGAAGTGACGGTTAGTACAAAGCTTCAACATGAGCTGTGATGCCAGAAGCAGAAGTCGGGACCGGTGATGCTTCGGAGTATCCTTGGTCTTGCACACTTCTCCGTCCTTTCCGATCAGCGAGCGGAGTAGCTTGAACACCGGCTGGGCCTTGGTCTTGGCCTCTTCGGCGTCCTTGGTGGCCCGGAGACGGTTCACCAGAATATGCAGCGCCAAGCACTTCGCCTGGATCTCTTCGTCCATCTCGTGATCCTCAACCCAGTTGGGGTCCCGGCTCGTGGCGTCAGTCTTGACTTGGAGCAGGGTCTGCTGAACAGCTAGGTCGAGAATCTGGTCATCGTAGTCGATAGTAACGGCCGGTGCCAGAAGCTCGAGCTGGCTGACCGCCGAGAGCTTGTTTAGGAAGTGAGGGGTTCCGTATTTCCAGTTCTTCATGATCTTCTGAATCAACGTAGTAGCTTGGACTTCTGCCTTTTCCTTCTTCTGCGACATGATGATGCTAACAGCATGTTTGGCCGCCTTCGCCGGCTTGCCATACAGAGCATAGCTCTGCAGCGTCTGGGCAAAGTTGCGGTCCTGTGGAAGCTCGGACGGGTACTTGCGGGCATACACCGAGCAAGCCTTCAGGATATCGGCAACCGCGGCGTCGTTTTCCTTGGAGTCGGTCGGGGCCTGTTCGACCAAGCTCTTGCAAAGGTCCCCGACGTGGGTCTTGAAGATCTCGGGGTTCCGCTGGGAGATTTCTCCGAGAATTTCGTGCGCTGTACCGCCGAGTCCATCGCGGTCACTGCGGGAATACTCCAGGATAGTGACCAGGTGGCTTTTGTTGAACATGATGCAGGCTGACCGATACATCAGGGGGACCATCGTCTCAAAAATGGCAAACTGCGCGGTTCCGCGGATGCGCTTGATCAGCTCCTTGATGGCGGCATGCACCGTCTTGAAGTCGTTGTCCAGACCAATGGCAAAACGAACGAGCTGGTAGTTGCGGCGGTCGTTCATCTTGGCGAATTTCTGTAGGTCGTTCATCGTCTTGTTCTTGTCTGGGAAGAACTGCGAAATGTATTGAATGGCGGTGTTGAGATTGGAGGTAATCTTAGTCTCGTTTTCATCCATGGTGCCGCCATTGTACAACTCGCACTGGCGAACAAAGGTTTCCATCACCTTGGAAAACTGCGGCTGACGCGCCTGCATGGCAAAGAAGGCCTTCTTTGCCGGATCGTCCAGAGAATGCACGAGCTGGAGGATGCGCTCGGTCCGGATCTTGTCGGCATCGTATGACAGCGCCTGGCTGCCCTTCTCGCCCTTTGCAGCTTTGCGCGGGGGGAAACCTAGCGGAACTAGACACTCGAAAATCACCCGGTCAAGGAGGATGTTGAGATCGAGGTCGTTGGCGTAAAACGCATTGATGATTCGCGTGGGAATACCCGAGAGACAGGCAATCACGGCCTCCTGGCCAGCGGCAAGCTCTCCCGCAGCAACAGACCAGAGCTTTCCCATCAGGGACATGGCCTCGACACGCACGGCCGGCCGCTTGTCACGGCAACGATCAGCAAGACTTCCGAGAACCGACCCTTCCTTTTGCACACCGCCATTGGGTCCAAGCTTCAGGATGATGTCGCGGAAGTTGAACAACTCGATGGCGCGCACAGCTGCCAAGCGGACCTTTTCATCGGAATCGTTGAGTTTCTCGCCCAAAGCCTGCACCAGCTGGGTCTGGTCCTCGCGGCTGAGACCAATGCCTCCGGCAGACGTGGAGAGAATGTAGCCGATACTGGTAGTCCAAGCGGCGCGGATGGTCGCGGCCTTATCGTTCCGACGGCCGATGAAGCTATGGTACGCGGCGGGGTGAGTCTGCGCAAACGACTGTGGGCTCATGGGGGTTGTGAGAACGCTAGCCGAAGTCGACGCTGATGGCTCGTCGGCGAGGCGGATAGGCGGGTAGGCGCACGGATCGAGCGCGCGCGGAGGGGGCGGGCCAGCGGCTCCGATACCGGAAATCATGTCGCCCAGAGTCTCTGCCGCGATCTGGCGCAGATGGACGCTGTCAGCCGACAGCTCCGCCTCGACCTGGGGAATGACATTTTGCAAGACTGCAGGCTCAGAGCGCCAGAGTTCGCGAATAAGAAGATGGGCGCGCGAGAGACTGTTGAGGTCTGACTCGGTCGGGCCGGCGGGGGCTTCGTCGTCGTCGCCATCATCCCCGCCACGGTTACCGTTGGACTTGGTCGCAAAGCTCGAAGCGTCCATGATGACATCGCTAAAGTACTGGCTGACGTAGCGCGACATTTTCTCGGGACACTCGATGCAGAGAGCCTTGGCCATCAGATATGCGGCCGGCTCCTTCTTGAGTAGGAGGGTGGACTGCGAGGCATTGGTGTCGGGACGATCAGACTTGGAGCGGGCGCCTCCCGGAGGAACAGCGCGGAGGAACTGGGCCATGATCACGTCGATGACCGAGGCGGGGATTCCGGGGCTCTCGTCAATCATGGTGACCATGATTTGCGTTAAGTGATGCTCGACGTCCTTGGGAATATCATCGTCAGACTTCTCCGAGCTCAGGTGGCTGATAACATCGAAACAGGTTGAGGACAGGCGAAGGAAAAGGTCGTCGGCGCCATCGAGGTCGTTCAAGATGAGCACACTCTTGACATCGGAGAGTGACACGAGAACGTGCTTATGTTGGCTGTGGTAGGGGTTAGAAGTGTTTTGGAGGGCGGGCAGAATATCGCGGATGAAAAGAGAGAATATCATCTATTTGTGAGGCAAGAGAGGAAGATTGGAAGTTAGTTCGTGATACGAGAAACAGGATCCCGAGCAAACACTTGCCTTTAGCTGGTCCTCGGTAAACGGCGCATCGGGAGCACACAGACGCAGCACTTCAACCAAACACGCAGCGACATGAGAGCGCACGCCC
The DNA here is from genome assembly GCA_001510575.1 of Knoxdaviesia capensis. Taxonomy (NCBI): domain Eukaryota; kingdom Fungi; phylum Ascomycota; class Sordariomycetes; order Microascales; family Gondwanamycetaceae; genus Knoxdaviesia; species Knoxdaviesia capensis. The sequence continues at coordinate 1,115,303 of LNGK01000005.1, forward strand.
AGATCTTTGTGCTGGACAAGATTCCGCTGGGCCAACGACGTGGCGACCTCAAGTAGCGAGTCCTTGTCGACGGTCTCTTGGTCAATATCGATCATTTCGCCGAGAAGCCGCTCTAGTCGCGGCAGCAACACACTGACGCCAATGGGCTTTCCCGGCTTCCATGATAGCGGCTCGTTGAACTTGAGACGGACAAGGTCGGTGTCAGGGCCGGCGGCGGCAGTATCGACTTCGGGTTCTTCGGCATCGAGATCGATGTCTTCGGCAGGAGAGAGTTCGGAATCCGAATCAGACTCGGGCTCGGGCTCGGGTTCGGGGTCGCGCTCTTTGCGAGCTCGTCGGCGCGGCGGAGCCATGGCTACACCGCCAAAAAAACAACGGAGAAGGGGATTCGAGGTGGTTCAATTCAGCACCGAGAACGAACTGTCGCGGTCGCGTTCAACCTCTGTCAGCCAAAGCAGGAAAGATACTCGGTGCAAGGCCAGATGAACAGGTCTTAACAACTGGCACCGCCAATGAGATATGCTGATGGAACTGAAGAATTAGAAGGAAACACAGAGACGGAGACAACAAAGGATGAGAGGCTTTGTTATGAAGAATGCAACACTGGCCAAATAACCGGAGAACACAGAAAAAAAGGATGATCACAAATGGTGGGAAACCCTTAGAATAAATAACAGGGGGGTTAAAGAGAAATCGCGTTGTCGCAAGGTGAAATTCAACACAATACACACACACGTACACCAAAAATACCGTAAGGAGAAAACAAAAGAAAGTCAAAATAGATCACGTCTCAGAAGGACTTTCAATTGAGGAACAATGAAAGATACACGTGAAGATGAATAGAGGCATAAGAAAGGGAAAGATAAATAAATGTGGTCATGTCAGAGAGAAAAAATGAATTGAAGAAGGGGAGAAGGGAAAAAAAAATAAAATAAAAATAAAAAGGCTGAAGATTCGGATGGTGTATAATGTAGCGCTATAGAAAAAATAATTGAGAGAAGGAAGGTACCTGCAAATGTCCCACTTCAGGACGCTCCTGCCAGCTATTTTTTTTCTGTGTGTTAAGAGCGTTCGTGACGCGGTCGCGGCTGCCGGTTTTGCGGTTTTGGCGGAAGCTCAGCAAGGACTGGAGTTAAAATTACCACTTAGAACTCGAAGCTGAATTGACAGTCGGCTGCAGCTGTCGGCAGCTGGACCTCGTGTGAGGATGGCTTGATCTAGCCAATGATAGCTCGGCATGTCGAGTCACATGCTGTGTCACGGGGATGGTGTGTTCAGCTTATCGTTATCGGCCACAATGCTGCCATCAACGACGTCGAGGCTGGTGTTGTGTTTGGCTTGAAGACTTTGACGGTTTATTGTTCTCGTTGATGCTGTTGTTCCTGTAGCGGAGGTGGTGGCGAACATCTCGAAGCTTGGCCGCACGTCAATTGTCCTTCACCGATCTGGCAGATGCTAGGGGCAAGAACGACGGCGGCAAGAGCCCCTATTTAACCCTAACCAACCCGAACATATCTGGATTATCAGCATCTTGCGGTAACTGAGAGGTGACTTGATGAGATTGGCCACAATGGATATGGAAACCACTGGAACATGCTGTTAAATGCTGCTTAGTGCCCTCTATATATACGAAATACTGAATAACTTGAGCCGGATTGGGCTTCAGTTCATCGACGATTCGAAACTGTCTGCGTGTCCGCCGATTCCCGTCAAACATTGGGTAGCAAATAGCAAATAAACCTCGGAAGAAAGCTGCATATAGACGGACAGTCTGGCCCAGAGCAGAAGAGTAGGAAACGTAAGCATCCTACACAGTCGTGATGCTCAGTGGCCGTGGAAGTGAAGAAACGAATAAGGAAGGAACCAGTGTTGGTGGTGACTGCCCATCTAGTCAAGCGATACATGTATGCATCAAAACGAGTTGTGTAGAGCCCTAACAGCAAAAGCAGATATGCATCAAAACGTTCCTTCCATAAACGAACACCGTTGACTCAATAATATTCGTGATTCACACTTTTTTTGTGCGTTTAGGGTAACCCAACAAGAAAATACATGTAACAGGTATTTTTCTCTCCTGCCGTATTTGTTGTGTCCTCCAAAACCAAGTCATAGTGAATATCTTCTTGATGACTGTTTTCTTTTCTTCTTCTTTTTCTTCTTCTTCTCCTCTCTCTTTCTTTCCTTCCTTCTTCACGCCAACACACTTTCTCTTCGGTTAACCGCCTTGATCTTCGGTGTTTTCGACATTTTCCGCCCTCCAATCATCGACACCATCATCTCTACCCGTGAGTTCTATTTCTCAATAGCAAAAGAATGCCAAGATATTATCCGCTACAGTCATATGGACTTTCCTCCCAGTTTGGGAGCTGACAACTAACACAATTTCCCTGACTCTATCCGACAGCGCGCCTGAGAATCTTGTCGAAGATGGCCAAGATCACGAGCATTTCCGGCCTTGTGGCCACTTCCCTTGCCCTTCTGGCCGCGGCCAACCCGGCTTCTGGCCAGGAGAAGGTCAACCCCGGCCATAGACTTCATCCGTCGATGTTTGCCAACGCTTCCACTCCGGTCGCCGAGACTACCACGGCGACTTCGACCAAGTCCCTCTGGAATAACCGGCCCACCATCATCATCGGCGGCGTGCCTCTTTCTTCGGTCACCCACTCCGACACTGTTCTCCCGAAGCCTCACGGTATCATTATTGGTACCACCGGATTCGCCCCCGTCCCCTCTGCTCCGGAGATCACTACTGTGACCACCTCGCTCCACTTCGGAACTGGTGGTACTAGTGGTTCGCCCACCGGCACGTCTGGCTTCGAACCCCCGAAGTACAGCAACTCGACCGTCGTGATTCACCCGTCCACCTCGTCTGGTGTTCGGGTTCTTATTTCTGAGACTGGTGTCAGCATCACTCCCACGTAAGTTCATTCCCAAGTCCTCTCCGTCGTGGCTGACAACCATCAGCAAAAAGGTACGTGTAGAACAGCCGATCAAACCGAATCTAACAGCGTCTCAATGCATAGTATCGTCCATACCCCTTTCAGCACCACTGTTGCCCGTCCCACCGGTTTCTCGACCTCCACCATCCGGATGAACACTACTGTCGCCGAGGAGGCTCCCACGGCAACCGTCACGGCTACCGCCATTGGCACCCGTGTTATCACCAAGACTGTGACCACCACTCGCACCGTGACACAGTTCACCACCATTACCGTTACTGAGGGCCAGACCGGCGCCCCTGTTGGGGCCGAGGGTAGCTCGACTCTGCCTACTGAGGAGACCGCTGAGCCCAGCACCATCGACAGTGGCAACAAGGGACCCGGCTCGTTCAAGACCACCGTGACCATCTCGGATCTGTACCGCTACCGCACCTCGACCAACGGTGATAACCAGGCTGCCGGTGCCACCACCTCTGCTAGCACGGCTGTTTCGGTTGGAGACCTTCCGCCTCTGTCGTCGGTGACTCCGTTCACCACTGTGACCATTGATCACCTGTACAAGCCCACTGCGACCATGGAGCCTCAGCCCTCGGAGTCTGTCAAGAACTCGTCTGTTTCGCTGCAGACTCTGACCATCCCCATCCCCACTGTCGATGTTTTCACCACTGTCAACGAGGATGGCCACTCTACCGTTGTTACATATACCTCCACGTCGACCCGGATTGTCACTATTGCTGTGAGCCATGTGCCTAGCCGCCAAATGACCGGATTCACTAGCTTTGATGCCGGAAACTCGACTCGCACCCTGCCCACTGAGTCTGGCAGAGGAACTTGGGCTGGAACGGCCACCGGAACTGCCATGGAGCCTCCCGCCGTTGACACCGCCACCGCCGAAAACCCGATTGCTGGCGCCGCTGCCATGGGTACCCCGGTCATTCTGGGCAGCTTGGTGGCTTCAATGGTGATTCTGGTCACTTCTCTGCTGGGCTAGTTGACAAACAACACGTGTCCCACCACGGCTGCCCAAGCGCCGTTTGGAGGAGAGGGAGATTGGAGAAGAGATTGAATTGGGAAGAGAGCAGACGCATGGGCGAAAAAAAAGGATCTCCAGATGCATGTGGTGGAAAAGGGATCTTGCTGCTCAAGTAGCCTTTTTGTGTTCTTCGTGTGTTTTCTGGCAGTTTTCAGTTTTTCCTGCTTGTCCTGCATGTACTTGGTTGGGGTCCTGGGTGAGCAGGAACAGACATTGTGCGACAAAGATAGAGATGGATTGGTCGCAATGGAATGCAATAAGCTTGCAATAGGTACATAATACAGATGCCCTTGAAAATATCAAAATGCAAATGTCAATCCCGATGGTAATTTTATGAGAAGACTGAAAATCAGTGTGATTCTTCAATGCGATAATGTGTGGTGGTGGTGGTCAGTGACCAGACCTAGGAAAAAAACCACAGGCGCAACTTTATATTGCATTTACCAGGTATATGCACTAAACAGGGCCAACAACCGCGCTTACCGGGGTTTATGCATTTATCGGGGCTCTCACCAAAACCCAAACGGCGATTCACATCACATCTCGACGAATCCTTTTTCTGTCACCCAAAAGCTTCTTCCCTCCAACACAACAATTGACGGGAGGAAACCCCCCCAAAAGTCCACCAAAGACTGGACCTACCACGAAACAGTCCTTCGGCAACCATGTCGAGCCCCCCGAATGTGAGCCCGGACGGGCCGATCGAGTCGCTCGCCGAGCCCGGGGTGCGCGCCCACGGCCAAGTGTTACACACAATGCGACAGGAGGTTGCGCATTTGCTGAAGCGCAACCAGTTGACGTTTCCCGGTGCGCAGCCGGTGTCATTTGCGCGAGAGCATCTGCGCGAGCTGGTGAAAGAGGAGTAAGTCGGAGAGATTGAGATTTCGGTGATGAAGATTGTCAACGGCCGTCATACACCACCTTCACGGCGAGAGGTGCGGAGAGAGACAACGGGAGACGCTGTGTGCTAACGGGCGGGCGTGCCTTTCTTTTCTCTCTTCTCTAGCTACTATGTCTGCGAAAAGTCCGACGGAATCCGATACCTTCTGTACCTGACCAACGACGAAGACGGCAAGGAGGCGCACTACCTCATCGACCGCAAGAACGACTACTGGTTCATCAACAACCGCAACCTGCACTTCCCGACGCTGGAGAGCCAGGCGTCGTTCCACACCGGCACGATAATAGACGGCGAGCTGGTGATCGACACGCTGGGGTCCGGGCGGCGCGTGCCGAAGTTCCTGGTGTTCGACTGCCTGGTGATGGGCGGCAAGAACCTGATGGACCGCACGCTGGACAAGCGGCTGGCGTACTTCAAGGAGAACATCTACCGGCCGTACACGACGCTGTTCCGCGAGTACCCGCAGGAGCTGGTGTACCAGCCGTTCGAGGTGGAGATGAAGAACATGCAGTTCGGCTACGCCATCGAGTACATGTTCAAGGAGATCCTGCCGAACCTGAACCACGGCAACGACGGCCTGATCTTCACGTGCAAGAGCTCGCCCTACACCCACGGCACCGACCCGCACATCCTCAAGTGGAAGCCGCCGGAGGAGAACACGATCGACTGTCGGCTGCGGCTGGTGTTCGAGCCGAGCGGCGACGGCAGCGGCGACGACGCGGCCATCGACTACGGCGTGCGCCCGCGCACCGAGATCTGGTCGTTCCTCGGCGGCGGCAGTGGCGAGGCCGCCAGGTACCAGTTCTTCGCGGACGTGTACATCCCCGACGACGAGTGGGCGCTGCTGACCGGGCTTGGGGATCCGCTGCAGAACCGCATCGTCGAGTGTTACAAGGACGAGCTGCAGCGGTGGCGCATCAGCCGGTTCCGCGATGACAAGTCTGAGGCGAACCACATCAGCACGCTCAATAGCGTGATGCGCAGCATTGAGGATCGCGTCACTGATAAGGACCTGTATGACGTGGCGTGGAGTGTGCGGGATGCGTGGAAGGCGAGAGAGCGCCAGGGGCGGTAAGGGGCGGTTGTTTTCTTTTATTTCTCTTCAGGTTTTTTTTACTATCAATATGAGATGCCCTGTGTGTCTCTCTCCGGTCTTGATTTCTTGCTTTCTTACTGCTTGGGAGACGCAAAAACACTGGTCTTATGGTATGCTTGTATGTCTGGATCTGGGTGGGCTATGGCGTCAAATGGGTACATGCGGTGCATGTATATTGGCTTAAATTCTAGTTATGATTGTCTTTTAGTGCTAAAAAATTATCTTTCAAGAAGTCTTTTCCTGTTGAATGATGCTAGAACTCTTTGAGTGTATACTGTGACATGTATAAAGGAGATATCATATAGTTGGGCTAAAGACCTTGTATATGACCTGTCGAGGGGATTATCACCATATGTGGACTCACATACACCAAGTTCGTTATAGGAGGAAATTGTTGATGGATGTATATATCTCGAGATTAGTTATCTTCCTGAATCATGAAAATGCACAATGTTAGAATCTGGGGAAACGAAATCACCACCCACCAAACCCGCATCCACGATCAACTATCACCACATCACCACACCATCACAATGAAGGACAAATATCTACAAGATCAGATAGTAGAACAAGATCGTACTAAGGGAAATAACTCTGGGTAGAAAGAGTTTCCATTGTGATTTCACATCCTCTTCTAAACTTCTTCTCCTAAAACCCAAGCCAAACTGCGAAACCTCTTTGTGAGAACAACCCCCCTTTCCCCCTTTATCAATCAACCATCTACAGTTCATTCAGGCACTCATACTAACTGTTATCACTTGCAGTCATTGTCCCCAGCATTGATCTCGATCATTGTTCATTGTATTCATTGTTCATTGTTTCATAATAAGTTGTTTCCTCGAGCCCTCAAGGAAGAAAAAGACAAAAGGTAAGTGGCTCCAGTATTGGATGGAACCAGCATGTTTGATCATGATCAATCAAGACTGACATTGAGTTTCGGCTTCTTTTTTCCCCTTCAAGATGGCTCCAATTCCAACTCCAACTCTCAGTTGGGGCGAAGATCCTGGGGGTGCGTCAACCGCCCTTCACCACACCCGAACTTTCGGCCAAGCATGCATCAACCACGAATGGAACTGCCTCACCGCAAGCGAGAAATTCGGCATTCTCTTCAGCCTGGGCATTCTGGTCTTGACCGCCCTCTCTATTGCCTATTTTTGCATGTGGAGTGGCAGCGCCCGCCGCCGCCGGGCCGCGCGGAAGTGCTACCGCGCTGTGCGTCTGCAGCTGCTGAACCACCAACAGCCGCCTGCGCCCGTGTCGCCCGCGCCGACCGGGACCACCAGCCCCATCTCGCCGCTGCAGCTCCCGCAGCCCATCGTTGAAGTCCCTGCGCCCGCGCCTGCGCCTGTGACCACGCGCGCGGCTGTCCCCAAGCCGGCCCCAAGTGCCCCGGCAGCCGCCCCGGCAGCCCCGCCGCACAGCCGCCACACCTGTGGACACGACGATCAGACTCCGCCAGGCTCGCCACGCCCGACCCGCATCGAGGTGCACCGTAGCCGCGGTCGGCACTTCGAGCTGATCGTGAACGAGGGGAGACGCTCGACGCGCTGCACCCATGGCCGGCAGCATGTGCACCAGCCGCAGACGCCGTCGACCGAGTCGCAGACTGAGACCTCGGCCTCGGAGACTACTACCACCGAATCGGCCCAAACTGTGCGCGAGCCTCACCCGCACACTGAAAACAATGAGAACACTGCTGCTGGACCGTTGGCTGGGGACACCACTCCTCTGCAGCCTCCGCCGGTTCCGCATTTCAGCGGCTCGCCGTATGGCAATATTTACCCTCCTGGGTTCATGAACGCCGGACCGGGATTTCCTGATCCGGCCATGGTGTACGGCTTTCCGCCGCCGCCTCCGCCTCCTCCGGTTTTCAACCCGCATCATAGAGGCCCCGTTCCAGGTCCGATGGATATGCCGATGGATGAGAACAACATCGGATTTTCATATCATCAGCCTGAACATCTCGCGCCTGGCCACCATGGAGGCTGGATGAGCACTGAGGGATTTGGTCCTGTTCACCACCCCCAGTACTATCATCCGCCGATGGCCACTTTCTTTGAGGGGCCTATGCCGCCGGCAGTGCCTCTTCAGAACATGCCGGCCGCCACAAGATCCAGCTCAGGCCCTCCCACTGAAACGGCGCGCACGACATCGGCCGCTACCACAGCCACGCCCGCGACGACCGAGTCCTCTCGCGGCCGTGTCCCGTCGTTCCGAGAACAGCTCCGGAACCGACTCCACGAGATTGTGGATCATGCAACCGGCTTTGGACCCCCGCATGCTTCTTCCAGCGACGAGCCATCGCACAATCGCCGTAATCACCGCCATAACCGCGTTGAATCTGTTTCTGATGAGGATCAGTCTGCGAAAGATCTGACACCCAAACCTGGCCAGCCTCCTCCGGGCCCTGCCCGCCGCGTTCTCCGTCGTTCGAATGCACGCATCAACGATCAGGAGGGTTCGTCGACTGCAAGCCGCGGGGCCACTAGACACTCGGCGTCTGGCAACCGCAACTCCGCCTCCGTTGCGTCGGCCCAAAGCTCCGGCCTTCGAGACCAGCCTCGCAGTGATGACCATCACACCTCACCTGCTCCTCGCTGGCGTGATTCTGCTCATTCCTCGGCTGCGTCCACTCAGGTCGACAGTTCCTCAACCTCGGCAACAGTGCGCGCCGTTTCCCACGCCAGCAACCGCAGCGACGACAGCAACTGCAGTGCACTAAGCAATGTTGCCGTTGTGGCCTCACTAGGCCGGGGCACTAACAACACTGCCAGTTCGACTCGCCAGAACCGCACTCGTGGTGCCAACGCGCCGCGTACACATTCGCGATCGTCGGGCTATGACTTTGTGTACACGGTGGGCAACAGGTCGCAGTCGGGATCGCGGGAGTCTCTCCAAACCGCCATCCAACATAGCCGGAACCATTCCAGTCCGTCTGCGCAGAGCGGCAACGGCGATGGTGGTGCTTGGGCCACGTTCTCGTCCGACCGGGCGACAGTCTCCAGCGATGACTACAGCATTCCGTCTCGAGGTCGGACTCCTCGCCGTCACGGTGCAGCTCAGCAGCACACGGCAGATCGGTACATGATGAGTGGCGCAAACAACGGCAGACAGCACAGTCCTAGCGTTGTTCATAGCAGTAGCTCGGGCCAGACATCAGTTGCAGATCGTCGCCAACGCAAACGCCATACTCGCAAGTAACTCAGCAAAGAGAAAGGGGGATACGGCATGTGGATTTCTTCTTCTTGGCCCAGTCATCTCTGCATCAAGATAAGAAAAAGCAACATGCGGAAACGGTGCTGAAGAAAGTTGGAGTGGCCATGGTGACGAATCAAGATATGTTCTTTTCATATCGTCGATTCTGCTGGGTTGCTGGTCGTGGGAGGGAGGATAGGGAGGATAGGGGGCGAGGAAGGATAAGAGTACAGGAGGTTCAGATTCAAAGACTGACGTGGGAGATTTGCCTCAAGGTTCCTGTTTGACAAGATTGGGGATTTGATCTTCAAGTTAGTGATAGCTCGACATAGCAGATAGTTCTCTCAGAATTCAATCCAGGCCTGCCTCCTTCGATATTCTTTTGCATTACCATCAAGAGTTTCTCAAGAGCCCTCCCTAGATCCCCAGAGGCAGTACAGTTCGCTTTATATTGCCTCTGGGGAGGGTCTTAGGGATGGAACCGTAAATTGGGGGTAGGGAAGAAAGAAGGAAAAAGGAAGACGAAGGGAAGAAGGAAAGCAATCACAACAGAAAGATGTAGTCGTGAATTAGCTATCAATCAAAATACTGATTAGGGTTATAATTTTTAGGGGGGGGGGGTGAACTAAGCTAATCCCAAAAGAGAAATAAGCTAGTACGTCATTAACATCTGAAGGTGGAAGCTTAAGTAGCTGTTGTGAGCTACACAGGTATCTTTGGTACTTCGGAGCTAGATACCTGGATAATAGTCGTATAAAATCTAATAACAAGTATACCTCAGGCACAATAAAGATTCACACCTTATTCCCAAGAGATTTTCAGTATTATGCAACAGAGCTCATATAGTGCAGAAAATGTTAGTGTGTTTTTATTGCTATAAAATGAAATAACGAAGCTTAATTCTCTGGTGTCTTTAACTGGTCCAGGCCCAGATTTCACAGCTGAAAAGGTACGTACCAAGTGTGGCTGAAATCGCACTTTCCGCCCCTCCCCCGCGTGGCTGACGCCGAAAATGGAGGCTGGAAATGAGGCGTCACCACAGCTCTTTTGACCTTGCGCTTTCTCTCTGTTTTCATCATGTCATCACTTTTCCCTTGAAACCCAGGTTGAGTGCGTAATCCCATTTTCTGTCTTACCACCAACCTTCAACGTTGGTCTTCACTTGGTGTCTTCGTGATCCTCTTTCTTCTGGTCCTCATTCTCTTAGATCGCTGGATAGTTAACATCATCTTTTAGAGCTTTCAGTACTCTCATAGTTTATCTGAGTTCCTCCCAATTCGTCTTCGCTCCTCTTCTCCTCTTCTCCCCTCTTCTCGCCATCTCTCGCTTTCCTCTTCCCGCTTCTTCTTGACCCTTCTCCCGGCCTTGAAGCGCGGCCTTCGATCTTGTTCTTTTTTTCTTGTCTCTTTTGATATCGCTTCATCCCCGCGAAGTCAATCATGTGGAATGACGAGGACAACAACCCGTATGGATCTGGTGGCTTTGACCGGCGGGATTCGATAGCCTCCAGCAACCACCCTTCTTCCCCAATCCAGCAGGAGTGTAAGTCACCAGCTAGATAATCCCGAGTTTTTGTTTTTCTTGCGACAATGTTCTTCTGCATTTCCTTTCCCTCTTGTTTGTTTTTTCTTCATTCGTTATATCTCCAAGTCTTCGTGTGCTTTCCCTTCGGCAATCTTCGGATATATGGAACTCTCTGCGCAATCTCCAAGACCTGCGCGCAAGGGTGTCGCAGGCCTTCCGGAGAGTCCTCCGGAGAATGCGCTTGTTAATGTTCCCCTGGACGATGATTCCGAAAGCTCTAACTCTGACTGGGCATTCATAGACAATCGGTACGAAGCTCCCGGAACACCCCAGTCCGGCGCCAGCGATGATGGCCCCCCGCCTCCCCCTGCCGGATCGCTCCCTGTCGGCCTTGACGACACCGATGACGAAGAAGACACCCAGACCAACGATGAGCTTGCGCCGCGAAGAAAGCCCGGCGGCTACGACAGCCGTGTTGAACAGATCCTCTATGAACATCCCGAGATCGCCATTGTGATCACCGATGCCGGCAAGAGCTTAGAAACTGGCGGTCGCTATATTGTCTACACTATCCGCACGGGAGTATGTAACACCACCTAGCTATCGCTTTCTTGTCGACCCCAACCGCTAACACTATCTTTGGCAACCCCCTACAGGACCTGGAAGTTCGTCGCCGATACTCCGAGTTCTCTTCTCTGCGCGAAGCCCTGACCAGACTGCACCCGACCCTGATTATTCCGCCTATTCCCGAGAAACACACTATGGCTGACTACGCCGCGAACCCTACGAATGCGAAGCAAGACCAGCAGATTATTGATCTCCGGAAGCGCATGCTTGCCGTGTTTTTGAACCGGTGTCGCCGCATGGAACAGGTTCGAACGGATGGAGTGTGGTGGAAGTTCCTCGATCCCAACGCCAGCTGGGTACGTTTGCGCCTCTTTTCTCTCGTTTGTCCTTCTAGCGAAGAGATACTTCTTGACTAACAGCCATCTCCTCTTCAGAACGAAGTTCTCCATTCCCACCCCATCTCGTCTATTCCCAAGAACATTTTGAAGGCTCCTCCTCTAGATCCGGCGAACCCGTCCGCGGCTCACGAATGGCTACCAGTTCCCAGCAGCTCAGCAAAGCTCCGAGGTTCTGGCCCTCCATCTGCTAATCCCGATGCGCCAACTTCAGCAGGATTTGCGCAGTTCCCTCCTGATGGTGTCAAGATGACCGAAGTTGAGCTTGACCCATATTTCATCGCATTCGAAGCCTCGATCAAAGAGCTAGAACAGCTTCTCTCGGGCCCGATGGAAAAGGTCAACCGTCGTACTCTGAACCACCTGAACCTCCTAGCTGCCGATTTCTGCGAGCTGGGATCCAGATTCAATGCCTTTGCCCTCTCCGAAACCTCTCCTACTCTCGGACCGGCCATCGAGCGTGTAGGCCAAGCCGCCGACTACTCCTACCTTGCCTGTGAAGAACTCTCCAGCTCGCTGGGAGCCAGCTTTGCTGAGCCGATGCGCGAAAATGCGCAGTTCGCGGGAGTCGTCCGAAATGTGTTACGGTACCGCATCCTCAAGCGCGTGCAGCAAGAGATGACCACCGATGAGCTGAACAAGAAACGCCAGCTGCTTGACCAGCTAGAGCGCAGCGAGGCCGAAGCGCGGCGCATCGAGCAGTACCTGAGCAGCAGCCAGCACATGCAGACGTCGCCGCGACGAAGCTCCAGCATCAAGAGACCTGGTGAAGGCGGCGCCGGCAGCATGGCGGACGACGGAGACTCGATCGACTCGGACTTCCCGCCCACGCACGGCGAGTTTGCGGCGCCGCCGTCAGCGCGACAGGGGGCACCGGCCGGGGCGACACATAAGAAGGTGCCCAGCGGCAACTCGATCACGAACAAGATCTTCGGACCGATCCGCCACGCCATCCAGGGTGTTGCCGATGTCGACCCCGAGCGCACGCGCCGCGACATGATTAGCAAGACGCGAGAGAGCATTGTGCAGTTAGAGCAGGCGCAGGTGGTTGCCGAGCGGGATGTTAAGGATGCGAGCGCGAACACTTTGAAAGATCTTAAGCGGTTCCAGCGGGAGAAGGAAGATGATCTCCGACGATACATGGTGAGTTTTGGTTCCACTCCCCTTTTTTCTGGCTTCTAAAGGAGTCTTCTCTAACACGGTTCTCTATCGCAGCTTGCGTACGCACGAAGCCAGGTTGAGTGGGCGAAGAAGAGCAAGGAAACCTGGGAGGAGGCTCGCGAAGAGGTGCTTAAGATCGACGAGTCATGAGAAATCGGACTTGTCTTTCGAGGGGTATCTCTAATGTTTTAGATCAGAGCACCAGCTGATGATCAAGCTTGAGCGCATTCTTCTTCGATTTTCCTTTCCCTCCAATCCCCCCCTCTCCTCTTTGTTTCGGGTGTTCAGAATACCGCCGCATAGTAGACTAAAAAAAACTACGGAGACAATCTCTTAATTCCCCTACTCCTCGTTTCTCCCCCTATACATAGTTGTCTCTGTCTGTTTGGATGGCCTTGGAACTGGCGTCATGGCACTTGGTTTCTGTTCTTGCTGTATTGGTTTCATGCTTTTTTTAACCCTGTCCCAGATGCGCTGAGGGTTGTTCTGGAAAGTTGTGGGAGCTATCAAAGCACCCTATCTGCGTGAGCCAATAATAAAGAAATCCAGATCTTCATGAAGCATATCAGTGCGTGACTATAGTAGGCAGACAGTGTGAGGAAACTGGGCGGTGATTCCCAGGAGCGCTGATTCTTGAGAACCATAAGGGTTAGGGTCTGCCATTCTCCCAACCCTAACATCACGAACCTAGGGTCCACACAGACCACACGGCCAAGCTGCCACATCGATGTCTTACTTCTTTCAACTTCCAGACAGATTCACTCCCTAACGATTCCGATGAACCCGGACATGTATCCGGCCGAAATAAGCTCAATCTGGCCACATGGTTGATTTCTTCGTTCTGGACCCCCGGTTGTTGGAAGAACGTGTTTGTGTATGATTGTGAACTGTCTCTCCCGGTTTCCCCGTTGGCCTCTCTCTTCTCTCGTCTCAGCTCGTTATCTCTCTTTCTCCATTCACCACTGCAACCCTACTCTATCCTGCCAGCCAAAATATAGCTATTTCCGAGGATATGGCCCAGCCTCCCACCCGAGAACTGTCAAAAAGTCCTCATTCTCGCACTCTCCCTCTCTCCCTCTCTCCCTCTCTCTTTTGCCACCAAATCTAGTACGCCTCGCACCAGACCTTGCTGCTTCTATCGCGGCACGCGTTTTCCTGGCCGCTGGAGGCCGGGGTGACGGCCCAGCCCTCGCCGTCGTTGCGGCAGTACAGGGTGCAGAAGCACTGCTGAAGACAACAGGATGGCAGAGACGCGCATGATGAGTGACTTTGGAGCGGGATGGAATGTGAAGAGGGACAAGAGTGTATGGGGCTTGACAGAGGGTGGCATGAAGAAGCTGTCTTGCTGCGCTGTAGTCCGGTGGGAAGGAAATAGGCGGCTTTACGTCCTTGGCACCTCATTTAACCTTAGACCCAGCCGACCCAGTCAGTATCCTCCTCCATGCTCATGGTAAGACCATTCACGTCCTAACGGCCACTAGATCTGAGTTGACTTCTTTCATGCCTTCTCTCCCTCTTCCGCTCATCCTCCATCTTGGGGGCTATCTACAAATCCGTCGAGAATCATCAACCTCGTGGGCTGACGGCCTGGCCGGTCGGGCATTGACCCGAGGATAAGTTTGTTGGGGGCAGAACAACATCGTGGCTTTCGGTACTGCTACCGTGGTATTCGACACACGATGTTGCCCTACCCAAAGAAAGATATCGTGACGATTACTCACCCCATATATCTCAAGTCGGAGCAGCATCTGATCTGTCTAGCTATGCGGAATTTAGGTGTTTACTCAGAACCGTCTAAACTTGAAGAGTTGCAGAAGGATTCTCCTGGGCTGTGGTGATTCTTCGAATACAAAGCCTGGAACATTCCCCCGTTGCCACTCCTTTCCCATGGGCATGTCAGATCACTTAACGATAAATGGATGGATATTCCCGAATCTGCCCCCACTGGAGATGTCAAGGGAAGATTTTAATTTGAACCACCCAGATCTCCATTGATGATACGATAACCTCAAATGTCAGAGCACCACCCCCGATCCTTCAATGCGGAATCTTTTTCTTGTTTTCTGCACCACGCGGTTGCATTAGCTCTCCCGACTGGGCTAATGCCCTAAATTTTCGTGGAGAAAGAGAGACAAGGCAACCGACAAATCCCTCCCCATCTCCAGAGACACCAGGTCCACCTCCCCCATTCTTTGCACAAACCCCAAGGCCCGATCTCCAAAGTAAATTCTTCACTCCTGAGTACTACCTGAGCGCTCTAAACAAGCACACTCTGTCTCAATCCAGTTTACACTGCCCTCAAAGATGTAGCTGTATTCTGTCATTACCGCCGTCGCCGACCAGATGAAGATCAACTACTCCGACAACCGCCGCTGCACCAAGTGCTTCGGCTCGCTGATGGTCAACTGGGCCAGCAAGCAAGGGACGGGAGGCTCGAACTCCTCTGCCCCGCAGAAGTACTGCATGTGTAAGTTCGACAAAGAACAGGGCTGCAAGGGCGCTGCGAGACCTCCAATGCTGGCTCTCCCGATCCGTGGAACTGCAGTGAGAGCAGCGAGTAGTTCAAGTTGTTCCAGTGCTACTACTTATAAGCTACTAGTGGTGGAAGAGAACTATCTTGATGATGTTCAGGGGAGGGAGGGGGTGGGACATACGGAGAGACACACAGTTTAGGGAAAGCTGGATGACTTTGGGGGGAGGATGAAAATTGGGCTTCGATGTGTATATGGCGTAAACCATCATATAACACTCCAGAAATGCACGTTGTGAAATGCTACTCTAACCAAGCCTTTCGCCCGCACAGCTTCGCCCGGCCACATGTGGGTGTGTTGGTTTCATGCACGTGTCTCCACCACCGTACGCTGACATATATACAGGATCGAGATCAACCTGTTCCGTTTGAACTGTCCCGAATCTTGCGGCGCGCAGACAGGTCGATACGTCAGACAGGCGATACGCCTATATACTTAGGGTTAGGGTTACAGAGAAAGCACAGTGTATATACTGAATATATACTGTGTCTTGTCTGTAACCCTAACCCTACATCTAAACCCTATTGCATCGAGCGCCAGCTTTTTTCCTCAGTTAAGCGCGACAATCGCAGCCTCGCGCCAACAAGAGAAAAAAAAATACATTCACTCACCACCACACAAACACCGCAAATCTCACCATTCCATCAACAACCACCAATTCCCATTTTCCACAGTCCTTCTCTTGTTTTTATTTTTCTTCTTCTTCATATTTAATGGTTGTTAACTGATTGCCTTCTTTTCCGGAAATGAGTGTCTCTTTTCAGATTTCTCGCTTCTTCTAACCTCCCCTTTTTCATCACCTTATCCTCTTCTCTTCATCATCGCGAATCTCTTCCTCCTCTATCGCGATCTCCCTTCCAAAGCGATTTGGGCTTCTATCATCGACACATTGAATCCTAGTTCTTCATCCTCGACAACTACTGTGCATCAACTCCTCTCCGACTCCGACCATGGCCACCACTTCGGCCAGCCTCTCCCGGTCCAATGGCGCCGGGAACGGCACCAACGGCACTGTGCCTCCTCCGGGGTCGCTCGCCGTCCGCTTTTCGGATATTCCATCGGCCATCGATATTCCCGTGCGCGACCAAGACGACGAAGCTGTTGAGGTCGACCTTGACGAGCTGATCGATGACCCGACCGAGCTTTGCACGCTTCTTGAGAACGAACAGGCGGCGCGCGTATACTGGATGGCCGTGGCCATGGCCTACGCCAAGCAGGGAAAGGTCGACCACGCAATCGAGATGCTCCTTCGAGCTAGCCACGTACTCCAGAACAGCACGCCGCGCGAGAAGGTCAGCATGACATGCGGTCTCTGCTGGCTCTACCTTCACAAGAGCCGTACCGCGCCGCGGGTTCCTCCCGAGGGCACATCTGCCGCCGATGTCAAGACCAAGGACTACTATCTACAGCTCGCCACTTCGTCTCTTAACGACGCCTCGCGTATCAACCCGGCCTTCCCGCCTCTGTTCCTGGCCCGTGGCGTTCTGCTGTTGCTCAAGGCCTCGCTCCAGGCTCCGTCGACCAACATCGTGGTTTCGAACATCGCCCCCAACGGCATGGACCCCGAAAAGGCCGAACTCCTCCGTCTCGCTCTCAAGTCTTTCGAAGACGCCCTCCGTGTTTCGCAATCGAAGAATATGCTGGGTCTTATGGGCAAGGCGCGCGTTCTTTACGCCATGGGCAAATACCCCGAGGCACTGACCGTGTACCAGGATGTCCTGGCCAAGATGCCGACTCTGGTCGACCCCGACCCGCGCATCGGCATTGGTTGCTGCTTCTGGCAGCTGGGATTCAAGGACGACGCCAAGGCCGCCTGGGAGCGGGCCTGGGATCTCAATCCTGAGAACAAGTTTGCGAATATTCTTCTCGGAATCCACTACCTCGATGCGAGCGGCCGCGTCCCCGTCAACTCTCCCGAATTCCTTCCGCTGTACAAGAAGGCCATGACCGAGTACGCGCAGAAGGCCCTCAAGCTCGACAAGAACCTCCCTCTCGCCTGCGCCACCTTTGCGAATTACTTCCTCTCGCGCCAATCATGGTCCGCCGTGGATTCTCTGCTCCACAAGGCCATCTCGTACACTGACGTGAACGCCATTGCCAGCGATGGCTGGTACCTTCTCGGAAAGAAGGAACACTACAATGACAACATTACTCTCGCTGCGGATCACTACCGCCGTGCTGATGATGCCCGTGGTGGTGCGGAGCGCGGTTTCCTGCCCGCTAAGTTCGGCGCTGCCCAGCTCTCCGTCATGCGGAACGACCTCGGCGAAGCCAAGCTTCGTCTCGAGAAGGTCATTCAGCAGTCCAAGAACCTCGAGGCCATGACTCTGCTGGGTACTCTCTATGCCGAGGAGGTGTTTGCTTCCCTGGATTCCGATGTCAAGGAGGACAAGTCCGCCGAGGCCAAGAAGGGCATTGCTCTGCTGGAGAGTGTGCGCAATGCCTGGAAGGATGAGAAGAAAAACCTGACTCCTGATTCTGCCGTGCTTCTCAACCTCGCTCGTCTGTATGAAGCCGAGCATCCTGAGAAGGCCCTGCAGTGCCTGATCCAGGTTGAGCAGTTGGAGATTGTCCACGCCCCCGAGTACGCCTCCTTAAAGGACTCCCTCGACAAGCCTGAGTCGCGTGCCACGCTGCGCAAGCACCTGCCCCCGCAGCTCCTCAACAACATCGGCTGCTTCCACACCCAGGCCGAGAAGCACGAGCTTGCCAGCGAACTATTCCAGGCCGCCTTGAGCGCGTGCATCAAGATTGACGAAACCAAGACCGACGAGAGCATCGACACCGATGCCCTGGTCACCACCATCAGCTTCAATCTCGCCTGCAGCTACGAGTCCCGCGGCATGCTGGACGATGCCACAACCGTGTACGAGCAGATACTGGCGCGTCATGACGACTACACCGATGCGCACACCCGGCTTGCTTATATCAAGCTGCGCAAATTCCCCCACAAGGAGGGCCCCGATTTGGTGGCCAAGTTGTACCAGGAGAACAACGCCAACCTCGAGGTCCGCGCCCTGTATGGCTGGTACCTCGGCAAGGTGTCCCGCAAGCGGCCTGCCAACATTGCCGAGGACCAGGAGTTCCGCCACTACAAGCACACGCTGCAACACTACGACAAGCACGACCGCTACGCCCTGGTCGGCATGGGCAATCTGTACCTGCTCCAGGCGCGCGAGATGCGCCGTGACACCGATTCGGAGAAGCAGAAGCGCTCGGCCATCTACACCAAGGCCGTCGAGTTCTTCGACAAGGCGCTGTCGCTGGACCCGCGCAATGCTTATGCTGCCATGGGCATCGCCATTGCGCTGATTGAGGACCGCAAGGACCTCAAGACTGCGCTGCCCATTCTGAACAAGATCCGCGAGACGGTGCGCGAGCCCCATGTCTACGTCAACCTTGGCCACGTCTACTACGACCTCAAGCAATTCACCAAGGCCATTGAGAACTACGAGATGGCACTTTCGAAGGAGGGCAAGGAGAACGACAGCGTCATCATGTCGTGCTTGGGCCGCACCTGGATGAACAAGGCTAAGTCGGAGCAGAGTGTTGATGGATACAATACTGCTCTGGAGTATGCCAATAAGGTGAGCACATGATACCGCAAGTCTCCGATCAGCCATGAGATACGCCTTACTAACTTTTCTTTTTTCTTCCTCTCACCTCTAGGCTCTGGCCGTTGCCCCTGATCAAGTTCACTACAAGTTCAATGTCGCTTTCGTTCAGATCCAGCTTGCATCTACTATTTACAATCTCGGAGAACGACAGCGATCGGTTGCGCAACTTGAGAAGGCTGCCGAGGGCCTCGAGTCCGCCATTGCCGCGCTGGAGGAGATTGCGGCCCACCCGCAGACACCTTACCCCAAGCACGACGTCGAGCAGCGCGCGAACATGGCGCGCAACACACTGCGCAAGCAGCTGGAGCGTGCGATTGCGAGCCAGCGCGAGTACGAAGAGAAGAACCGCGAGAAGCTGCAGGCGGCGCTGGAGCAGCGCCAGGCGGAGATGAAGCGGCGCGAGGAGGAGCGGCTGAAGGCGCAGGAGATTGAGAATGAGCGTCTGGAGCGCATCCGCAAGGAGCGCGAGGCGATTGCTGAGCGCGATCGCAAGTACGCCGAAGAGGCGCGTGCGCTGGAGCTCCAGCGCGCGGCCGCTGAAATGACCACAGACTCCGAGACCGGCGAGAAGGTCAAGCGCGCCAAGCGCAAGGCAGCGCCGCGGTCATCTGCGGGCGAGCCGCGCACGCAGCGCCGTGCTCCGCGCAAGAAGAAGGCTGCCGCCAGTGACGATGACGACGACGAGTCAGATGCGGGCGCCGACGAGGGCCGGTCGAAGAAGCGCCGTCGTCTCACGACCAAGAAGGAGCCTCCCAACAAGTACAAGAGCGCGGCGATCATCTCGGACGACAGCGACGACGACTCGGGCAGCTCGACGGCCGGCGCGAACGACCTGCGGTCGGACGCCGACGAGGAGGACGAGCTGGAGCGCGCCGAGCGCGTGCTTGCGCGCGGTGGCGGCGGCAAGCGCCGCGGCGCAGCCTCGGACGACTCGGACGACGACGCGGGCGGTGCAGCCTCCGGTTCTGGTAGCGACGCCGGATCTCCGCGCCCCGCGCGCCGCACGCTTTCGCGGCCCAACCGCCGGGCGTCGGACCGTATGGACGTCGACGACGACGATGAGGACGGCGATGACCGGCCGGCCAAGCCTGCGCCGGCGTCCCCTGCGAAGCGCGCCAGTGCGGGCGACGATGACGAGGACGAGGACGACGATGTGGCCGCGCGGCGGCAGACGAAGCGCGCGCGCCGCGTGCAGATCCTCGATGAGAGCGATGACGATAACGACGAGTGAGCCGTCGCTGTATGTTAACCCAGTTTGTCCAACAGGCGATAGAATTATGGTCTCGGGGGTTTTATTACTAGTTGGTTTTCTTCTTCAAATGGAGAAGAGGAGTTATCCCTTTTTTTTAGTGCTTTTTCTATTCTTCTGACCTTCGGCGTGGGGGATTTGTTTCTTGTAGGAGTTCTCAGTCTAATTCCAGACCTCAAAAAGACGAGATAGACAAAAAGAACACTTCGTTCATGGCATTGCAATTCAGTTCGTGATATTCGTTGCGGATAGGGTTAGGGTTGCACGTTTGTTTCAGTGTGCATGGAAATGATTGGCTAAATAAGAGTGGCCAACCATAGAAGGAGTAACAACTTTAAGCGTGCACCTTCCCTATGCGCACAAAAGTCTAGACCGGAAATTTAATAGTCAAATCAGGTACACGGCACATACACACAACACGAGGATTTTTACAAGGAAACACCAATAGCAATTAAAAGCAAGAGCATAAGACATGGACGAGCAAAACCACCACGGTTTTACGCCCAACCCTAACCCTGACACGACATCACCAATGACCTCCAACGACCCTCAGAAGAAAAAAAAGTGATAAATACAGACATGCATACCGAGTACAGTACGCATTTCTAAGAAACGGACAAGGAAAAAAAAAGAAAGGGTTAAAATGGAAAAACCGCCACGACCGTTTCCCCCACTCCTTTCCCAAAAGTGCTCCGGTATAAGCTCCTGATAAAACGAATGCCGCGGGTTGAACAAGAAAAGAAGAAGGAGAAGATAAAGGAGGAGAAAAGGACGAAAAGAAAATATGCTTGGAATGTATATATGAAAACTCGAAGATTTCTAAGAAATTCTAGCAGATACGGAAAAGAAGGGATAGGGAGTTTGACAAGGCTGGGATATGCATTGCTTAGAAGGCAAACACCTGGTCCTGCAGCTTGCTGACGGGGCGGGCCTTCTCGAAGCCGAGAGCCTGCGTGGCCTTCTTCAGGCCGGTGGTCATGGGCGGAGGACCGCAGATCAGGATCTTGACGTCGGAGGCGGGCTTGGGGAGCCATTTCTGGAGATGTGCAACAAGAGAGAGAGGTTAGATACGTGGTGACCGGTGACACGAGAGGGACTGCATAATAACACTTACGGTGACCATCTCGGCGGTGACGTAGCCAACACCGCCGGTCCAGCCCTCAGGCGGGCGGTCGAGCACATAGTGGATCCGAATACCGGCATCAGCCTTGGCAATGGCGTCGAGGTCCTCCTTGAGCAGGATATCCTGGGGGGTGACGTTCGCGAAGATGAGGTCGACCTCGGTGACATCGCCGGCGGCGCGGCCGCGCACAATGGCCTTGATGATCTGCAGCATGGGGGTGATGCCGGTGCCGCCGGCGATCATGCCGAAGTGGCGCACCATGTTGGGGGTGTAGACGAAGGCGCCCTTGGGACCCTTGACGCGGATGGTGTGGCCGACGGCGAGCGACGCCATGTGCTTGCTGATGTTGCCGGTCGGGTACGACTTGATCAGCAGGTCGAAGTAGCCCTTCTGCTCGTCGCCGCTGATCGGCGTGTACGACCGCACAATCTCCTTCGCGCTGCCGTCGTCCTGTGGGAGCTGCGCGCCGATGGAGATGTGCTGGCCGATCGGGAGGCCGAGGATGTGCTGCGGCGAGGGCAGGAGGAAGCGGTAGCTGTGAGGTGTGTAGAACGTCCGGTTAGTTTTTGGCTTGGGTCTTATCAATGCTACTCCCGGCCTCTACGATAGCCGGCCATCTGTCAGGGATACTGGCGGGAGGAGGAAAAAAAGGGGGGAGGGGTCCAGTATGGAGGTCCCTTCCCCCCAAGATCCTCTCTCCTCCACGCAATTGACCAAGCGGGGGGTTTTAATAGTAACGTACATGGCCACATTGTGAGTGAGCACAGTCTTCTCCTTCAGCTCGAACTCCTGGAAAGCATCAGGAGTAAGGGTCTTCCGGGGTTCTAGAGAGAGTGGATATGCGGTCAGTTCCAGCTACACAGAGAAGACACCCTCCTCTGGAAAGAAACACATACGCATGCTCCAGAACTTGTAGCCGCCCAGAGCCAATGCAATGGCCATCGCATACGGCACATATTCGCGCTTCATAATGAAGGTGCCGAACACGATGAGCCCTACGGGGATGTAGAGCCCATCGAAGTACTTCTTCGACAGGAGGGAGTCGTCCGACGACATGGCTGCGGAGGTCAAACGGGGGTCGTTTATTAGGTATGTGGTGGGTTGTTGTATCTGCCGGCTCGGGCGTGGTTCGGCTGCGGTCGGCACAGGACGCGAACCGTTCGAATCCGGAGAGTGGCGTCGTGCTCGGAGGCGGTGGGTCGGGACAGACGAAGCGAAGCCGGAAGGGGGAGAAAGGAGGGAACGGCGGTGTCGAGAGATTCCGAGCGGCGACAGGTGAGGTGTAGAGGAAAGGAGAAAAAAAAAGAAAATCAGGGCCGAGAAATGTGTAAGCGGCGGGGATGATTAAGACTTTGTCGGGACTCCAGAATATAGAGCCGGCAATGCCTTCTTCGTTCCTTTTTTTCCTCACTAAAAAACAGCACCGTCCGGGTTTCGGTATTTGCCAAAGCTTCGTAGATTTTAGCTTCCCACTGGGAATTTTCTTTTTCTGCTGTGGCTTGCCACTCACTCTAATTTGTCTCTCTGCAAATGAACAACGAACAACCAACAAACTGTGACAACGAACCCTACATATTTATTCCCGCCTTATTTCTCAGGCCCGAATACCACCAACCTGCCAAAGAGTCTGGCCCTGATCGTGTAAAATCGTGCCCGGCAAAACCCCGCGCCTGGACTTTTTTTTGGAGACCTCGGAAGAGGTGAACATATCAGACGAGTTGATCTCTCCTACGAAGTGGCCAGCTCCATAATTTTCTTCCTTTTTTTTCTGCCCCTAACTTCTGTGTCTCCAAACTGTGTGTGCATGTCTCACTTCCAAGTGCCGCCCAAGACTTTCGTTGGGCCTGATTTACTGCCGGGCGGTGAGCGGATTCACGCCAGCCAGACAAAGTCGAACCAGAAATTGTCGGGAAGCTGCGTTGCACTTCGGCACCTGCCCATTTTGCCCCAACAGAAGAAACAAACAGGGGCAAGAGAAGGAGGTGACTGGAAACTGGGGGTACTTGACTTTAACACCTGGATTGTATGGGAATGGGGTGTACTCCCTTTTTTTGGTCTTGCTGGCTTTTTTCTCCCCTGTTTGCTTGGTCAAGCCGCCCCAAACAGAATTTGCGGTGTGGCTTGACCCTGCCGGAAGAACTCCAGCCACACCCGGCTCCGGCCCGGAGCTTGATCGGACCTCAGTTACCCACAAAAAAAGACATCCCATGCTCTAACTACTCTTCTATCACTGTTTCTTTAGAAAAAGAATGCCACATTCCCCTTATGATACACTTAATATTTCTTAAAGAGTTTATTCTGGCCTTTGGACTTTATTTTGAGAGCTAGTGGCCTTCTTATCACAATTGATTCAGTAGCACAAAGAAGATGCACATGCCTAAGGCGATGGCTGCTCTTAAGAAGAAGACCTAAGGTCTGCATATATACCTACTGAGCAAACCTCGGAAGACTTCACTCATGTCTTGATATGCTCCTGACTTTTGTATGATATAGAGACCACCGATGGCCACCAGTTAAACCACCGGTGTCCCTGATGTCTGTATTCAACCCTCCCAAACGAATCAAAGAATCAAAGGCAAGGGCTTATGATAGTGTTTAAGAATGACCTTCTAGTAGAAGGAGTCGTTACCTCCTGGATATGTTAGGGCTTCCAGCTTGTGGGAACGAATCCGTGACTAAACCCTATAGCTGATACACGCATATCCCATTCACAATATATGCACCTACATGGCGATAGCTAAGATCACCGCTTAGTCGCCCAGCTTTACACCTTCAGAATGCGTTCCTACTTGAAATTTTTGGTGGTTTATTCCTATCCTCTATTCCTTTTCCTCTCCCCTGGATTTTCTTTCCTATAAACTTCCCCTTCTATTCTTCTCTCCTTTCCAAACTTGTATTTTCCTTTTTCTTCCTTCCACACCTCTCCCATCCTTTCCTATCTCCCTTCTGCTCCCACTTTGATGATATCCATCCAAGTTGGCCTGAAAGCTAGTTGGTCTCAAAACTTAATTCATTTCCTTTTATTAATCAAGTTTAACTTGAATTAAGCTGGAGCTTTTGTTCTCTGTGAGTTTTCTTTTCCTATTATATGCGGGTTTGTTCCATCCATTGGAGTCGGTACTAATCATCTTGACTACCCCTCTCAGTTTCTGATAGTTCTACTCTCAATTTTTGAAAGCTCTCCTTTTCAATGTAAGTTCATATCAGTCTTTATTGATTTTCATCATTATGACCACTTTTCATTCACCTACATGACCTGAGTTCAAATACTAATTGTAACTGTGGTTTTCCCAGACATATCGAGGATGGATGATTCAACCAACCCGGGTCACTCTCACTCAGGTGATACTGGAGATACTGGCCGTATCAGTGCTTTTGCTTCGCATCCTCAACTGTTAGTCCACTTTCACCCAGTTTTGTCTTCTCCCAAAGCGGGATTCAATTTGCTCCAACGTGTAGCCGTGGTCAATGGCCACTTATTTTTCACTCAATTGCCCCAAGCCAACACACTAACCATTCTTCGTTTATCAACTTAGGAGATATGCGACTGCTCGCACTGCCATCCGGCCTGGTGATGCCCGAGTCAAGAAATGGGGACTCACTCTCCGATACGACGCCTTCGACCATCACGTCTGCACCGTCCTGACGGACGACCACATCATTTGGTTCAACACCCGTGCTGACGCCAACATAGCTTTTGGTCTCCCTGACATGAACGAAGGAGAATGGCACGAAGAGTTGATCACTCGCGGAAACTTGGAGCTTGTTTTGCAGAGCAACTACCGCAAAGTTGACCTGACAAAAATCGTGGCGGTCTCCGCCCACCACGACCACGAAAGCTCTCCGGCGTTTATCCTGTGGATCATGGGTGATCTTGGTGTGATTACCTGCCCAGTGGGTGTTACCAACAGCCTGCATATAGAGACTTGGGTCTCTTCCATCCGGAAAGCTATGCGCCACTACGACAACGCCGGGTTCAAGTCCTCCTTGGTGCCCCGGGACGTTCTGAATGAACTCACTCAATTTGTCAACGACTTTGAAGATACGCCTGCAGAGGGCCCTCTTAATGTCTTTCCAGTTGTGCTCCAGCAGGAGATTCAGTTCGGCGAAACTCTAATCACTGGCAAAGTCATGGAACTCACCGGTAAGGACTCCGTCCTTACCACGGAGAACCCGTCCTGTCTCTGTACGCGAGGGCAAAGAGTTGCCTACGTTGCTGTTGGGAGATTCATGTGCTACATCTTTGCACTAAATCCCTTCACGGACTTCTTCAACAAGACCGCAATCTCAGCTGATGTGGTGAGACTTGGAATTGCCACCATCACACAGTTTCTGGTGGGCGCTGACGGTGCTTCCCATGACTTCACGATCACTCACCGGTAAGTTTTCTTTTTCTTGCTTCTGTTATTGGTTTTGTGGTTTCTTCCGAGAGATGGGCAGAGGGGTACTGACCTTCCATTTTGCGTCTATTATAGGTTCCCGGCGCAAAGCCCGACTTCAATCCTTCTCAGCAGCCGGTTTTCGTGGAAGATTGCCGCTCTCTGTGCGGACCGGGATCGTGCCATCAAGCCTTGCTGGCCGGAGAAAACTCGGGAAACCGTCTATTCACAGCACAACGTGGGAAAACCAAGCCTGGATATGGGTCTATCGGAGCAGCCTCATGATTTTGGAGATTCCAAACATGACAGCTGGGTGCGTACCCTGAAGGCTTTTGCTCTGGCCTACGACGTTGACTCTGTGGACTGGAAATGCGTTCAAACAGAGTTTGGCCCCCAGCTGCGGCTCGTGCCCCCCCGGACCCCGAGCGGGGTGTACAGCAAGATGCAGCTGTTTGCTGCCATGCGGGCTCTGCGCTTCAACAAGTACTTCACGTCTGTCGACTTCACGAACATCAAGATGGCAGAGATTGCTTCTCTTTACGATGCTGAGATCTTGAGTGACAATATCGTCGTTTCTAACCGTAATGGTGAGTTCTACAGTCTTCTGGTTTGTTGCTGGTTTTCTCATGATCATGTCTAATTCTAGCCTTCTTTTGCTTTGACCATAGGATTGACGATTCCAGCCGGACACATGGAGGACCTGATGCGTGGCAACATGCTTTCCCAGGAAATGCATGCAATTGCATTCTCGTCTGGAAGCGTTCGACAGATTATTCTCACGAATATCTTGACGCGTGAGGCCAAGTACAACAACGAAAATGGAAAGATTGTCGCGGCTGATCTCCAAGCCTCATGGGAGGCGCCATACCGATTCCTGTGGCCAATCGCGAAGCTGATGGTATATATCCTTTGCAATTCCCTACGTTATGTTCCCTTTTCGGAGTGGCCTGCTAACAGTTATTTGCTGAATGAATAGGAATGGGCCGCAGTTGCATCTTGTGAATCGCTGCTGGTTGGCGGAAACCCCCTGGACGAAAGAGATGTGTCCGCTCTTGGTTCGTATTACATTTAATGCTACATCATCACACTATTCACTGTTCTTGAGTTCTGGACTAACTTTGGTTTTGGAATTTTCTGTTTCATAGTGAAAGCCTTGTCTAGCCTAACCTGCCGCATCGTCGAGCTTGATATTTCACGATGCAGTCTCGACGAGCCTTTGATGTCGACGATTTGGCGCGGCATCGAATGCCAGCATCTTCAGAAGTTGAACATCGGCGGAAACCCGGGGCTGCAGAGTCTGGGATCTGAAAATGGGCCTCCTGTTCATAAGAACACCATCAAATACCTCGACATGTCCTCACAGAACCTCCCATTCGGAACGGGAACGGTGTTGGATATGACGATGGGTGGGAGTTGGGACCGGTTGGAAAGCCTTGACATCTCAGGCATTCCACTTCCCCAGGGTCCACGGGCTCTGATCAGAACGCTTGACCGAAATGGGATGCCCCGCCTCAGCTGTCTCAGACTCAACGACTGTGGGCTGACGGCTCGCGGGGCGGCCGCGGTAATGTTAGCGGCTAGAGGGTCCAGTTGCCTGCACTTAAGCACCGGAAACCTGCTGCACATGGACGCTGGCATCTCCTACCTGATAGGAGTTCTGAAAGCAAACCATGGCCCAGTGAGCTGGAGCCTGGATGGAACAAAGATTCCGAAACGGGAAACTTTCATGAAGTTGATTGATGCGATAACGAGGGACACGCGGATTGAAATGATCAGCATGAGCCATATGTCAGTCCCAGTCGAGGATGGCGATGAGACCGTCGTTGATGCGCTACGACAGCTCTTCACTCGGAACACGACTTTAAGATTGGCGGATATCTCAAACTGGACGACCGGAAACGGCGGGTCGTGTGGCCACGCTGTCGCAGCTTCTTTGGCAGGGTTATCGCACAACACGGGGCTGTTGCACCTCCGCTTGCGTGGCCAGGAACTGGCAGGGAAATTGGAGAAACTTGCCACGGCACTGGGCATGAACGATACTCTCCTGAGCATTGATTTGAGCACCAACAACGTGCTGGTGGATGAGTACATCATGATAGCGCATGCTCTGTCGACAAACCAGAGCTTGACTGCGATCAAGGTTCACGAAGGAGAAGCCGACATGTGTCTTGGGTTCGGCGACTCAATGAGTGAGTTGGAGGATTGCGTCCAAAGGCAGTGGATAGCGGCGAATGCGGGAAATCCGGCGAAGATGCGCCGAGGTCTGCGCTCAAACGACATGCGTGCGGAGGTGGCGAAGTGGGAAGATGCTCACCAGAGACTTCGGCGCATCCTGAGCCAGAACATCCTGCGATATTCGGAGGACCTGACCGACCATCGACACACCCTAGCTCGACACCTTGTGGCGAGTGCGAACCGCGCTGTAGACCTGGAGAAAGTCTTTCGCGGCATCGCTCCTCTGGCGATATCGAGAGTCCGGAAAGCCGGGAACGAAGTTCTGGGCCAAGTCGAGAACGGCGACCTTTTGTTCCCGGAGGAGAGATTTTATGTTGCACGGACACTGAGAGCCGACGACCAGCCCGAGGTTGAGTCGTCTTTCGTGCAGCCTATGCCGCAGGAGAAAGAAATCCCGTTCGAGAAAGAGATGACGGAAGCCGAGTGGGACGATCTCCTGAACCAGAAACAGGCAAAAGACGACACGAGAATCATGGCCGGCGAAGATGATCAACTCTCGGTGGCTGTGACAGCCCCGACGGTAGTTGACAGATTCCAGGATACCGTCATGTCAGATGCGCCGTTCCCGGATGCCGGAGATGATGCATGGTGGTCGGAGTAATTATCGGCCGGAACATGACTTCCCACAACGTCTTGGAGGTGGTGGCATATCTGCAGGGGAGTGTGAGAGGGCATTGGATCACAGCAGAACAGGCCTGGAGCTCCTCCCCACAATGCCAACACCCTCCCACACTGAGAGAGGTAACTGGTGGGATTCCTCGATATGGCTGGCTGTATTGTCTCTGACTTTGACTTCGTGAAGGGGTGGTGGTGACGAGTTGGAGACAAAGGTGGAATGGAGGAAATGGAGGATGACGGAGGAAAGAAATGATTAGGGGGCTAGTTGGGTTAGAGACTTTGCTTTGACGGCAGCTTTGGGGCTCTTTTTGTGGTATTTATTTACTGAGAGCAACAATCAAAATCATCGTCTCTTTTCTTTTTCTTTCTTTTGTTTTTCTGTGTGTATTAGGGCTTTGTGATATCATAGTAGAGCGAGTTCCTGTGATATGGCACCTCAATAGGAAAGTGACATTGACGGGTAAACAGTGACTGTATTTCGGATAATACAGTGAGTGTATTTTTGAGCACACACATGCTGCACCTTCCTGTGATAATGATAATGCTTTTGGATGTGAATATACAGGTTGAAGTTGGTGTAAGTGAACAACCCTAATCCCACAACCCTAACAGACAAGCCCGCTATACCTGATAAGCGCATAACTCCTCTAGTTGCATGCATCTGAACGTCAATAATCCCGGTACGTGCATATGCGCCACATATCAGCCACAACCGGCGCTCAGCCACCTCAATTTTGGAAGCTCTGGAGTGTCTTGTTTCCAACGTCAGTCAAAGCTTCGTCATCGTCTGTTTTTCTCGACTTCTCATTTCGGGTTCCTTTTGCCTGTTTTCGCCCTTCTCCTTAGATTTTGTTCCGTTTCGCACCTTTTCCTTCCTGCATCACCATCAGTTTCTTTCTTGCTCCTCCATCCACAGCAGTTTTGCTGTAAAGATTCGGAGACGCCCGGTGATTTTTACCGCTGTGTTTATTTTGCTTGGTTTTCCCCTAATTGTACCGGCTGTGTTTTCTTGTTCTCTCTTTGAGCCTGGGTTACACTCGTGATCTCACTTTTTCTGGGCCCCTCAGTGTGTGTTTTGTCTCGCTCGCCCATCTCAGACTCCCTCCGTTTTCGCTCTTCTCCTCCCTCGCCTTTCCTTATTCGGCGTCTATCGGCTATCTGATAGCCCTTCGTCCTTCCCTCCCGCGATACACCGGATCTCCTTGTCTCGGGAACTGAGATAAAGAGGAGGCCGCCATGTATTCGAACTCAAACGCCTTCATGGGCGGCAACAGCCAACGCCCAGGGCAGCCGCAGCAACAGCAGCAACAGCAACAGTATGGCTCGCCCTTTGGAATGCCCCAGCAGCAGCAACAGCCGCAGTTTATGGCTCCGCAACCCACCGGCTTCGGCATGGCGCCGATGCAGCAGCAGTACACCGGATACCCCATGACGGGCCAACCGACCGGGCTCCAGCAACAGCAACACCAGCCCCTCCAAGCTCAGTACACCGGCTTCCCGGGTCAGCAGCAGCAGCAGCCGCAGTTTCAGTCGTCAATGCCGCCCATGCCGTCGATTCCCGCCCAGTACCAGCAGCAGCAACAACAGCCGCAACAGCCCCAGCCGCTGCACCAGCCCCTTTCGCTCCAGCCGCAGCAGCCGCCGCCGCAGCAAACCTCCCCGATGAACGCCGGCTTCTCGACCGCTCCGCAGTCGTCGTCGCTGCTTTCGGCCCCTCCCGCGGCTGCCCCGATGAAGCCGCAGCCGACCGGCTTTTCCGAGATGGCTGCTTCGTTCCACACCGGTGGTGGTTCAGGCGGTCGCGCGCGACCGAAGCCCCCGGCGCCCAAGACCAACAACATCCCCAACATCCGCCTGTCCTTCATCACGGCGACTGACCAGTCCAAGTTCGAGGAGCTGTTCAAGGCCACTGTCGGAGATAGCGCCACCACCATGCCGGGCGAGAAGGCTCGCGATCATATGCTCAAGTCGCACTTGGATGGAGACTCGCTGTCGCAAATTTGGTAGGACTTGCCCAACCCCCCTCTATCGCGTTTCTCTGCATTGCTCCCCTACCTACCGACTCATATGCTTTTATCTAGTATGCTAACGGCTCACTGTTTTCGTGCCGAAATAGGATGCTTGCCGATACCACCCGCTCCGGACAGCTCCATTTCCCCGAGTTTGCCCTTGCTCTGTACCTCTGCAGCCTCAAGCTCAAGGGCAAGCCGCTTCCGACCGCCCTCCCCGAAACCATAAAGAATGAGGTGTCTAGCATGGTTGATATCATCAACTTCTCCGTCGCCGAGAATGCCGCCTCGGGCTCTGCGTCGGCCCCCGCTGGAAATGCCCCCGACTTTTCCAGGCAGAATACCGTGTCTCCCCCGGCCATCCACCAGCCGCAGCCGCAAGCCTCGAACTCCCAGCTTCTGCAGGCTCACATGACCGGATTCCCCGGCCAGCCCCAGGGACTCCAGCCCCAGGCCACCGGCTTCCTCGGCCCGCAGCCCACCGGATTCAATGGTCCGCAACCGACCGGATTCAATGCGCCGCAGCCCACCGGATACAATGGCCCGAAGCCCCCCATGCCGCCGATGCCGCCGATGCCCACCGGATTTGGCCAGATGGCTGCGCCTCTGAACTCTCAGCCTACTGGACGCCCGGGCCAGTGGGGTCTCGTTAACGCGCCTGCCACTGGCCTCCCCAACCTAGATGCCCTGCAGGCCCGTATGATGCCTCAGCAAGGTCGCTCTGATGGCGCTTACACTACTGCAGGCCTTCAAGGCAATGCTGTTATCCCATGGGCCATTACCAAGGACGAGAAGACCCGCTACGATTCCCTGTTCCGCGCGTGGGATGGCCTAGGCAAGGGCTTCGTTTCTGGCTCCCAGGCCCAGGAGATCATGGGCCAGAGTGGTCTGGAGAAGCCCGATCTTGAACGTATCTGGGCCCTGTCTGATAACGGCAACAAGGGCCGTCTGGATATGGACGAGTTTGCTGTCGCCATGCATCTAATCTACCGCAAGCTCCACGGCTACCCCGTGCCGGCGTCTCTTCCTGCTGAGCTGGTGCCCCCGTCGACGCGCAACTTCAGCCAGTCGATTGGCGCCATGAAGTCCCTTCTTCAGGAGGAGTCGGAGATGCGCAAGGTTTCTGGTGCGGCTCTGCTTCCCCAGAAGACTGGCGTCAGCTATGCCAAGAGCCATTCTCTCCGCGGCAACACCCCTGCCGGTGGCTTTGGCCGCAAGGACGCTACCGTCTTCAAGAACAACGATAGCGATACCGGATACAAGTCTGCCGCTCGCCGCCGTATTGGTAACAACAGCTCCCCGAGACCCGAATCCCCTTCTTCGGTCACCTCCAACGACGAACTCACCTTGGACCAGCTGCGCAAGAAGATCCGCGAGAAGCAGGTTCTCCTCGATGCCATGGACTTCACCGATGAGAGGCATGCCGAGGAGGATGACATCCTCGACCGCCGCGACCGCCGCGAGGCTGACGAGCTGTACCGCCGGATCCGTCGTATCCAGGAGGACATTGACTCTCACCCCGACTCGTCTAGCCTTGGCGGCGACTCGGAGGCTGAGAGACGCGCCCTCAAGCGCCAACTCCAGAACGTCACTGACAAGATCCCCGATCTGGCTTCTCAGGTCCGCCGTGTTGAGAAGGAGATTGCCGACGCCCGGCTCGAGCTTTTCCGCCTCAAGGATGCCAAGGCCCACCCCGGCAGTGCGCTGTCGATTATCGGCACTGGCCCTGGAGGCGCGGTCACCGAATCCGACCGTGTCAAGGCGCGTGCTAAGGCTATGATGCAGCAGCGCACTGCGGCGCTTACCGGCCGGAAGATCGAGACCAAGGAGGACTTTGACGCTCCCAAGCGCCTCGAGGAGGAAACTATCAAGGTCAAGAACGAGCGCGAGACTAACGAGCGCATGGTCCGGGACATCGAGGCTGGGGTGCGTGAGTTTGCCAAGACAGTCGAGGATAGCCTCAAGTCTGGCACGCGCGATGCCTCGTCGGAGCACGAGCGCCGCCGCTGGGAAGATGCTCTCGGAGTTGAGGATGAGATCCGCGACTTCATCTTTGATCTCCAGCGGTCCAGCCGCGCCTCTCGTGTCCGCACTCAGGACCGCCAGGGTGGCCGCGCTGCTACCGAATCGTCGCGCCCCGTTGAGAAGCCCGTGACGTCGGCCCGCTTCGACGCGCCCCCTCCGGCATCGACTCCTAGCCCGGCCAGCGTGGCTGGTGGTGGCTCGTACTCGTCGTTCAAGACTCCCGAGGAGCGCGCTGCGTTCATCAAGCAGCAGGCCGAGCAGCGCATGGCTGAGCGCATGGCGGCGCTGGGCATCAAGGCTCCGTCTAAGCAAACGGAGAGCGCCGCCCAGCGTGCCGACCGTGAGCGGACTGAGCGGGAGGCCAAGCTTCGCCAGGCTGAGGAGGAGGATTCCCGCCGGGAGAACGAGCGACAGTCTCGGATACAGGAAGAGCAGGGCTCTCCTCCTCCGGCTGCCCCCGTGGCCGAGCCGGAACCGAAGCGAGCCCCCGCCCCTGCTCCTCCTCCGGCGCGCAAGGCCTTTGAGAAGAAGGTTGAGGCTCCGGCTCCGGCTCCTGCTCCCACCCCGGCTGCTCAGCCCCCGGCTGCTGCCCCCAGAGACGAGATGGCAGATGAGCGCGCGGCTGCTGAGGCGCGTCTGAAGGCGCTTGAGGAGCAGGTTCGCCAGAACAAGCTGCGCAAGGAGGAGGAGAAGAAGCGCAAGAAGGCGGCTGCGGCCGAGGCCAAGGAGAAGGAGGCGCGCGTGGCTGCGCAGCGGGCTGAACTGGACGCGATCCGCCAGCGGGAAGCCGAGTTCCAGCGCCAACTTGCGGCCATGGAGAACGATGATGATGATTCGTCGTCGGATGATGACGAGGGCCCGGAGCGGCTCACCCCGCAGGACTCCACCTCTGTTGCGGCCAGCCAAGAGCTGGAGCAAAAGGTGGCGTTTCCCCCGCCGGTTCCCACTGTGGTGACGTCCCCGCCGGCTGCGGAGCCCGAGAGTAAGAACCCGTGGTTCCGGATGATGTCGCAGACGTCGCCTGAGCCTGCACCCGCCGCGCCGGCGAGCGCGCCCCCGCCGCCCGCCCCTGCCCCGGAGGTCTCGACCAACCCGTTCTTCCGGGCGCCTCAGCAGGAGAAGACCCCTGCGGCTACCATTCCCCGCCCGCCCCCCGTTTCATCGCCGGCTCCCCCGCCTCAGGTCGCGGCGCCGACCCTGCCCCCGCAGACACGCCGCCGTGATGACTCGGACGATGACTGGGGCTCGGATAAGGGTGACGATGACGATGATGAGTCGGATGATGGCCGTCCGGGCGGTACCAGCGCCGCCCAGCTGGCGTCGCTGCTGTTCAGCACGATGGCGCCGCCTCCGCGGCCCACGTCGGCTACCGGAGATATTGCGTCGCCGACGGCCAGAACCCCCACGCCGGGCGCGGACGTGTCGTCTCCGATTGCGCCGCCTCCTCCGCCGCCGGCACCTCCCCTGCCGCCCACGGCTGCTCCCGCGCTTCCCTCGGGTGCACCTCCGCCGCCTCCGCCGCCCCCGCCCGGTGCTGCTCCAGGCATCCCGCCGCCGCCTCCCCCGCCGCCCCCCGCTGGAGGTGCTCCCCCGCCCCCTCCGCCTCCGCCTCCGGGTATGGCACCCCCCCCTCCAGGAGGCGCAGCTCCCAGTGGTCGGCCGGCCGGGCTCCTCGGCCAGATCCAAATGGGCAAGGCGCTGAAGAA
The DNA here is from genome assembly GCA_001510575.1 of Knoxdaviesia capensis. Taxonomy (NCBI): domain Eukaryota; kingdom Fungi; phylum Ascomycota; class Sordariomycetes; order Microascales; family Gondwanamycetaceae; genus Knoxdaviesia; species Knoxdaviesia capensis. The sequence continues at coordinate 1,149,606 of LNGK01000005.1, forward strand.
GACGGTCACCAAGGACAAGAGCGGGCCGATTGGAGCGGGCGCTGTGCTGTAAACGGCCTCGTCTGTTTCGGTGTACAGTGGTAGGGAGTGTGTGTCTCTACTGGCGCCGGGCTCTCTTTTGAACCGTTGAACAGCTTCAGATAGCTTCTGTTCTCAGTCAACCCGGGTGTTACAGTCCACGTGCAACTTTTTTTTTGTCTTTGCTGTTCTGTTGTATTCGTTCTTTTTATCAGAGTTTTGTAAAAAAGACGGTCCTGGATGAAGTTGGGGAACTAAAACGGCATGGATTTGCTTGGAGGTTCAGTGTTGTTGCATTGCTTTCTCTCTCCCTGTGTCTCTTTATTCGTCTTTATCCCTCTCTAGCTTTTTTTTGGTCTGCTTCGTTCTCTCTTGTTCCATGCTATTCTGTCAATTTCTATGCGTTCTCTTTAGTTTCCTTTTCATTGATCCTTTTTTTTTTTGGTTGCGTCCCTGTTTGAATGTGTAGGCTTTTTTATATGGGAATTTCTGGTGTGTTAACAGTCTTAATGAGGAGGGGGAAAAGAGAGTGTTCATTCTCCCCCATCTTCCCGTCCCTGTTAAGAAACTCGGTGGTTTCCGGGTCTGTCTTGTATGTTCCCACCCCAGCTGATAGAGGGTCCCTCTCGTCTAATATCAGATACTACGGATATTCTCTCATGTCTATGTTTCGTTTGGGGCACATGCATCTACGGATATCGGTGGTGTGTATGTGGGACAGTTCCCTTTTTCGGCGGCACTCAACGCTCATTTCGGGAATTGGACTTGGGAACAAAAATCATCCGACTACCGATTCCAGGCTGGATGGAGTGGACAGCGAGAGACGGCTGGGTCTAGCCCTACAGCGGGAGGCGCTTTTTTCTTTCCTGCTGGGAGAGGGAGAGCGGGAGGGGCGTGAAAGTACCAGGACGGAGTAAGGATGTCTTGAACTGTATCCCTTGCGCTGAGCTGTAAGAGTCTAACCGAGGATCACACTTACACAGAGAGGGATGAGGGAGGGAGCGAGGGAAAGGCCTGAGGGAGAGACAGAGACACATACACAAAGAGAGAGGTGCACAAGAGATTCAAGAGACTAAGGACAAGGAGGAGCAGGAGGAGGAGGAGGAAAAGACGACGGCGAAGAATGCATGTTGGGGGGGCCGATGTGGCTTATTTGGGCTTGCACTCGGTTCCTTTTATTTCTTTTCTTTTTGGCTACGGATCTACGATGGGGTGAAGATATGCTACACCGAGGCAAAAGGAAAGGTGAAGGCCGGTGAGGACAAGATCCGGGGAGTGACGAGCGAAAGCCATTGTCACCGTAACGAGGCTTCTCTCTCTCTCTCTCTCTCTTCCTTTCTTCCCCTTCCATTACGTGGTCCCGGTTTTTTTATACGAACTTGTCTTTTCAGAGTGAGTGCGTCCCCCCGAGGTTTGCAAAAGCAGATGCCATCCATCCATCCATCTACAAAAAAAAACCCCCCCCCTTTGGTCGAACTTATGTGAGGAAGCGAGGGAGATGGATACCAGCACCACAATAGCATGGAAGGGAGACTCGCCCCCCCCCTCTCTGTAGTCTGGACAGGAGCGCAAGAGCCGGAGGGATGCAGGCAGACGTTGCAAGCCCAGGGACAAAAGCGGGTGGATGTATCGGCCGGCCTCTTTCTCCCCTCTTTCTCTCTCTCTCTCTCTCGTACTTTCTCTCTCGCCCTCGGATGGGGCGGGACGGGTGCAGGAGGCGAATAGATCGGGGGTATGTCGGATGAGAGGGGGGGAAGGGGGAGATCACGGAGCCTCGAACATACAACACCGGCTGGATTGGACCCGGTCCGGGAGAGGAAGTGAGACTGGCAGCAGGAGGTTTCTGCCGTGTCCCTCTAAGAGATGCCTCCTTCTCCTGTCCCTCCGGCTCCTCGTCTTGTCTTTGCCTGCGGTCCGTGGTAGCAGCCGAGAAACCCCCGGCTGGGGAGAGCCACCCCTCTCTCTCTCTCTCTCTCTCTCTCTTTCTCTTTCTCCCTCCCTCTCTCTGTCCCACCTGCTCTCTGGTCGTCTGTTGAACCGACCCTGCATCGTGGGCGGTGTAGATGGGTTGGTTGGGAACTGCAGTCCTTAACCCCTCCCTCCAACGCAAGGGCATGCACGCACACAAAGCGGCCAGGAAGGTTGGCCGTCTCTCACCACTCGCCTCGTTTTTCTTTACCCCCTCTCTTTCCTCCTCGCCCGTCTCTCGGTGGCTGTCCTAATTCGGCCACAGATCGGGGGGGCTGTGTGCAGTTCCCTTTGTCTGCACCTCTCACGCACTCTCTCAGCATCAAGACAGTCCACGACTTACACCCAGCTGTCAGACCCATGCAAACCCCAGTTCTTTTTTTTTTTTATGTACAGACATACATATATCGTCTACACACCACACCGCCTGCAGGAAACTGTGGCTCTTTTATGTACGCGTATGGAGTCTGTCAACCTGGAACAGCAGGTCTAATGCAATGCACGGCGGTACCGGTGCATGTTCGGGTCCTGGGTAATTTTGGCCGGGTCGCATTTCTTCGTGCGTTCTCAGTGAACAGTATATGTATCAGGATGGTGCAGACTGCATACGGGGCTGGGGGGATGTTGCATGGAAAAGAAAAGAAAAAATCCAGAGTCTGTGTGGGCTGGAGGATGTCCTGGCGTGATCATTGGCTGTGCATCTCTGTATGGAGTACAATCTTGAAAGGGCGCCCCTCCCCTCGGCATATCATTGAATGGTGGTTCTCAGGATGCGGAGGAGCAGCGTGCCTCCGTTGGAGTAGCCAGGGAAGTGGGCGGCTTAGTGAAGAATTTTTTTTTCTTTTCTTCTTTTAATGGGGTTTCCGGTGGTTCATGTTCACGGCCCACGGGTTGGTAAAAGGGCGGTTGAACCAAGGATGATCCATCCTGGTTCTGGGAATTCTTCTTTTTTTTCCCAGATGGGGAGGGGGGGGGGAGGGTAGCGAACAGACGGGATCACGCGAAATGAAGAGGGAGGAAGAGAGCGTGAGGGTGACGGTGAAGAAGACGCGTTAGAGGATCACGCATCTTCCCTGACATCCTCTGTGCCCATTTTTTGGGCCCGGGCCCGTTCGATGCTACGGCAGCACCAACGCGAGGGCACAAGTTTGAGAGAGAGGGAGAGGGAGGGGGAGAGAGAGAGAGAGAGAATGTAATCGGCCGTGGGTTGTGTGCTCAGACGGGCTCTTGAGTGTGCTCGGTGCCCTGGCAGGCGAACGACCTGCTTTCTCCTTTAGACTGCATCTGGTCTTGATGGCATGTCTCGGTGAGAGAGTGGCAGAGAAAAGAGAGAGAATGTGCGTGTCTGTCCTGCAATGTCTCGAACCGCCGCATCCGCTCATCGGCCGTTCTGTCGATCTTCGTCCAAGGAATAGCTATGCGGTGGTACCCTCCCTGCTCGGATCAAAAAGGCTGCTTCTGCTCGTATCTGTATCTGGCCTGCAGCTGGTGCTATCTACTGTATCTGCAACGAGAGTCTAAGTGGTGTGAATCAGGTGGGTGGTACTGCCGCTATACTAGCACTGCTACCGCTCCTAAGAAGCCTTGGGTTCCGTCAGTCGGTCATCATCCGGTATCATTCATCATCAACCCTGCTCCGAGGGAAGAGGGCAAGCAAAGTGGAATGGACCTGAATGAGTGAAAGTGGGCCTCGCTCAGCCGGTGAAATATCAAAAGAGCAAAGTGTGCATGAACATCGAGATTAGCGCTATGGGCCAGGGCGGGACCGGATATAGTGTAGGTAGTAAGGATACAGTAGTGTATGAAAGCGAAGAAAGTACTCCTGATATGTCGAGTACTATCGTGTGAGACTTGCTCGTGGTGCCGGAGTACGAGGTCTGTCGCTGTGGTAAGAGAGAGCCGAACGGGTGTATGCGGATATCGGCGTCTAGTCGCACTCGTAGTGACACTGCAAGAAGGTCAGAAACGGAGGTTCAGTCGGCACTTTGGCGACAGGATGTGATAGAGAGAGAGAGGCCATTAACGCCGGCCATATTCCAACAGACGCCAAAAAAAGAAAAGAGAAAAAGTGAGGTGAGGTGAGACCACCAACCAACGGCCGCACACTCAAAAGGTCCATATTCACGGCCGTCTAGAAGAACGGTCCCTATCAAAAGATTTAAATCGAGAAGATAGCAATATCAAAGAGACCAAAACTACGCATACACACCCCATCTTCCCAGCAGAGAAAAATGGTACGGAAAGTACCACGTCCGCAAAACCGCGGTACCGCCGCCACGCAATCCCTGAGCATAAGGAACATGGTTCCGCGCTGAAAGGTACTTTGCGCGACGCATGCCACCCAAAAAAACCGACGAAGAGGAAAAGCTCGCTAGGCCCAATCCGGCCTAGCCGCTGGCGATCGCCCTCCGAAGCGTGTCTGATTGGCTGGAACCAGGGGGGCGTTCCCTGATTGGGAAAGGGCGGCGGTTTCGCGTTTCAAAACAAACGCGTGTGGGTGACGCGTTTTTTTTTTTTTTTTTGGCTCTATGTTAAGTTATGTGGGCCTTATTGGACAACGACATCTCTTGAGATTCTGAGAGTGTGAAAAATGTCGGCCTGACCCTGCCAGCCCAACCCAACCAACCCGACCGTCTTAATTATGGAGATTTTCTGCTGGATGTTCCTTTGGAAGCGAGGGATGCATGAGAGAGAAAGAAAGAAAGGGAAGAAGAAGAGTGCCATAAAAGAGACGGCTCCGGATTTGGCCGTGGTGGTGCGAGGAAATGGTGCGGGAGGGGGGCCAGTTCAGCTGGTCTCTTGTTCACGGGTTCCGGGCCTCCACTCTCTCTCTCTCTATCCGCCTCGCTCTTTTTCCACTTTCCTCTGGTCCGAATCAACTTGCGTTATGTCATCATCAGCTCAGCTCCGGACTGAACGGCGCACTCTTCTGCTTCGGGGTTCTGGAATGGCATGCAAAGGACCACGCATTCCCGGCTGGGCTTTCTCCATATATAAAAAGAGACGAGAAAAAAAAGAGCGTGTGAGAAATCGTCTAAAAACCTCGACGTGATACGAGAGAGGCCCGCTGCAAACGGAATGCAGTGCAGTCCGTCACACGTACGACACTCCCAACCTGTGTAATACCATCACGCTCCCCTCTCGCTAAAGGATCTTGCCAGAGATGAGAGATAGCTTCCCTTTCACGGGTTCTAGCACCCGGAACGCTCTGCTCTGATGCATCTGGCCACGTCCGAGACACTTTTTTTTTTTTCTCGTCTTCCTGCTCTGCACAGACACTCACTTGTTTCACGTGTATGCGGGCGGAGGCCGACGTGGCCATCCTGATATATAGTTGCAGCAGTATATATCGGCGAAAGAAAGAAAAGCCCCAGCCAAGCACGATGGATTTTCGCAGAAAGAACGCCGTAGAACAGGCTGATGGAACTTCACGGAAAAGAGGTCCAAGTGCTGCGATTCACGGACACGTTGGGGTAGAGTGAGTGGTCGCGGCTGGTGGTGTCGCGATGTAATACACGAAGGAGGGCGGCGTGGGTGCTCGGGCTCGGCTCTTTTTTTTTTTTCTTTCTTCCTCTTTTCTTCTCTTGACCTCATTCCCGCATAGCGAGGGCGACAGAAGCAAACGTCACGGTCACGTACATCGAACACGTCCGGTTTTTATCGGATACGAGGCCGTGAACCTTCGCGTGAACAAAAGCCCTTTGGGGCAGGTGCTCCGTGATCCGCTCGGCCCCCTCATGTAATTCCTCGTTCTGTCTGACACCGGATTCTGATGCACCGAGTGTCTGGCTAGCAATGAACCGGTCTGGGACAGAACGCGGGAGGAGAGCCCGGGTGTGTCTTTCCTTCACTTACTCGTGGGCTTTAGCTGGTGGTGGTGGACTGGTGGTGACCTAACTCACATGGGCGGACATGGGCCCAGGTTTCTCCTCCGCCTCCCCACGCGGTGAACGCGACGGGTTTCTCTCTTTCTCTTCCATCCTCGTCTGGGGTGGGCACGGCAGAAAAAAAATCAAGAGGTGATTTTCACACCGCGGTAGTTTCTGTTTGCTGGCTATCATTCGGAGAAACGAAAAGAACATCAGGGTGGACAGTCACGACTTCGTCGGCCTCGCTTAAACGCTTTCAGCCCTGGGGAGGAGGAGCCCAGCTTGTCGTCTTGCACTATCTGCATACCACAAGCAAACACCAGCCGTTTGATTGCCCAAACTTTCTCTCGGCTTTTTTTTTTGCCCTTCCTTTTGCGTCAGTCTCTTGAAATCTTGCCAGACCGGGCACTGGGGGGGCCACTCGCTCACTACCCATGGCCGGTCTCCGTGTCTGGCTTATTCCTTCTGTTCCCTCTTTTCTTGCTTGCTCAGTCTGCGCCTCGCACCCTAAAAAATGTCGTAGGCTGGGTCTAGCCCTTACATCCTTTCCCCCCCATGACGAGTGTGAGCCGGCCAGGTGAGAAGACCAAGGGACGGAGAGAGAGAAAAAAAGGCGACAAGAACCTCAAGTGACTAGGGGGGCGTGTCCTGGAAGTGAGTTCGCAAGGGAATGGATACCGACCAGGTTCCCCCCCCTCCTCCCCCCATGGCTCCCTTTCTCTTCCGTCTCTCTCTCTCTCTCTCTCTCTCGGTTGGCTCTGATGGGAAAGATGGCGTCCCACGGTGCCGCTCTTTTGGTTCGCGGGTTCGTGTTTCGTTCCTCCTTTGCGTGATATGCCATGCGGCAGCCTTCGCCATGGCGAGTCTCTCTCTCTCTCTCTCTTCTCTCTGTCTTTGCCAGGACTTCGGCACAGAAGAACACACCCAATTTTGGTGGAGGTGGCTAAAACTGCTAAAGGGAATGTCCACCCAAGAGCCCAGGCAAACGAAACAGAAAGGAAGAACAAGAGGCAACCGAAAAACCGCCGCACACTCACACCGTTTGGTGACATCTTGGGGTTCCACCGCAGCAAACGACTGGCTGTCGGCTTCTCGGGCTGGTGCAGCGTGTATCAGACTTCCCGTTTGGCTTTTTGTGTTGGAGACCGGCGGCCCCCATTCACGGGGGGGGGGGCTTTTTCCCTTTGCCAATTCTCTTCTTTTTGCCATCTATCGCCCTTCCCCTCTTTATCCAGGCCCAATGCTGCTGCTGCTGCTCCCACAACCGCCGGCCGCTTTTGACGGCCACACTGCAGCCCGCCCCATCGAACGGCGATTGGCTGTGGCCGGGTGTCACAGTGGGTTCTTTTTTTCCCTGTTCTCGTTCCCCCTCACTTTTTTGGATTGACTGAAGTGAAGTACTACGTACCACCTACGATATCTCGGGCTGCCCCAACGTTCGCAGAGAACCGCCCAGGTCTCGACAGGTGGCCAGCCAGACCAAACCTGCTCTCCCCCCAGCCCCTCACCCTTCCCCATCCCCCATCCCCTCTTCCCCCGGCGGCCGCATATGCTGTTGGTCGAGAAGAGCGTGGGATTTTTCTTTTCGTTCTTCTCTTCTCGTTTGCTTGGCAAATTCATCGTACCGCCCACACCCCCTTCCCCCCTAAAAATCCGTTACATATGTCTCCAGGCGGTGTGTGTGATAGGCCAGAGCCTGCAGTACTTAGAAGCCACTCAGCGCGCCCCGTGCAGCCTGTCCCGTGCAGCGTGGGCTTACACTTTACTCGTACGCATAGTACTGCCAGTTCCCATACGTATCAGTTCCTTTTTCCCTCGTTATCTACTGTATTTTAATCCGTAGCTCAATTTCCAGTCGGCCGTTTGCTCCTCCTTTCGGAATTTGTGCGTTGGCAGACCGGGGGGGGGCGTGGGTGGGAGGGCAGGTTTTCCTTATGCCGATTCTGATACGATGCATACTACTTACTACACTACTACTCTTCTGCCTGACCTGTGCATACAACCTGCTGCAGCTGGCAATCGTCAATCTCGAGTAGCTCGTCGCTCCATTCCCAACCCAGCAGCAACTTTCGAGCAAATATTGAACAATGAGCGAAATTCGGCTGCGGCTGGCTAGCTATCACGCACACGTCTTGTCTTCGGGGGCGCCGCGTGTCACTAATCGTTCGTGGCGGTCAGCCAGGAATCCTGTTCTTTCTGCTTCACACCTTGGATTACCCATTCGCTCCATGCATAGGAATTGCCAATTACCCTCTTGGCCAGCATAAGTAATCCCAAATTCACGACCGAGCGCTAAATGGGAATCCTGCAAGGAGTGCCTGTCTGTTCAAGAGATATGCTGTAACTTATAAGCTCTTTACCAGACATCCAGAACCCATCGACACGCTCTGGAGAAGCACAGACGCCCTTCCTTTCCATACGAACAGAGAGCATTGACGCTCTGAACCTCCTCTGGTCGTGAACTGTGGTTGAGTGGGCTCTACGGCCGGTAATCCCTTGGGGTCTACATGCTGCCGAACTGGCCCAATTGTTCGCGGTCACCCCCAATTGCCTCTCTCTCGTGCTGCATCTGGATCGTGCAAATGCTTCTTGCCCAGCCCAATATCAGAGAGGGCGAAGAATGCCGATGAAGCAGATCCTCGCCTGGGCATCTCGGAGCCCATCTCAGACATATGTCGATGTATACAGGTAGCAGTGTGCACTATGTAGAAGTACCTGTAATCTCTGACACGCTCCAGCTTCTCTCTCGGCTCTGATCACCCTCTCTGCACAATGCAAATGCACATGCATTCTCTTCTTGCAGGGCCTGGGCCTGTTCTGGCTGGAAACTACTCAGACATATACCGACCTGGAATTTCTATATTGCCCAGGCCCCCCATTGTACTGGGTACAAGGTCTCACACATAAAGTGACCTTTTTTCCTGCCTGAAACGCGTGATTCACGTCTTCCTCTTGTACCTTTGCATGTACCCAGTACCTTGTCCCACTCTTTCGCTTTTTTATACCAGCTTGCACAAAAAATGAGCTGTGCCAGAGCTCCTTCGTTCTCCTCAGTTTTTTTTTTTCCCTTTTTGTGCCCTGATCATTTCATATTTCCACCCATCTCCGGTCCTCTCTCTCTCTTTTTCTTCCTTTCCTTTTTTCTTCCTCCTTCATACCACTTTTCTCCATTTTCCTCACACCCCCCCTTTTTCTTCTGCTACCACCTTTCCACCCTCTCTTATCCCTGGTTTCTTCGTTAAAACTCCCTTTTCTATTCTTCGGTTTATCTTTCAACCCAAGAATTCCCATACCCCCCCCTTCTTCCAATCCCTGGCCCTGTCCAGCTTCTTTCTCCCCCTCCCTCTTCTCTCTCCCTCATTGGAGCGAACTTGGAAGAGGCCTAAAGTATCTTTCTCTTGGTTTTGAAGTGTCAAAACCTCTCTTACCCCCAGATCACTCGTTTCTCGTTTTTTCCCCCTTCGTCATTTTTTTTCCTGGTGACGGATACAACTTCAAATCTCGAGATCTCGACTTTGTTTCCTTGGGACAACCTCGCAAACTTCCCCTTTTTGTTGATTCAAAATTCGGTCTCCTCGCCAATTACTCTCACCTCTTCGATTCGAACTTAGTATACTCGACTCGATCATCCATCTCGCTTCCGAAACTTGTTTCCAGCAAAAATCAACCCAGTCGACAGCCTTTTAACCATTGAAGACTGACTCGACGTAACGACTCTTTAACCCCTTCAACGCCACTTTCTCCGAACTTAAACTTTCGTCGACCTTTTCACCGTCCTCGAACGTTTACTACTTCCCTTCTTCTTCTTTTTCTTCTCTCTCTCGCCCCGTTCTTGCCGTGTCTCAACGTGTAGCTCCGAGCCGCCCAGAACCGACGAAACTCCCCCAGAGCCGACCTCCGATTCCGAAGAAACAATCCTCGGCATCTCCAAGTCTTACGCTTCTCCTAACCAACTCCACCACATCGAACGTCTCCGAATCGAATATCGATAGCCTCACGTTTGCGACGAGCCGTCTTTTTTGCTCTCTGTCAACCATAGCCACCACCTCGAATCCTCTCTCTTTTACTGGATGAGAAGTGCGTGGTTTGACCGAGACATCTGCACCTCGCCCTTTGGAGATACTGTTGGCCGCTTTTACGACCAAGAGTGCTTCTCCCTTGCCGAGTGTGCATCCACCACTCATTAAACGTATGTCTCTCTCTCCATCGCTTCTCCCCACTCCCGCCTCCCTCTTTGGCCATCGTCTTTTTTGGGGGTCTTCTCTTTTCCCTCCTTCCCCTTCATGTCTTTCCCGAAAGGTTTTGCAAACGCAGCAGAACTAGAACTTGCCTGGCCCTGTGGGATTCACTAAGCGGTGAATGGGTCTCTTTTTGGTCCCTGTTACTCCTTGCATTCTCACCCACCTTCCTGTTCTTGTTATATCCAAGATTCATCCAGGTGTTTTTTTGGTGGACTATTTGTTTTCTTTTTCTCTTCATTCCTGGTTTTCAAACATGAACTTTTCATTAACTTGGTTTTTTTTTTTTCACTTCTTTCCCACACACTTTTAGGTCGCTTCTTGCTCTGAAACAAGAATCCTCCTATCATACATAATCCTTTCTCAACTTTCGATTTTGGCCTACCATGGCTAACCCCAATCAGGCTCATCTAGCCTCAATGGATGATCCGTCTCGACTAGACGTCCTCAGCCACATGTTTAACAACACCACCCCCACCATGTCTGCCATGCAGCCTCAACAAATCGATCATCAGATGCTTCAGCAGCATGGCCTTCATGCTCATCCCCAGCAGCAACATCCTCAGCTCGTTGGTCAGCACCAAATGCAGCAGCAGTCTCTCCGGAGACCTCTCCAAGCTGCTAGCACTAACATTCTTTTCGGCAACTCGATGCAACCGTCGGGTCTCATGGCTTCGCCTCACAAGCTCCAGTCAAGCTCGGGCCCTATGATGGGCGTTTTTAACAAGAAGCCCCCTCGCCCTTCCGAGCTCCAGAACTCGGCCATGGCTCCGCCCCCCTATCGCCCGAATCACACCGATTCCATTGCGAAGAAGCCGTACATGTCTAACTTCAAGACCGGCCCGCAGAAACCCATCACCGACTTGGCTGGTAAGGAGAACGTCCAGCCCACCATCTATCCGGCCCCGCCCGCCTTCAGTATCACCGTTGAGAGCTTCTTCCCTCAGGGCAATAACAACAACAATAATGCCAATCGGAACAACCTGCATGCTCGATCGGCCAACCCCAACCGCGCGCTTCTTGATGCCGCTCCCATCCGTGACTCGCGTCCAGCCAAGAAGGCAAAGACGTCTGCAGCCAAGGCTTCGGCGGCCAAGACCTCGCCCTCCAGTATTCCCCTCGACGACTCCGAGCGCATCACCGTCCCCGCCTATGGCCACTTCCCCCCCATTGTTGATGACGGCGTCAAGCCTGGTCACAGCTACGCTCAGCTTATTGGCATGGCCATCATTCGTTCTCCCCAACACCGCCTTTCGTTGGCTCAGATCTACAAGTGGATATCGGACACCTATTCATTCTACAAGTCAAACGAAACTGGCTGGCAAAACAGCATTCGCCATAACCTCAGCCTGCACAAAGCCTTTTACAAGTTTGGCCGCCCCAAGGATGACCCGGGCAAGGGCCACTACTGGGGTATTATTCAAGGCATGGAATACCAGTTTATTAGAGATAAGCCGGTCCGGAAGATCCTCTCGGGAGACCAGCATGTCCCCGTTATGTCTTCCCGCCTGGAACCTGCCATGCAACTCACCATGTCGGCCTCTTCGATGCAGGAGCAGCCCCAGCAACGCCAATCGCGCCAACACCACGAGAAGCAGCTGGGCCATCAGCCCATCCCCGCCACTTCAGTGGCCGACTCTGATGCTCCGTCTTCTCTTCCCATGTCGGGACTGGGCGATTTCATCAGCCTTCCGCCTCTCCCGGCCTCGCACCCTCTGGCCCAGCCTGGCATGTCTCTCGGCCCGGATATCTCGTCGGATGCCACCATCCCCATTTCCGACATGAACAACGCCGATGATGGTCTGGACAACAAGCAGCAGCAGCAGCTCCAGCAGCAAGGTGTGGCGGATACCGAAGGAGTCTTGGAGCCTTCTCTGTATTCGCCGCTTCCCGCTGCCCTGCACTCATCGCCCCCGATTCCTCGCCATATCCCGGCCTCGGCCCGTGGCACCCCTCCGCCCTTGGGTCGCGTCGCCTCATCGTCCATCTCGCGCTCGAACAAGCGCAGATTCGCCTCATTGGATGACAGTGGATACATCTCGTCGCTGGATTCGTCGGCCATGCGCGACAACAAGTTGCCCTTCCTGACTTCGGAGGCTGACAGACACCGCCACAAGCGCGGCACTGCTGAGGCCGAGATTGCTCGCCTCCGCCGGTCCCCCTTGGATAGCCCGACTAAGGTTCGCCCCTCCAAGGCCGGACTTGTCCCGCCCCCTTCATCGTCGCCCGCCCGGGCTCACCCGGCTCCGATGCTCATGCCCCTCACTCCTGCGACCAAGCTGAACAAGCCCATTGCTCCCAAGGCTCCGGCGTCAGTTTCCCCCAACACCAACCTGCGTCAGCTGCGGGACAAGGTGCATAGCATGCTCCAAACCCCGACTGCCAGAATCAACGGTGTGTTTGCAGAGGAGTTTAGCCCGTTCGGCTTCGGTGATTTCAGCGATACGTCGCTCCTAAGTGCCGGCGGATTTGATATCTTCCAAGACTCGAGCCTCATTGAAGACGTGTTCGCCACTTCCGGTGCTGCCGCCAACAACGGCTCCCCGGTGAAGCGGTCGGTTAAGCGCAGCCGCTTGGACCGGAGCCAGTCGACCAGTGCTCTGGGCAACATTACGGGAAACCGCTCGCACGAGGGTATTCCTTTGGTCAAGATCTGGGAGGATTCGTGCGACATTGGCCTGGATACCCCCAGCCGGTCGTTCCTGTCGATGCCCATGTCGCCGTCCAAGCTCTTTGCTACGACTCCGACCCGCCAGCAGCCCTCGGCCATGCTGGGTAAGGCCCTGCACGGTGCCGCCATCCACGGCCTTCACGAGTCGCAGGAGAACATTGATCCCATGACTTCCAACTCTGATTGGCCCGCGATGCAGTTTGATGCGTCCGAGTTCATGGTTCACGAGTCAACCGGCAGCTTTGACGACAGCCTTGACATGCTGGGCGGATTCCGCAAGATTGGCAGTTCTACCACGGATGGTAAGGCCAAGCCCGGTCTGAACCGGGCCGCCTCCTCGATGATTTAAAGAGTCTCGGACTCTTTTGTTCTCCTTTCCTTGCCTCATCTTTTTTTTTTCTAATGATCACCATGATATCATGAGTTGCATCCACCGCTCCCTCTCTTTTTCACGGGACATGATCTTGCATGAGGCACTGAAAGAAAGCACCACAGCTGTGCACCAAGACTCTTGGGTCTTGTTTTTCTCGGTTCAACTCCTCGGGTTTGAACATTCGAGGAAATCCCCTCTCCGAAGCTTTCGGAATTTAATAAACGGTGGCCACAACGTCTTCTTCAATTCCCCTCTCTTCCACGCCCTCTTTCCCCTCTCACCTAACGACGCACAGCACGCCCTCAACTCTCTCTCTCTCCCGCGACACAATTTCCGGGATACAAAACCGTATCACCGGCTCTAATCACCTCCACTCCTCCTCCTCCTCCTTTTTTACATGATTATGATGATTACGACACTTGGCACACGTTTGTCTATGCGCGAAGACTTTCTTTTCTTTGTTTTTTCTCGAAGAAGTTTACTGAAGGGATGGGAGGATCTTGTTTTTTGGAGCATGAGTTTGTTTTTATCGGGGTTTTCTCGTGGTTGTTTCGTGGTCTTGCTTTTTCTTCGTTCTTCGTTTATCGTTCCTTCATGGGTTTTGCCTTTTTATCACAAGCTTTTTTTTCTTCTGATTTTTTTCTTGCTTGTTCTCCTTTGCATGCCGCGTATTCTTGTGTGTGTGTGTGTGTGTGTGTGTGTGTGTTTTTTTTTGGTATGTTCTCTATGCTTGCGTACCTATCTATGTGTGAGTGAGTGTGTTATTTTGGGATATGTCTACTTACCTGTTCGTTCTCTTTGGATACTGTTGTGGAACCTAGGTAGGTTGTGGAGGCTCTTTGTATCTTCTTGGTATAACTGTTTTTTTCTTGTCCATGGAATGTCAGCGTTTTCTCTCTCTAAACGCAAGTTAGGGTGATCTTTCCACGTGCGTGAGAGTGTGTGTGAACTCGTGTGGTTTGAATATCTCGCCCTGATAGAGGTGTGGGAGTCTGTTGTCCGCTTCTCTCTGCGTATATTTGTTCCCGCCCCTTTCATTTGGACTCGTTCTCTCCCTTTGGAACACTCTTGGGGGGCTTGGTGGAGAATGGCTGCGGATCTTCTAGTGACTCCCAGCACGAGAGCCGGAGATAGATCTCTCTGCAAGACCCAAGACCGAGCTCCGTTTCCATATGTGCAAGGCTGGGTCATGTGAGGAACCCTCGGCAGTCGGTTTTCCCTTCGTCATTGTCTGGATCTCTTTCTTTTTCTTTTGCCGGTGGCCTCTCTCGTTTCTTGGGTACAGCCAGCAGCTGACCAAACAGTCCATCGCGAAGTTGTGTGGAATCAAACGGAAGATGTCCAAAAGTCCGGATGGGGCTGGAGAAAGTGGGTAATATCGTATCCTGTATTCCCTCATCTCAATGAAATTCCCCTCCGGCCGGCGGTGTTCTTTGTTTTTAGCATTGTGATGGAGTTAAGATTCTTTTTTGGGGCTGCGGGTGGTTTTGAGAAGCAAATGCATGTTCCACCCTCTTCTCTTCACGGCTTCGTCACTTCGTCACCAGGCATGAACCCAGCCCTACGGAGGCCAAGTAAGGCCCGGGAGCCTTCACTGGTCTTGTTGGGTTGTTGTTGTTGTTGTTGTTGGGAGGAGCGGAAGGAGGCACGGGTTTGGGTTGGTTCTGGGCTCGTGTCCGTGGAGCCGAGCAACCGCCGGGTTGGATCTCGGGGGCAGGCAAGACAGCGCGAGAGTTTGCATAGGAACATATCTCTTCCCCCCCCCCCCCCCCCCGGCCTCTCTCTCTCTCTCTCTCTCTTCTCATCACGCTCACCCACCCTCATCCTCATTCTCGTTGATCTTCTTCTTCAATCCTTGCTCTCCCCTTTGAGGCTGTCCTCTCGCTCTTTCCCTTGATCTTCCTATTTCCACCACCCACGATACTCTCGTCCAGCAACCTCCTGGCCGCGCTGGTGGCCGCCGGCCTCCTGCAGACGGTGGCGGCGACCGCCTGCACGCCGCCGAAGACGAACTACCCGCCGAACGCCAACTGCAGCGAGTTCATCGTGCCGGTGGCCATCACCTCCGAGAACGTGCAGTTTAACTTCCCGGACCGGAAGACCGACTACGCGCTGCAGGACTTCCTGACGTACGTGGCCACGCGGTCCTCGGCCAACTTCCCCAGCCGGGCCATCGGGACCAAGGTTCGAGACAGACCGGTACTACCTCGTCGCCTCCTTCTGTGTGCCCAAGGCCCAGCCCAAGCCCACGCGCGGCAGGAAGAGCATCATCCTCGCCACCCACGGCATCGGCCAGGCCCGCTCGCACTGGAACTCGCCCCACGAGCCCGAGAACTCCAACTTCGTGCAGCACGCTGTTGACAAGGGCTATGCCGTGTGGTTGGTTCTACGACCGTCTCCCGGCATAGGCGAGTCGGAGAAAGTGAGCGTTTCCCCTGATTCCTCCCGCTCCTCCCGATCACCTCCTCTCCTGGTAGAGACACCGAGGTTGCTAGCCACTGCCGCAACGTCATAGCATCTCCGGCGTCCCCAACTAGCTCCGCCGCCAGAAGGTCATTGTTGTCGAGCTCGCCAAGCTGGTCAAGGCCGGCAAGTACACCGGCTCGTACGGCGCTCTCGGCAAGCCGGCCCTGATGGGCTGCTCGTTCGGCTCGGACATCGCCCACTTTACCATCGCTGGCAAGCTCGATGAGGGATACCTGACCTGGGTCGATGACATCGCGCAGGTCAACACGTGAGATTCCATTTTCTCTCTCTCGTTCCCTCCCTCGTCCTTTGTTTCTCCGAATCTCTCCGTCCGTAGCGAAAGGAACAACAGCAACTAACCAGCCTCAGTTCTCCTAATATACAGCTACTTCAAGTACCCCAGCTACGACCTGCCCACCAGCGAGTTCTGCGAGGAGCACAAGGAGGCCTTCGGCACCGGCGAGTTCCTGACCCATCACCGACGGCGAGTTCGACGCCGGCGGCTTCACCGGCTCGGCGCTGGCCATCGCCGGCAAGGCCAACTACATCATCTGCGACGGCTAGTGCGAGGGCAACTTCGAGGAGCCCTCCCGCACCATCTTCCGCAACGCCAAGAGCTTCATCCCTTACCTCCACCCTGGCTCCAGCCACAACTTCAACTTCCTCTTCACCGCCACCGGCGCCTACTCCGTCATCACCGACTTCCTGGCCACGTCCGGCCTGTATAGCTGAGGGTATGTGGCAACCATAGAGTTCGGGGGGTGTAGATGAGCAGCAGGGGAGAGAGAGAGAAAGAGAGAGAGTGGTGAGAGGGCGCAAGGGTGTTAATGATATATACTACCATTACAACAAGACGGGGAAGGAGAGGGATCAAACGAAGAGAGAGGGAGATACTGATGAGGCTCTGGACATGTCAATGATATATATATACTGTTCTATATCGCAACCGGTGGAGAGAGAAGAGGTAAATCCTTTTTTTCTTCATTTGTCAATACCTTTTTTCTTTCCCCAGCCAGTCGGTCTTTTTGGGTTTTTTGGAAATTGTGCGGAGACGTCAATCCTTTTTTCCCCTTTCTTTTTCCTTCCTCCTGTCACATACTTTGTTTGCTCATTTACCTTTCTTTCGTTGATATCTGTCTGTTCCTGTCCGTTTTGGGAGCTTAAATAGAGAAAATTACATTAACATTGACGAAATCACACTTTTCACAAGCTCTTGTGCTGCGTCGCCACTGTTTTGACTTGAAATCCCCGTTGTATAATCCCTGCACCGGGGGCACCCCGGTCCGGCCCGGCCCCGATTTCGGGGTGGGTCCGGGCTCCTCTTTTTAGTGTCATTGTAGCTTGCTCACCACCCCGAATGCTAGTAGACCGTGTTCGCGGTGTAAGAGACATAGGTCAGTCAAAGGGAAACGATTGCCATACAACTCTCATTACAAGAGCGTAGTTCTTCATTGGTTTCGGCATCAGCTCACCGCGTATGATTCCGGTACCGCCAACAATCTCTCAAAGTGTATACCCTAACCCTAACCAGTATACATAGAACTTTTGCTGTGATTGAGGCCATTCTCACCTACAACAACAGCCTCATTCGGGCGTTTCAAGGTGTGTTTGACCGAACGACTACCACCCATGGTACTTATACCCATAGGTGGGTCTATGAGCTTCGCTACGGGAACATGGGATAGAAACATCAGAGGACACAAAACGAGAAAAAGAAGTAGACAAATTTCACAGCACGCTGGCCGCTGTTGATTCAATTGTGAGTACGCGAGGGTATCGTCTATTACAAGCATGAAAGAAATAAAAAAGAAACAAATCGCTTTTCTGGTGGATTGGAGCTGTATTTGCCATCTTGACTGATGGCTCCTCGGGCCGTGGATGGCAACATCCACCAGCTCAGTCGGAAAAAGGAGAAGTTCCCCGTGTCTGTTGTAATTTTTGGGGGTCGGTGTCTGAGCTTTCGGTGATATGGCCGTCTGAGAAGTATTGTATGGGTGGAGGAGTCGAGAGAGTGGTATGGACAGGAGGAAGATGTCTGCAGTAGCGGGGGTGAGGAGGGTCTGCAGAGGTGTCAGGGGATGGGGGATGGGGGATGGGGAAACAACCTGAGATGTTGCTCGGGAACGGTCTAGTCGAGACGGCCGTGTTGGCGGTGGCCACTTGAGATACTGGATCAGTGTAATCCATGAAGATGGCGGGAGTCGCAGAGGCAAGTAAAAAAGAAAAAAAAGCAAGACTTTATGGAGAGAGACATGAATGATTATCCCAGAAAATCCGGGAGAAAGCCGTGAAGCCAACAGGCAGAAAATCCAAAAGAAGAAGCAAGAAGTGTATAATGAGCCAGAAAACAAGAACGCCGGTGAAGGTTTTTTTTATGTGAAAAAAAGAAGAGGTCGTAACAGATGGTCATTTCAGTCGTGACTGCCCGGGGCCGGCCGAGCACATTTTCTCTCGGAAGAGAGGCTTCAGTAAATGCTGGGGATTCCCATTCGAGTGGCCCAGCCGGTGTCGTTTTGGTTGACGTGTATTTGGTAGGGGAACGGGTTGCCGTTACTCTCGGTGATGGGCGGGATGTGGTCTCGGTTGTTGTTTGCGTAGGTGACTATCTTCTTGATCTCCTGCAGCAGAGAGCGGCCCATAGCCTGGCGGACTTTGGTGCGATCTGTGATGAGAAGAGCGGGGAATAATGTCAGTAAGTTGGCAGACAAGAGAGGACACGTCTATGATCTGCGCGGCGGCGCAAGAGTAGGAGGCGACAGGCTTACCATTCTCGTTCCGCGGGTCGGCAATGGTAACCTTGACCACCCAGGACTCCCAGCACACATCGGTTTCGCGCATCAGCCAGTTGACTTTGCGGTTCTTCTCGAAGAACTGGACCTGCACCTGGCCACGTCCGCTACCGCTATTTCCACCCAGGCCGCCAGTGTTCCGCGCGCTGATGGAGACTCCGCCGGGGCCGCCCAGCGCCGGACTTAGCGCTCCGGTGTTCGACCCCCGGTATCCCGGCGTGCTGCCGACGCGGGCGGCATCCAATTGGCGCTCGAGCGCCTGGGCGCGCTGGTCGATCATGGTCTCGAGCTCTTCATCCTCGACGTAGGGGAGGGTCAGGTCCAGCACATCGCGGGTGCGCGGCACGACGGTGGGGAAGTATCGGTGGAAGAAGATGGTATGGAGGATTCCTGGGCGCAGCAAGGGAGGATATTGAGTTAGTATGGCTGACAGTGAGCGGAAGTGGTGGCTTGGGAAGGCTGGCGCAAAAGAAACGACTGGGGAGCTGAAGCTTTCCACTGGAAAGCAAAAAAGCGGGCAGCAGGGGCGGGGGGGTTGGCGGAAAGCAAAAAACACGAACCTTTCACCACTTCCCGGACTGACGCCGGGTCGGCGAAAGCCTCCAGAATAAACTCTGGAGGGTTTCGGCGGTCGACCGGAGGCATCTTTGAGATCTACAGCAAATCTCAAGCTACTAGGTCTCGGCGGTTCTGGAGGCGCGAAAATCGGAGCGGCAGGAAAGCAGGACGCAAGCGGGACAAAGAGAACGGTTTCGCCGTCGGGGGACACCTCCGGCGCGGGGAAGGAGAAGCGGAAACCGTCGGGAAACAAGAAACTATGTTCGGTAGTGGTCGGTCCGGGGAGGAAACAACAAGTCGGCCCGGCTTATGGAAGACGTTTTCAAAGGGTGCGAGATCGGCAAACAAGAAAAAAAGTGTGTTGATTGTTATGCTTGCGCCAGGTTGTTTTTGTATGGGAGAGGCGGGGTGAAGAGGGAAAAAAAGGAAGAAAAAAAAGAGAATTAACGAGATTGCATGGTCAGCCAGGAAAAAGGGAGAAAAAAGCGGTTGGTGGGGGGCGAAAAGCGAAAAAAAAAAAAGACCTGAATTGACGGAAAATGCGATCATTTCGACGTCGCTGATTGGAGGAAATAGAGGCCAGGTGACTGCAGCTGGCGACAGGTGGCTGAGGGGGAGAGAGAGTTAGGGTATTCTGGGGTCACCTATGGCCACTTGGGGTTACGCGTTAGGGTTGTGTGGTTTAGGGTTTACGTGAAGATGCCATGTCCATTCTGTACGTGATTCTATCTATCTTCATTTGTGACGTCGACAACAGAAGCCGCGCGTTTGATCTCTATTGACTCTCTACCAAACATGAGTATGTTGTGCTACCCGGGTCGTGTCACACACTAAACGTGCCAATGTTGCGTACTGCGTTTTCTCTCACATGCCGACACGTCAAAGCCGGGACCCACGCGATCACCACGCCTGTGAACACAATCGCCATCAGCAACGTGGAGTTCACCAAGAGCAGCCTTGAATATGCAGCATTTGAACAGCTACAATTCATTACCTGCACCCTCTCTGTACAAGTTCTTCAAGGCAGATAAATCACCACAGTAACAAATCCCGAAATCCTCGCGGCCAACTTCGGCTCTGACCTCGGCTGTCACATGACATCGGCCACGGCCTGACAGCTGTCACGCAGCTGGCAATAGCCGGCTGCCAACAAAAGGTCACTTCAGCTTCAGCTTCGAACCCTCCCCAATCTTGATCTTAATCTCATCTCACCTTCACACCTTTTTGCATCTTACTTTTGGCGAATCCTGTCAGCAAATGTCTCCGAGTTTCTGGTTTTCCTCGGCTCGTTTGGATTGAGTGATGTGGTAATTCTTCGTCTATAAAAGATTTCCATTGCTCCCGAATTCGTTGAAGCCAGCGCTGCCGTTTGTCCATCTGTGCAGACAACATCTCCATCCATCCTCCCTCCCAAAGTCGCCTTCTCCCACATCTCACCCGCCATGTTTGCCGGCACGCGGCAATGGCTGCGGCGGAATCGCACACCCATCGCCGTCGGGGTTGGTCTTGTCGGCGCCGGCTACGTCGTTGCGCAATATGTCGTTTCCAAGATCAACGATGCTCGCGAGCGCATGAGTAGTGATCGCATAGCTAAAGAGAAGTGAGCCGCCACCCCCTCCCCGAGTGCTGTCGTTTGCCCCCCCCCTCTTCTCTAATCAGTTTATCTCTTCATCACCAGCTTGAGGCGCCGATTCGAACAGAACCAGGAAGACTGCACCTTCACTGTCCTCGCTCTTCTCCCGACAGCCACGTCCAACATCGTCGAGACCCTCAACACCGAGCAGATCACCTACCAGATCCAACAGGCCAAGGGCTCCGCGCGAGGCTCGGCATCTCTGGCCGCGCCGAGTATAGCCGACACAAACCTCACCGATGAAGATGGCAAGAGCATGATCAGCCTCCAGAGCGAAAGCGGTATCCACGCCAGCCAGATCGCCGTCCCGCCGACGTCGGGAGACTCGTCGACCGAGCCGGCTGCCTCTCTGACCCCTCCGCCAACCCGGAAAACGAAGCGGCAGTTGTGGGATGAGCTCACCATCAGCTGTATGTCTCATCCGTGTCCGAACTTCCTCTACATGAAATACTGACATGCTCACTTTTGTCTTCTAGCAATAACCCGCGCCTTCACTTTGATATACACCCTCGCGCTGTTGACCATGCTGACCCGCGTCCAGCTGAACCTGCTCGGCCGCCGAAGCTACCTCTCCAGCGTGATTGTGCTGGCCAGCAACTCCAGCAAGACCACCATCAGCCTGGAGAACCACGACGATGACATGGGCCCGGACCAGGTCTACAGCAGCGACTTTGATACCAACCGCAAATATCTCACCTTCAGCTGGTGGCTGCTGAACCGCGGCTGGCGTGACTTGATGGCGCGTGTCGAGGCCGCGGTGCGCGAGGTGTTCGGCCCGCTCAGCCCGCGGGACTCGCTGACCTTTGACCAGGTTGGTGAGCTGACCATGCGCGTGCGCAAGCTGGTCGAGGGCACCACGCCCGAGGAACGCCTCAGGCGCAAGTGGCTGCAGTTCCTGCTGCCGCCGGTCGATCTGGAGGATTCGGTCCTCCGCGAGTCGGGCGTGCTATCCGGACTCAACACCCCGCGCAACCCTCCCGCCCCCGCCGCGACTACCCCGACGGCGCCCTTCCCCCCCGCGCAGCTTGCCGACTCTCCCGCCGTCCTGCGGCGCCTGCTGGACGAGACGGCCGACCTGATCGAGTCGCCGTCGTTCTCGCACGTGCTGACCCTGCTGCTCGACTCCGGCTTCTCCATGCTGATCGACACCAAGCTGGCCACTGCAGCCTTCAACTCGTCATCCACGGTCTCCGCCTCGGCCTCCGCCTCCGCCTCCGCCGCCCCCTCGTCCGCGGTGGCCACGCTGGCGAACCCGGTGCCCGAGTTGGCGGAGGTGCGGCCGATGCAGCCGGTGCTGCTGCCCAAGATCCTGTCGGTGCTCTCGCGCGAGGCGCATGCCATCGGCAACGACATGCCCAACGAGTACCTGCAGGAGATGGAGCGCGTGCGCGAGCTGGAGGCGTTTGCGGCGGTCGTGTACTCGAGCAACTGGGAGAACGACATCATCCAGGACGAGCAGCCGCAGCCGCAGCCGCAGCCGGACACCAGCCGGTCGGCAGTGGCTGCCGGCAAGAAAAAGGCAACGGCGTCCCCCACGGTGATGTCCGGCGACGAGAGCGTTGTGCTCGTTGAGACGCAGCCGTCGGCGTCGTCGTTCGAGTCTGCCTGGGAGAGAGTCACCACGCAGAGACAGCCATAGTCGGCGCCTCCGTTGGCTCTCTCG
Organism: Knoxdaviesia capensis; assembly: GCA_001510575.1. NCBI lineage: Eukaryota > Fungi > Ascomycota > Sordariomycetes > Microascales > Gondwanamycetaceae > Knoxdaviesia > Knoxdaviesia capensis. Next base: position 1,171,852 of record LNGK01000005.1, read on the forward strand.
CTGTCCCTCACCTTTCCGCCGTAACCCCCCGCCATCTCGTCCGGTGATTCGATGTTCTGGCTTTTGCTTCTCTTCATCGCTTTCCAGCGCTCCCCCATCACCCGCTTAATGTCTCTCCCCTTTATCGTATATCCATCACATGTACAAAACACTTCATCATCATTTCTCTCATTGGAAGCCAGCCGAGCAAAGCTAGCACCGTCGATCTATTCTCCTTTTATTTTTTTTATTTTATCTCAATTCTTTCATGATGTATCTATTATCATCTCTCGCCCACCGATGACATCTCACAAATTCATTACCTAACATATAAAAAACCGTACGGAGGGGAGGGCTTTTCCCGGCTCATCTCGAGTCTCTGATTTTACGTTGCACGGAGGGAAATGAATGGGCTTCTCTTTTCTTAAGTTCGGTGGGAATGGGGGTTTCGTTTGTGCGTGTATTTCTCTGCTTTCATGGTCGCTTTGGTTTTTATACACTGGATGTTGCTCTTCTGTCAACTCCAAAACGTATGGGCTCGCATTTGAATTTGAACAAGGAGTGTCATTTTTTAATTATAAAAAAATCTAGAGAAACTATGCGAATGTGCTTTTATGTACCATCCCATACACCGAAAACACCGAAGGAACCAAAAGGTATGCCGCCAGCAATGAAGAAATAAGATCAAACAAGAAATACCAGACTCTCTGATGCACCCCTCCGCTAGCCCTGCGGAGCCTTTCTCCGGTAGAACCTCGCCACCGAGTGTCCGGCTCCAACCTCGCGCGGCCGCGGCCGCTCGGGGAGCTTCCGGGCCTGCTGCGCGTGGGCAGCAGCAGCAGCGGCGGGCCGCTGGCCGTTGCGCTTGGGCGCCGCGAACTGCTTGCGCGGGTTCGACGTGCCCTTGTGGCGCGGGGCACCGCCAGAGCCGCTGCCGCCCCGGTACTTCGGCACCAGGCCCTCGTCCTCGTCGTCCTCGCCTCCGCTGGACTCGTCGTTCTTCGCAGCAGGCACCGCGCTCTGTGGGGCGACGGCGGCTGCCGCAGGGGGCGCAACCGTGTACTTCGCGCTGGGGTTGATTGCCAAGAACTCCTTGCTGGCCTCGTCGATCTGGAACTCCTCGTCCTGGAACAGCCGCGAGAATCTGTCGTCGGCGAGGATCTTGCCGCTGGCCTCGACCAGCGCCTTGCGCTTCGTCGGGTCGTCCGCGCGCGCGAGCAGCTTCTCCGCCAGCCGCTTGTTGACCTTGACGTCGCTGGAGGCCGCAGCCGCCGCCTTGCGGTGCCCGCGGATGCGGCTCTCGCGCGTCTTCTCGATCTTCTCGCGGATCAGCCGCGTGCGCTGCTCCTCCCACAGCGTCGGCTGCGTGATCAGCCGCGCCTCCTCGTACAGCCGCTGGCCGACAAAGTAGCCGTGCATGTACGGCCGCAGCAGCGACGTCTTGCCGACCAGGTGCGACATCTGCAGTTTCTTCAGCTCGTCGAGCGTCACGAACTTGTAGTTGTCGTACACCTGGCCGCCGCCGCCGCCGCCGCCACCGGTACTGACGGCTCCGGATGCACCGGCCTCGGCGAGCTCCTCGACCGCGTTGTCGAGGAACGAGCACCAGCGCGGTGCGGGGCCGAGCTGCGGGATGAAGAAGATGTTCTGGCGCTCCCCCTCGTTCGCGGTGAACAGCATGCCGCTGTCGCGGTACCACTCGACGTGGTTCAGGTCGACACTGGATGCCACGTGGGTCCACGGGCGGCCGGTGGCGCGGTCCCAGATCTTGATGATGCTCTTGTCGGCGGACAGCACCTTACCGTCGGTGTGGCGCACGCTGGACGCCTCGGATTCCAGGAAGATCAGGTTCTGAATCGCCCAGCCGCTGCCCTGGTCCTTCTTCAGCAGCGGCTGCGGCGACCGCATGTCGTACAGGTAGATCAGGCCGTTGGTGGTACCGGTAGCAAGCGTTAGGCCGCTGCCGTCAAACTGCACACACGAAATGCCAACCTTGTCGGATGCCGAGTACGACGCTCCCGGTGGTAGCGGCAGCTTGGAGATCGAGCTGCGAATTCGCGGGTCCCAGAACTCGGTGGTACCTAGCGACGTGCCAAACGCCAACAGGCCGTGCGAGGTAGTCGCCTGGGCCGCAGCATCGATGCTGCTGGCGTCAATGGCGCCCTGCAGGCCAACAGGATCGACATATGCAGTCGAATCGCCGCCGATATCCACCTCAAACGGGCGCATAAACCGGCCCAGCTCAAGGTTCAGCCGGAACACCTCGCCCCAGCCCTCGGCATTGGGCCCAACGGAGGTGACGAGGGCCTCGGTCGACCGCGAGTCGTAGAGCAGGTCGCGGCCGTACCGCGGAATGCGGGTCGAGTAGTGGATGCCGCCCGAAGTGTGGAAATCCAGCGACCGGTCGACCTGCAGATGCAGGCTCTTGCGCGCATCGGGCGACAGCAGCAGAAACCGCCGGTTGGTGCTGTCGGAGTGGCGCGCGTACGACAGCGCCAGGTGCGGCAGGAAGTGCGCGTGGATCTGCGGCTTGTACGTGCCGGTGCTGACGATCCAGTCGCCGTCGGCGCTGATCCGCACGCACTGGCTCGCCTCGTCAAAGCCGAAATCCTGCAGCAGCTCCAGCCCGAACTCGCCGTCCTGCCGCAGCTGGCGCTTGCGCTTGCGGGACAGCCAGTCCGGGAGCGGGCGTGCTGTGTCGGCGCCGGAGATTGTGTACACCGGCACGTCGGAGTCGGTGGTGACTTTCATGGCTGGGCCGTGGGGGGACCCGAGACGGTCCAGTGGTTGTTGTCGGCTCGAGTGTGTTGGGGGGGTTCGATTGAGGGGTTATTGAGATTCAATAGGAGGTCGTGATTTATAATTCGGATATTTCGTGGGAGGAGAGTTTGGTGTCGCGGAGGGAGAGAGAAGAGTGAAGTTGGAGGGAAAGTTGTAAAGAAGGAAAAAAAAAGGTGCTGTTGAGATTTTGGTGCTCTTTTTTTTTTTTTTTAACAATCTCGGTATAAGATAAGGCCAGCTTATCGATAAGCCACACCGAAACCTTTATCAAGAGGGAAGTCATCGCCAGCACCCAGAAGCCATAAAATGTGATGCACGTGTCGTTTACACATATTTTATACACACGACTTCGATCACTTGATTCAAGAGAACTCGCTACATTTTCGCAAACGTATACATCAGGGCTTGTAGCCCAGATATCATAGGCAAGGTAGCGCCAAACCCAGTTGACTTGATAGAGTATATAACAAGATCATAACAAGATACGTAACGTCGTGTCGACTGATTTGATATCGGCCGATGAATCTCCATGAAATATCGTTCCTCCTTGCAGGCCTATTCCAGCAACTCATCTCATATCAAGCTCCGGATGAACTGGTCCAGCCCAAGTTCAAACAACTCGTTCTTGACTCCAGCCCCGCCCTTATGCTCGACCGGCGACAGCGGGTTTTTCACAACTGTAAAGATCGAAGAAGAATCATATTAGCCGACAGGTCTTCTTGCAAAAAACCCGCACAGAGTATATCCGCCAACAACACACCGTATTCGACCCAGAGATTGATGTAGATCTGGTGCAGCACATTGCGCATGCTGGGCGTGTTCGTGTCGGTCAGCACGACGAAGCGCAGGTTGGACGGGGTTTCGTAGTAGTGCAGGCGGTACTGGCCGGTGCGGTACGACACAAAGGCGTCGTCGTCGCCGCCGAGCTTGCGGGCCATGTTGCGCAGCGAGAACACGGTGCCGAACACCAGCTTGGCGTCATCGGCGTCCTGGGCCGAGCGCGACTTCGTGGCGGCTGCTGTCGCGGGCGGCGCGTTGGGGTCGGCCGGCACCCAGTTCTTGAAGTAAATGCATTCGGCTGTGGGCAGACAGAAGAGGGAGTCAGTACCGGCGCGGGGGAAGATTCGAGGGTCCGGCGGGAGCCCCTGGCGGGGGCACACACGTCACCGGGGAGGGGAATGGGGGAGAAGCTACGTACTATGCCGGTCAAAGATATAAAACGAGTAGACTGTCATCGTTGAAGAAAATAAAGGCGCAGAGCAACCTTTTCGTTATGGGGCAAAGAGGCGTTGTGGGATACAGGAAGAGGTGGCATCCGAAATCCATCGCAGCAATTTGAAAGTCACAATACTCCAACAGGCGAACCACAGCTTGGCCAAGGCCTTAGGGTTACCCATTAGGGTTGGCCAGCCGATCCGTCAAAAGTATGCATACATGACTTAGACCTTCAGGACCCAGACTCGCAACCCCAATTGTTCGTTCGACCCTTTGTACTCGTACAACTTGACTCCATTCTCTGTTAATATTTTCCGAGGGAACTACACTGGGCTGAGCGGTTCGGAAACTCTCCTCTAAAAAAGGTTATTCCAAGTTTCACTCATATTCTTGAAGTGTTATCACAACTGTGCTGAACCTGGTCTTCACTCTCGGTTCTCCATTTCACGCATCACCCCTCCATTCGCCTGCGAACTCGGACCCCTCCTTTGTTGAAAGGCCTCGATCAGTGCATCACCACCACGATCTTTATATCTGTGTGACGCCGCGAGCTGACATCGCTAGTCCGAGAACTTCGATACTGAGCAAGCTGAAGCAGGCATGGACGCGAGGCGAGACGACGCCGATCGCTGGGGCCGAGAACCGGCCTTCGCGACTCTGGTGTCCAGCTTGGCTTCGCCGGTCATCACGCTTGAGTCGGATCACCACCGCCCGGATGCCATCCAAGTTCCGGAGTACGCCTCTCGTGTTTCTTTGTTTTCATGATATAGATACATATATCTCTCCCTCGAATCGCCCTTCATCTCTCCTTGCAGCACTGCCATGTGAACCCAGCCTTTCATGAGTTTTGATCAATTGACTGGACTGATCCCACAGACCAGGTGCAGCGTCGACTCTGTCGCCTTCTCCACGAGGACTGCATAGTCCCATGAGACATCATAAACGCACCCCGTCTATTCACCGCGAAATCAAGGTTCGTGTAGGGAGAGGGCAATGCTTGAATGTGCACCCAAACCCTGATACTAATAGAGCCTGCCCCCTCCGCCTTCTGCACCTATTTAGGAAACCCTCGATGCGCGAACCGAGTACGAAGACGACCGCGATGGCACTACCCATCACCGGATAAACCAATATATAATAAAAGATGAAATCGGCCGAGGAAGCTATGGCGCAGTCCATCTGGCTGTGGACCATAACGGAACGGAATATGTAAGACAGTAGTCGCTCGCGACACAGCCATGTGACTTCTCCAGTCCCAGCTCTGACTTTGATATGTGACATATTTAGGCCGTGAAAGAGTTCTCGAAAGCCCGCCTCCGCAAGCGAGCCCAGTCTCAGATCCTCCGTTTAGGCCCCCGCCGGCCCGGTGGCCGCTTTCCGATGTTAGGCGGCTTTTCGTCCAACCTCGCAGCCGTGCAGCACGGCCCCGATGGCAGCGATGCGCTGTACCTGATCCGCGAGGAGATTGCCATCATGAAAAAGCTCAATCACCCGAACCTGGTGCAGCTCATCGAGGTGCTGGACGACCCCGAAGAGGACTCGTTGTACATGGTGCTGGAAATGTGCAAACGCGGGGTCGTGATGAAGGTCGGCCTCGACCAGAGTGCCAAGCCGTACTCGGAACACGAGTGCCGGTGTTATTTCCGTGACTTGATCCTGGGAATCGAGTACTGTATGTGTCTTCTGGTGCTTTGTTTGCCCGGTTGGTTTGTGGGGAACGCCCGGCATATATGTGACTCCACACACTAACACCTCCGTCTCTTTGTTCTTCGTGCCGCCCCTATTCAGTGCACGCACAAGGAGTCATCCACCGCGACATCAAGCCCGAAAACTTGCTGCTTTCGGAGGATGATGTGCTCAAGGTGTCCGACTTTGGAGTGTCGGAGATGTTCTCCAAGTCGGCGGAGATGCGGACCTCCAAGGAGGCCGGATCCCCCGCGTTTCTGCCGCCCGAGCTGTGTGTTGCCAAGCACGGCGACGTCTCGGGCCGGGCGGCTGATATCTGGTCGATGGGCGTCACGCTCTACTGCCTCCGCTATGGCCGGATTCCCTTTGACTGCCCGAATGTGCTGGAGATGTACGACGCCATCAAGACCCAGCAGCCGTTTCTCCCCGGGGATGAAAACCCGGACTTTGTCGATTTGATGGGCAAGATTCTTGAAAAGGATCCTGCTAAGCGGATAAAGATGGCTGAGCTCAGGGTGAGTGGGCATGACTCGAACCTTGTCAACTTAGACCGTGTACACTAACTCAGGGGCGGAATCTTTGGTTTCTAGGAACACGCTTGGGTTACCAAACAGGGGGTTGACCCTTTACTCTCGGCGGAGGAGAACATCACGGACCTGATTGAGTTCCCAAACGTTCTGGAAATTAACCGCGCCTTTACACGAAAAATGAACCATTTGATCTATGTGGTAAGTTCAGTATGGTGCATTCGCTGGGCGCCTATACCGGCACTAACCGCCCCTGCATTTCTCGTTCTATATGATAGATGAAAGTTATGTCCAAGTTCAAGGCGCTTCTCGCGCGCAAAGCACTAGAACGAGCCACCTCAGCGCAGATTTCCGCGTTACGTACTGCTGATGGTGCAGCCGGTGTTGCAGATCCCGGCGACAAAGACACAACACCCAGCACGTCTGCCACCACCAGGCCGGCGAAAGAAGAGCCTATATCGGCTGCAACGGCGGCATCCACCACTGCGGAGATCGAAGCGCTGCTCAAGCAACGGCGCGAGATCCAGTCCTCGCGCCAGCGGAACCTAGCCCGCGAATGCCCGCCATCTCCCCAGCCCCTCCACGCCGCGTTTAGCGCCGGCCGCGCGGCAGTTGCCCCAGCGGCACCAGCCATGTCGACACAGTCATCCGAAACCAGCGGCGGGAGGGTGCGGCCGCCATATCTCGGCATCGGCATGGGGGCGCAGGACATGGATACGGGATCCCCAGTGACCCCCGACAAGACTGCAGCCGCCGCCGCTGCAGTGGTGTCGGAGTCGCCCACGGCGACGGACTTTGACGTGTACGACCGCGCGTACGAGGCCGAGATGCACCGCATCAGCCGTAACCCGGTGCGGCGGTCGACGTCGGTGTACCTGACCCGACACGTGCGGGCACGTCAGAAGTTCCTGGCGGTGCCGAATCTGGTGGACATGTCTTCGTCGGCGCCGTCGACGCCTCCCCCGGAGGAAGCGTAACTGGTTCCCACTGGCTTTCTTGTCGTGTTTGGCTCTCACTCTCCTTTGCTTTTCTTGGCAAAGGTGTACGTGGTGGGAAGTGAATATTCTGATAGTGGGAGACGATGGGATGCTGCTCCTCAGTTCCTCCACATTCCTTTTTCCTCTTTGATCCCAAGTGTTTGAGGGGGAATAAAATCGCCCGATCTTTTCATTTGAAAGGCCTCCCGATCAGGATGTTTCCCCGGAACATCAAACGGAAAGAGTTGCCTATTCAAATCGCGGCGTGCGGGGGGGGGGACAACAGGGAAATAGTGAGAGATATAGGGCTGGAAAGACAGGTGGGCACCTCATCTCACCATGTTTAGCATATACAGCCTTATCTCTTTCTGCTTACCTTGGGATTGCACACTATCAGGCTAGGAATGGGGGAGGTGGCGATCATCTCGGATCCCCGTTTCTCAGGACTTTCCCTGAACGGGCTGGGAGCGAAGTTAGACACATATTTCCGTTCGTTTATGAGTATTCTTGTATTTGGTATTGACTTTATCTCCATAGGTATGTGTGAGTATGCTTTTTAGAGCGGTCTGGACCTGGTTCCGAGCCCCTGGAGAGGACGTGTCCAGTGAATACAGGGAGAATGAAACAGCAGAGACGACAGACGCCCTGTTCTCTTTTCGTTCTGGTTCGCATGTCTTATCGTCTATGTGCTGTATGTGCCTCAACGGTGATTCTGCCTGTTCTTGTGTGACCTCCGGCACTCGGCACCAGGGAGTGTGTATTGGCACCCGGCCGAGCGCCATGGCAGGCTTGAGTGTTCTCTCGGGGTGTCTCGCTAGGCTCGCAGGTAGGTATGTGGCAGAGCATGTTCAACTTTTGAGTTTTCACTTGTTTTCAGTCTCTTGATTCTCCTGATATTTCTTTTTCGTCTTTGGTTTTCGTGGTGGTGGCGGGCGGGCGCCTTGCCCCGCCGGCGGGATCACGGATTCGGCACAGAGCGGGCGGGCTTGGCGCAGGTCGGCGGCCTCCCGCCTCACCCAGGGTGGTTGTCCACTGTGTGCTGTTTGTGTCTGTGGGTGTATGATACAGCCAAGGTGGAGATTTCTGTACAAGCAGTCTATGGATCGAATTACATGTCGAGAGCAGGGAGCAGTTGGCGGGGGGGGCAAGAGAGATCCACC